>CM053793.1:147758479-148358479 GCA_028749045.1 Cupressus sempervirens
ACCCTAGGGATAATTGTTGTAATGAAATGCATCAAGAGGGGTCATAGGTTAGCTTATGACCCCTCTCAATGCATTGAGACCAACCAAATGTGTCCCTAGGGGTTCTAGAGCCCCTAGGGACATATGTTTTCATGAAATGCACTGATAGGGGTTATAGCTTAACCTATGGCCCCTCTTGACACATTGGAACCAACCAAATGGGTCCCTAGGGGTCTTAGGGCCCCTAGAGACATATGCTGTCATGAAATGTATTGAGAGGTGTCATAGATTAACCTATGACCCCTCTCGATGTATTTCATGACAACATATGTCCCTAAGGGCCCTAGAAACCCTAGGGAGGCATTTGGTTGGTGAACCCTAGGGATGCATTTGGTTAGTTAAGGACATATGTTGTCATGAAATGCATCAAAAGGGGGTGATAGGTTAACCTATGACCCCTCTTGACACATTAGAATGGATCAAATGCATCCCTAGGGGCCCTAGGGTCCCTAGGGACATTAACTGTCATGAAATGTGTTCAGAGGGGTTATAGTTAATCTATGACCTCTCTCAATGCATTGGAACCAACCAAATGCATCCCTAACGGCCCCTAGGGACATATGTCATCATGTAATGGGTGGAAGGGGGTCATAGGTTACCCTATGACCCCCTTCGACCCAGATGAACGATTCTAATATGTCCCTAGGGGTCCTAAGACCTCTAGGGACATATGTCATCATCTAATGGGTGGAAGGGGGTCATAGGTCACCCTATGACCCCTTTCGATCCATATGAATGATTCTAATATGTCCCTAGGGGTCCTAGGACCCTGAGGGACATATATATTAATATATATTATATTTTTAGATAATAATAATAATAATAACAGAATATATTATTATATATTAATAACATAGGTCATAATAATAATAATATATTATAGATTATAATTTATAGATGTTAATAATAATAATATATATTAATAACATATATATAATATATATATTACGTTATTATATTTAATAAAAATATAGTAAAAATAAAAATAATATAATATAATAATATATATTATATTTATAGATTATAATAATAATAACATAATATATTATTATATATTAATAGATTATATATTATATCTTTATGTTACGTTATTATATATATGTATATTATAGTATATAATATTATATCTTTACATAGTCATATAACTCAAATAACTTATAACTCACAAACTCAAATTATATCATAACCCACAAATTCATTTTTCCCTCCAAGTTTTTTTGGAAGGGTATCGAATATCTGATTTATCCGATATACTGGTATGATTTCCCCAAATATTTTTTGTCACTGCAGACCCAACAACATCACTTTTTGGTGGTCTTTTACACGAGTTTTAAAAAAAGTCATGTTTTGGAGCCCAGCCGACCGAAAAAAGTTTGATAATATAACCCTAGGCGTTCGATATTGTCATCTAAATGGGGAGCAATAGTCATCGAAAGGCTA
The DNA here is from genome assembly GCA_028749045.1 of Cupressus sempervirens. Lineage (NCBI taxonomy): Eukaryota > Viridiplantae > Streptophyta > Pinopsida > Cupressales > Cupressaceae > Cupressus > Cupressus sempervirens. The sequence goes on from CM053793.1 coordinate 147,759,959, forward strand.
AATGAAAAATGAAGGTATTCAATGAAGACATTGTGACATATAGGGAAAGGGACAAAATGGAACACCGAAGGAAAAGACAAGGTATTTTAAATGTCAATCAAGTTGACAATGAATTAATCGAAGGTGAAATCATAGAGTCAGATAATGGATATATGCAGTTGGGAAATAAAAATGTACCAATTGAAAATGATAATGCCGGAATTGAAAATTTAGAGAATGGAAATTTTGAGGATGAAATGCTACCAGGTCATAATGTAAATTGCATAATTGACCATGCCGAACATGACAATACAGAGGAACCTAATCCATAAGAATCTTACATATCTCCTAATTATAATGGACATGAAGGTTGTAGAACACCAAAATGGATAATTGAAATTGATGAAATGATTATTACTAGTTTGGAAGGGAAAAAATCAGAAAAAACCATTTGGTTATGGGCTTCAAGACTATATAAGATATTTTTCAGCAGCAAAACAGTGGTGGAGCAATGTCAACTTTTCATGCACTTATTAAAGATGCAAAAGATGAGACCTATGCTTTCTAAATTTAAGATTTGTGTCAATAAAAAGTTGGAAAGAAATGCCATTATTGTGAAGAATCTTTTCAGTGCTCTCAATAGCATTGGAAAAAATAGCAGGCAGAACGATAACAGAGCTTCTCGAAGGGTTATTATAACCTCTTTGGTAAGTCATCATTTGAGAAAGGGTAGATATATGAGACAAAATTGTATTGATTTGAACCTAAATCATACTACTTTGAGAAGAGCACTTAGTCGACGAGAGAAAACTGATGATGCTCTTCAAAATGAAACATGGGCATTTGGTGGGAGACTTCCACATTTTGATAAGAACCTATCTGATGATGTGAAGGAAGAAATTACACAATTTTGGTACTCTAGCTCATGAATATCACCCAATGCTAAAGATATGTTAAAGTTGAGAATTGGCATCAGAGACCGCATGACACATCGTAAACACTATTTGGAGGTAAGTCAAACTATGTTGTTCAAACAATTTAGAGAGAGTTATCCCATTTTTCATATATCACAAAGGACTTTTGAATCTTTTAAGTATTTTATTATGTGGCCCTCAAAATTTGAAATACATGTTGTTGCAAATATCATGTTGAGTTTTCTATGCACCATGAACTATTACACTCTATCCATTCTACTTTGCATAGTAAAGAAATGTTGGAGGATTGTGGTGCTAGTGGGATTCCAAAATCATCAAGAGACTTGCTAGATCAACTTTTATGTCATAGATTTGATGGTTATTTCTTTTATAGAAATGCTCGCTTAAATGAGAAGTGTTCAGAATGTGGTGGCTTATCCAAGTTTGACACATGTTTCCATGAGGGGTGTGAACAAGATCTTGGAAAGACTATAGTGAAAAAAAAGGTATATGAAATGGTGAAATGCACATTGAAGAGTGGGGGTAAGAACTCTAGATGTGAATTGGTTAGAAAAGATATCAGTGTGGCTAGTTTTATTTTAGATTTCAAGGTAAATCTTTTCTACAAGTATGCAAGACATAGTCACAGGTCTCAGTGGTTGGATCAACAATTTAGAATGTGTAAGGAGACTTTTCCCATTGGCACTATTATATCAGTTTTTGATTTTGCTGAGAACTACACATTGCAACCTCAAAATGAGACACAATCTTAGTATTACAACTCCATTCAAATTGATATTTTTGTTTACATAACATATAGACATGCCCTTGATAGTACAGAAGATAATTGAAAGATGAAATGTCCCTTTCTCTAATTTTATATGATATTTCAAGCCTCAAATCAGATCTTTAAAATCAAGCAACCAATATTTCAAAGATCTACCAATTTCTCAATAAACCCCAAATCGAGTATGCCAGAAATAGTGCCAAAAGCTTCATAGCTTCACCTATTATTAATAAATCTGAAAGTGGACATTTTTATAGAAATTTGAGCAGCATAACAGCCTATAAAATGATATTTCTAGATCTGTATAACATGCACAATGTTCATCGGGCTCCCAAAAATAGCACAAAATAGCCCGAAATCACAACAAAAACTTAATAATCTATCACAGAAGTATAATAATTTCCAAATACATATATTTAGCTCTATTTTAAAATTCTAAAGTCTGATATACAGCAGCAACCCAAACTGATATGAAATACTCAGCCAGAAACATCAAACTCTTACAAAAAACACACCCGAAAACCCACAAATCTGCACTGTTCAGCACAAAGGCAAAATCTGCATGATCATGCACATGGAATGGCTTCAAAATCCTATCCTTATCCTTCTTGAAAACCTACAAACTCTCGTTCTTGGGTCTCCTCCACAGGTTTGGCAGCCTCTGAAGAATAACAAAGAAATGAGCAAAAATCAAGTTCTGGAATGAGCCCAAAATGCCTCCAAACTCCTTAAAATAGGGCATAACCCTAACTCACCTCCAAGAGAGGTTAATGAAACATATTTATATAATAATTTTCATTTATTAGTCCAATGGTTTCCAAAGATTAACCCCCTTTTTCTGAAACTTCACCTTCTTAGGCCTGCCTGCCTTGAGAAAAATTATTATTTTTAATTATTTGAAAAGGGGACATGAAAAGTCCTCCCCTTCCAAATATTGCTTGTCCTCAAGAAATGGTTGAACAATAAACCAATCAATCCACCTGGATCAAATGTAGTCATGAACTATACTATTTTCAATTAACACAGGCTCCTGCAATATCCTCTGCATTATAACCAAGAGGAATCCATAATCAAACTGACAATTAGTGCTCAACCAAACTCCAAAGTCACAACTTCCATAGTCAGAAACCCATCAGACACAAACTCTTAGAACATCAAAGCCCAAGTAAAGTGGACAAATCAAACTACCAACACAGTAAATACCATCAATGCATCCTAATGGCCTATACAAAATGTACAATCCAACTCTGCAACAATGGTGAATGCTCCTGAATCAAACTGTACCATGTATGGAGAATCCACACACTATACAACTCCTATAGTCAAAACAACTCTGCAGATCACTGGCCACTATCTCATAACCATAACTCCCATGCACCCTTGATGGTGAGAAGCCATCACAAGATAAATAGCAAGAAATGGAACCCAAACCAAGTTTTCTTTCCATCAACTCCTCAACACAAGGATCAAATGCTAACTGATGTACATACCATGCAATATAATGTTGATAAAAAAAACCAACCTCAGTCAATAGCTCACCATGAACAAGTGATACAACCCACTATGACTGATCACCAGCTAAGTGAGGAGATGTCATAGCCAAAGGAGTAGAATCAATAACAACACCCACTAAAGCATCACTCCAAAACTCCTACTCTAAGTCATGTATTATCAAGCTATCAACTGCAAAACCTATTGTCATGTCGTGCCCATCACAACTCTCATCCCGAGGTATCAAACTATCCCATAACTGATGATAAGCACTAGGAATCAAAGTACATCTCTGTATCATCATCTCATCAACATGGTCATCAAAGGTGAATTGATGAGCATAACTCACAATGTAATGTCGATAGAATGTGCCAATCTCAGTCAGTGGCTCAGACTGCAATCTAGATGTAACTAACTATAATTGATCACTAACCAAGTTGGAACTGACTACTACCTCTGAAGACATCGCCAAGGGAGTAGTATTACTAGCAGGAACCATGCCAACTGTCAGCTCACCAACATCACACATGGTCTTTTATACATCATCTCTAGTCTTTGTTCCATTAGTACTAGAGGTCACCACCTTGTCTGGCATACCACAAAAATCTGTTGCAGCACCCAACTCAACTAAACCTGACTCTAGTGGGGACAAACCTGATATGCTAATGTTAGTATCAAGGATGGATGCATCCCCATCTCCACTATCTTTGACAATCTCGATCATGGACATCCTCAAATCACCAGACACCACAGCTTGTGACTATATAGAATCTGGTAAAGACTGTAGTTTCTCTAACTCCATGGTCACCTTAGCCAAATGAAACTGTGACTCCTTGAAAGCCAACTATGTACTCTCAAAAATCTCAAAAGTCACCTCAAGTTGCTAAGTAAGCTCACTCACCTCATCTTCCTTGGCCAACAATGCATCATATGTTGTACTGCCCCACTCCATAAGATAATCTCTATCGGCTACCAACTGCATATAATCTTGTCTCAAAATTTGGATAGCCTCCCATAAAGAGTGGAACTCTTTCAAGGAAAGATAACTACCTCCCTGCTCATCACTAGTAGGAGAACCCCATCCATAAACTGCTAACAATTGACGAACAGTATCGAAATGTTGGCAAGCAATACCAATGTCTCGCTCACTAACTCTCAACTGACTAGACACATGATGGCACTGGCTAGACTATATCCTACAAACCTCCTTTGATGCACTATCTAAAGGAGTATCCTCAAGGTTACTAGTCTTTAGAGTATTACCATCCATAACATGCAAATCAACTCCAAAGCTCATATCAACATACAGAGTATCAAAAACTGTAGCACTGCTATCCAACTCCTCTGTACCAAAAGAAACCACCAAGGAAACTAAGTCTTCAAAACTGCCCACTGCATCCTCCTGGATGTCATCAATGCCAATATGATCTTGAGACTTATCTATACACACTACCAAATATGAATGATCATCAACACATTCTAGCAAAAATGGTCGACTGGATATATGAACAAAGCCCAACACCGGTGTATAAAAACTAATACCAACATCAAATAAGCTACTAGCACAAGGAAAGACAACACCATGCAATCTACTAATCAAATCCATGATAGCACCCAAACAAACACTGCTACCAAAAAGTGTTAAAGATCTCTAGTCAACTAAATCACAAATACCAATATAACAATCTCGAGTCCATATCCATAAACTAGAATCAGCTCGTAACTCAAGCAAACTCCTCACCTGAGTAATATGACCAATACCAACTAACTCCACATAACTACCATGATCAGATAATGAAGTCACAATACTGTCTTTGTTCACTTTCAACTGGCTGGACAAATCATGTGAAGTACTACCAGCCTCAACCTCATGTGATGAAGCATCTAACTGTGCCTAGTACTCTTTCTTAGCAAAGTCATGAATGCTCAATGTCTGCTCATCTCTACTAGGTATCTCACCATCATGCACGACAACATCCTCATAATCATCATCTGAACCCACTACGCTGTAGTCACTGCCTGTTGTAACTATACCATCCTGAATACCTGTGACATCACCCTTTGATGACTTGTATACAATTGTCTTAATTTGAGTATCAAGTTGACCATTACTATCAATCTGTGTAATATCCTTTCTCACTACCTCCTGTGGTAGAGTAGAATCTGGGACCTCTACCTAGCTATAAGCTAGTTTATAAAGCTCCTCATGCAAGTTCTTGGTAATTGTGTCATCTGCCCTGTGAGAAAATTTTCCAAATAGAAATCCAGTCAACTTATCCACCTTAGCTGGGTTGGACAACATGTCATTCATCATACGGTGGTGCTCAACCAACTGTTCAGACATGTCATGGCTTATTTTCCTAAGTTTATCTCAAATGTCTAAATAACCATCCTTTGTACTGTTCTGACTCTGGATATCAAGTGTCCAAGATTGTTTCCTATGAGACTCTATACTATACCTGTCCATTCCAAATAAAGTAGAGTGTAACCCCAATAGGTTATAACTTTTTCAAACACCAAGAACTAACATGCAAATGATTAGAAGTAGCATGCAACCATAGATTTTGACATGCAGCTTATTAGAAGAAACATGCAACCAAAAAATTCACCAAGAACTAACATGCAAATGATTAGAAGTAGCATGCAACCATAAATTATGACTTGCAAGATCTAGGTAGTTGTCAAAACTGACATGTAAACTTCTACAAACCCTCAGGCTGGCAAGATCATAGCTCTGATACCATTGAAATGTCCCTTTCTCTGATTTTATATGATATTTGAAGCCTCAAATCAGATCTTTAAAATCAAGCAACCAATATTTCAAAGATCCACCAATTTCTCAATAAACCCCAAATCAGGTATGCTTGAAATAGTGCCAAAAGCTTCACAGCTTCACCTATTATTAATAAATCTAAAAGTGGAAATTTTTACAGAAATTTGAGCAGCATAACAGCCTATAAAATGATATTTTTAGATCTGTATCACATGCACACAATAGCTCCCAAACGGAGAACAAAAATAATGCTCATCGGGCTCCCGAAAACAGCACAAAATAGCTCGGAATCACCACAAAAAATTAATAATCTATCATAGAAGTATAATAATATCCAAATACATATATTCAAATCTATTTTAATATTTTAAAGTCTGATATACAGTAGCAACCCAAACTAATATGAAATACTCAACCAAAAACATCAAACTCTTACAAAAAACACACTCGAAAACCCACAAATCTGCACTGTTTAGCACAAAGGCAAACTCTGCATGAGCATGCATATGGAATGGATTCAAACTCCCATCCTTAGCCTTCCTAGAAACCTAAAAACTCCTGTTCTTTGGTCTCCTTCTCCACAGGTTTGGCAACCTCTGAAGAATAACAAAGAAATGAGAAAAAATCAAGTTCTGGAATGAGCCCAAAATGCCTCCAAACTCCTTAAAAGAGGGCATAACCCTAATTCACCTCCAAGAGAGGTTACTAAAACATATTTTAATAATAATTTTCATTTATTAGTCCAACGGTTTCCAAAGATTAACCCCCTTTTTCCGAAACTTCACCTTCTTAGGCTTGCCTGCCTTGACAAAAATTATTATTTTTAATTATTTGAAAAGGGGACATGACAGAAGATTATTAGAGAGTATCATTTTAATATGAGTGATGATAGATCTCACTCTCATGAGTTTTTGCAACATTGTTTTGAGAATTATTTTGATTTCTTACATGACCATGCAATTGCTATGGATAGACATATCATTTGGTCAGATAACTGTACAGGTCAATTCAAGAATGCTAGCATGTTTTATTGGTTGTGTAGGATGTACAAAAAGAGGGGGGTGCCTCATATTTGGAGTTTGTTTGACCCCGGCCATGGAAAAGGGGAACATGATGGAGTAGGAGCATGTGTGAAGAGAGCTCTAGTTAAGGAGCAACTGAAGATTTCAGTAGCAGAGCTTCTTGATGCTCGTAGCATTGTTGATTGGTGTACTTTAGCATTATCACAGGGGGATATTCTTGATTTAGTGTTACATAGGTTCTTTTGGTTGGTTGAGGAAGGGTCCACAATGAGAGACTCATTAAAAATGCATTCATTTCGGAGCTTTGATTCTAGTACATGGACCATTTGAACATGAAAGCTACCTTGCTTTTTTCCTAGTTGTTTTCAGTGTGATTGGGATCACTATGAGTCGAGTGAGTTGGTGGACACATGGGCTCCACATTATCTTACTCCATTTTCTGTCATACCCTCTATCAAAAATGATGACATGGAAAGTTCACTTGATCATAACCATATATTAGATCTACTTCAGCCAGGAGATGTCTTTGCATTGGTTGCACCACAGGGGAATGATGAGAAATCTGATTATTTGTTAGCACGTTGTGTAAGAGGTAAACAAAAACTTGGACAACTGATCACAGATGATGATGGATTCACATATCCTACTAATTCAGTGGTTGTCATTGGAATATGGCTGCGGACATACATGCTTCAAAAAAACAAAATTCCTACATTCGAAGACTATTAGAAGCACAAAATAATTCTCATATATTTGCATCTTATTATAGCAAAAAATGTAAAGTTGTTGAAGTGTCAAGGTAGACCAAAAGTAAAAGAAATCTTTACTATCACTAATGTTGATCATGAAGCCTTGTTGGAGACCCTAAAACAGAGAGGGGACCCTACTAGAACACTTGACTAGGTATATTTACTTCTTATGTTATTTTCTTCAAAATGATTCAGTGAAGTGCTAATTATCTTGTTTAATATAATAAGTTACTAATTTTTTTACGATATTGGAATTTAGGTACATCATGAAGAGTTGGGGGGTGGGGGGGGGTTTGTTGGGGAGAATTCCTAAGATTTAGGATGTATTATGATGTAAAATGTGAAGTTTTTTTTGTATATCATGGTTTTTGTAATAATGAAAAAGACAAGTTATTCAAAATAACACATACACATCCAAATACATGCAAAAGATTTGAATTATTCTATTTTTATTTATGATGAGTGGTCTAAATTACATGATATAATTTAGTACTTGAAAAGAAAAGATCAATTTTTTTTTTTCCATGATTGACTCTTTTACATCATTGGGATATATTAATTTCATAGAGAGGTGTTTTTTCAATTTTTATAAACTTTCTATAATATTTTTACTCTTTAGAACACTTCCCACCCTTTAGAGGGGAGATCTCCACCACACAAGATGATCGACCAAAAAAAACCATAAGAAATTTAATCTTCTGAGAAGGATAAGAAATAGAGACACTATAGAAGAAATGAAGAGTCCTCATAGAGAATCCCCAAAAAATTCTCAAGATCTACATGGATAAAAATCAAATGGAGGTGAAAGACACATACTACTACGCCATAATTACTATTAAAGTTGCATCCCAACTACCACAAACATAGATTTTTAAAATGAATAAACCTTAAAGCACAAAGGGTATTCAAATATCATCACCAAGATAAAGAGAGAGGGTGCCAAAGAAATTACATAGAATCTTGATCTCTCAAAAATTGCATAACATTACTCTCAGATATCAACATAGCCATTCACCATAGATAAGAAAATAGAATAATCATGGGTAAGAGAGAATAAAGTCACCACTAAGAGAAGAAGCAAGAGATTGAACATAGAGCTAGGTTGTATTGGGCATCAAATCATCAGTGCCATTAGCTCTGGGTGGGCAAGTGAACCCTGTTGGAGTTGAGGAAAGCCAACTCCAAAGACGCCAAGATCACCTGCATGCGAAACCTATCAAAGAGAAGCCATAGAAGGGGAGGAGCATGGAGCACGGGCAAAACCCTAAACGGACTTGAGAGACACCATGAATGCAAACACAAGAAGAAATGTATTTACAATGTGCAATATGATATTGTGATGATAATACAAAGAGGAGAGCTCGAATATAAAGAGCTCATGGAAGCTTGTAGAACAAGCTGGAAAGTGGTAGAAGATAAGTGCGACAACTAGAAGGGAACAAACTCCCGTGTTGTCAACAACTAACCACTACATGCATTAAATATGAAATATTAAATAAATGCATGACCTAAGTAAGCTTAAGCAATAGAATAAATAATTAACAATTAATTATTTACTCTAACACCCCCCCTTAAGTGCAACTTAGGGAAATGCCTTAAGCTCACAAAGCTAAGATGAATGCATAATGGGTCCCGGCAACGAGGCCATGTTAGGTACCCATGTACAATGCAAGAAGAATGCAACCTCTGTAAGCGAGGAAAGAGAGAAAATCACATGGGAAAAACCCTCCCCCAAAAAGAGGTAAGAACCCAGTGAAGAGCTGAAGAAGTCTCCAACTAGGGAAATTGTCCCCTAAAACAAGAACAAGGAATTATCATGAAGAAGTAGCATCACTGAAGCATGAAGAAGCCGAAAAATCTGCCAAACTGATGATCTGAAGAACCTCCATGGAAGAAGAAGGCACGAACCGAGCATGTCTATATGGTAGATGATCCATCTCACCGAAATGCATAGGTAGCCAGCCACTGCAATCGCCTTGTATATAGGATCAACCACTGAATACATAGTTCACACTATCGAACCATCGAACCATGGATGCATTAGAACACAGCATAACCCCTCTTAATGCAGACGGGGTGTGATGATAGGCAACTGAGAAGGTGAGCCAAAATCTCCTGCAAACGAACCAAGAACGAGGAGAGAGGAAAAGAGGTACAGACACCGATAAAGACACGGTCTAACTGACTCTGCATGGGGCTAATTTCATGGAAGGGACACTCACTTGACAAAAGGAGAATGCCTACAATAGAAAACAAATAATCCCCCCCATGGTGCTTTATGAAAATAGTGCAAGTACACCTGACTCAAAACAACGTTCATGACTCCCAGAATGCAAAAGTGACACTTTATCTCAGCGTGAAAATAAAAAATGCTTCAAAATGATAGCTACAATCATCAAAACTAAAAAAGAGCTGAACCAAGAGAAAGTACAGCCGAAAAGAAAGCAAACCATGCCAGGAAAATGATCCTCGGGCCTAAAACACTCAAAATATCAACCATAGAGAAAAAATGCCAAAACTATGATAGAAAGAGTAGAGGCCAAAAAAAAAGAAAAAGGACTACTTTTTTGAAGAGTACATAGAACCAGCTTTCCAGAAATATAAAGTTTTCAAAAAACAGACATGGGACACAAAAGATATGCATGCCGAAGTCAAAAATAGGACTTCGGACTTCAACAGAAAAAATAGGTAATAAAAATGCATCAAAACCAAAAAATACCTACATCAAAATCTTTGTCTCGGAACCAGCTTTTTGACACTTCTTTTGGATCAGAAAAATACCTCCGTATGCAAAAGTTATGGCCAAAAAACCAAAGGTTGGTTGAAAATGACCCTAGGAGAGGTGCAAGAAGGTGCTGATGTAGGATGACGTCATGCTGATGTCAGCAGACCCAGAGATTAAAATTGACAGCCCATTAGCTATCGCAGCAAAAAAGAGACCACGTGGCACGCCACGTGGCAGAACCGACGTGGCAGGGGTGACGTGGCGGGTCCATGTGGCAAGGTGCCACGTGGCGCCCAGGCCACGTGTCACCCCCGCAGTGGCTGCAGATGCTGACGCGGCGTGCACAGCTGTCGGGTGGAGGTGGCCGAGCGGAGGTGGCCGCAGGGCGGCGGAGTCAGGTTGCGCCACTAGTGGAGGTGACCATAGAGCGGCGCCAGAGGATGAGCCACCGGCGGACGGGAGGCGACCGCACCGCGGTGGAGCCCGGGCGGCACTACCTGCTACGGCCGCTGTGGGCGGCGCGCGGGTGGCACAGTGGTGGCCCCGCGGTGGCACGGTGGCGATGCGCCTAAAAAACCCTTTTTAAAAAAAAATTTACGCTCTGCGTCCGTACGATCCGTACAGCAGCAACCTTGGAAGCTTCAAAAAATCCCCAAAATTGCCCTGTGTCCAAAAACAACAAGTTTTATATGAATCTTGACTGCAAATGGCCTTTTGGATCCAATGGTGATGTCCGTTTGGGTCCAAAGTGCTCCAAAAATTTACTGACCCCCTAATTTGAAGAAAAAATGCACAAACAAACTAGGGTTTGTGACTTCAAATCACGGCTTCAAAATTCTTCAACGAAGCAGCAACAAGAAGGCTCTGATACCATGTTGGAGTTGAGAAAAGCCAACTCTGAAGATGCCAAGATCACCTGCATGCGAAACCTGTCAAAGAGAAGCCATAGAAGGGGAGGAGCATGGAGCACGGGCAAAACCCTAAACGGACATGAGAGACACCATGAATGCAAACACAAGAAGAAATGTATTTACAATGTGCAATATGATATTGTGATGATAATACAAAGAGGAGAGCTCGAATATAAAGAGCTCATGGAAGCTTGTAGAACAAGCTGGAAAGTGGTAGAAGATAAGTGCGACAACTAGAAGGGAACAAACTCTTGTGTTGTCAACAACTAACCACTACATGCATTAAATATGAAATATTAAATAAATGCATGACCTAAGTAAGCTTAAGCAATAGAATAAATAATTAACAATTAATTATTTACTCTAACAAACCCTAGTGACACCCTTGTTTCAACCATGGAGATCAACCATTGTATGCGGCCACCACGTACTGAGGAGTCTCCAAGGTGCTTTAACTGCATTTCAAGGTTGATCTTTTGAGGGTCATAACTCAGAGCTCATGAGGGCTATCAATGAACTATCAAATTATACAAGATGGCCATGCTAATACCTAAAATAACCTATCTCATTTTTCAAAGATCACATTTTTTTTGGATTCGACACAATGATCTCGCTTGATGCCAAAACTCATAGTGTGCTTCAGTTCATAGGTGCACCAAAGCGTAACTCTAAAATAGCTAATCTTGGCATCAAACTGTTAGTTCCATTAGCTCCATATGGGTAGGTGAACCCTAGTGACACCCTTGTTTTAGCCACGGAGGTCATCCATCGTCCACGGCCACCCTGTACCGAGGAGTCTCCAAGGTGCTCTAAGTGCATTTCGAGGTCAATTTTTTAAGGATCATAACTCAGAACTCGTGAGGGCTATTGATGAAACATAAAATTCTATAGGATGGTGATGCTGATACCTAAAATAACCTATCTCATTTTTGAGAGATCACATTCTATTTGGATTCGGCACAACAATCTCACTCGAGGCCAAAACTCGCAGTGTGCCTCAGTTCATAGGTGCACCAGAGCGTAACTTTGAAACCATTGATCTTGGCATCGAATTGTAAATGCCATTAGCTCTGGATGGGAAGGTGAACCCTAGTGACACTCTTGTTCCATCCACAAAGACCTTCCATCATCTGTGGCCACCCCATACCGAGGAGTCTCTAAGGTGCTCTAAGTGCGTTTCGAGGTTGATCTTTTGAGGGTCATAACTTAGAGCTCGTGAGGGATATTGATGAAATGTCAAATTCTAAAGGACAGTGATGCTGATACATAAAATAACCTATCTCATTTTTGAGATATCACATTCCGTTTGGATTTCGCACAATGATCTTGCTCGATGCCAAAACTCAAAGTGTGCCTCAGTTCATAGGTGCGCCAAAGCGTAACTTTGAAACTGTTGATCTTGGAATCGAATCGTTAGTGCCATTAACTTTGAGTGGGTGAGTGAACCCTAGTGATACCCTTGTTCCATCCACATAGACCATCCATCATCTGTGGCCACCCCATACCAAGGAGTTTCCAAGGTGCTCTAAGTCATTTCGAGGTCGATCTTCTGAGGGTCATAACTCAAATCTTGTGAGGGATATCAATGAAATGTTAAATTATATAGGATGGTGATGCTGATACCTAAAATAACCTATCTCATTTTTGAGAGATCACATTCTATTTGGATTCGGCACAGCGATCTCGCTCGATGCCAAAACTCGCAGTGTGCCTCAGTTCATAGGTGCACCAGAGCGTAACTTTGAAATTACAGATCTTGGCATCGAATCATCAGTGCTATTAGCTCCAGGTGGGTAGGTGAACCCTAGTGACATTCTTGTTTCATCCATAGAGACCATCCATCATCCGCGGCCACCCCGTACCGAGGAGTCTCCAAGGTGCTCTAAGTGCATTTCGAGGTTGATCTTCTAAGGGTCATAACTTGGAGCCCATGATGGCTTTTGATGAAACATAAAATTCTATAGGATGGTGATGTTGATACCTAAAACAACCTTTCTAATTTTTAAGAGATCACATTTCATTTGGATTTGACACAATGATCTTGATCAATGCAAAAACTCATAGTGTGCCTTAGTTCATAGGTGCACCAGAGTGTAACTTTGAAACCGCTGATCTTGGCATCAAATTGTCAGTTCCATTAGCTCTGGGTGGGTGGGTGAACCCTAGTGAAACCCTTGTTCTATCCATGGAGACAATCCATCATCTGTGACCACCCCGTACCGAGGAGTCTCCAAGGTGCTCTAAGTGCATTTTGAGGTCGATATTTTGAGGGTCATAACTAGGAGCTTGTGAGGGCTATCAATGAATCATTGAATGCTATACGATGAATCAAGTCTCTTAAGTTGAGATATTTTGAAGTTATGTTGAAATTGAAAATTTTTAGTATGAGGATAGTAACAAAGTTAAGTGCTATTTATTAAAAATTACGAATCTAGGAATGGCTTCGTGGTTGGGAATAGAATCCATGGTTGAGGAGTGGAGTCCTTAACTTTGTTGAGATTAGATTTGAAGCCAAGAGTTAGTTTCAAGGTTGAAGGTGGAGTTTAAAATCAGATTTGGGATTATATGAACCTTGTGTAGGAGGTTAACAAGTGTGTTTATGTCATAATAGCACTTCAAATTAAAAATTGCATCCAAATTTGATAATAAAGGTTGTTAAAATGTTATTAAAAAATTATTTCATTTCAATTGAATATAACAAACATAATCAAAATTAATGATATTCCATAAAAATGAACAATACACATGATCCACAATAAATTGAACAATACTAGATACTAAATTAATATGTATATCATTCTGCACATAAATGACAAAAATATATATCAAAATACATGTATCCATAGACAAAATTTTACACAAATATATATCAAAGATCATGTATCCATAGACAAAGTACTCAAATATATATCAAAATACATAGATCCATGTACAAAATGTGACTGATCATGCCATCAAAATATGTATAACATCAATATTTCTTTATACAATGTGGCATATGCCATCTCAAAATGTCTCATGACACATCCTATGACAATTATACTATCCTAGGGTGATGGTGGATGATCAAAATGCAGCCTCTTCACTGCACTAGGTCGATCAGATGTGTCCTACATAAACAAAAAAGGAAAACCCAAAGTTAGACTACTAAATTTATATGATTCTTTGTATCTAACATTGAATTACTCAAATGCATAATGATATTTTTTGTAATGAAGATTTATACTATTAAAATTTCATAATAAATACCTCTTTCGCTGACCTCTTGCGCCGGTCAGGAGTCCTCTCGTATGCCCTTAACAATGATTCTACCTCGCTAATTATGGGCTGTGTATGTTCAAATACATTTTTTAGATGAATCTACAACTTAAACTATAACATTATAATTCATAGCATGCTAAATTTATAAAATATTTAATGATGAATTCAAACTACAACTTACTATTATAGGCTCCTCCTCAGGATAGAGTGGTTGCATCATCAAATCTACATAACTCTCCCATCGGACCTCATGTGCACTAGGAGTCACCTATGAGATACAAAATAGTAGTTGTTAATATCATGAAAATTAGTTTTGAATTTATTTATGAAGATAAGGAAAATAAAAAATAAATGATACTTATACATACAATGGGGCTCTCAGTGCAAATGGAAATGCCTAATCATCTACAACGTAAAATCTATATAGGCTCATCACCAGTAGCCATACCCTATATACAATAAAGAATGTAATTAAATTTCATTACCACATACATTTTACAAGAATGGATTGATATTTAATCAAATAGAAAGCACCTAATTACCTTTCCTTTGTTAATGCATGCTGGCTCATCCCCCACACTTTGTCCCCTCAGGACAGGTGGTACGTGCAAGATAAAAGAAAGATTAGCAACCATATATGCTACAATATCAAATAGAAAAAACAATGTGAAAACAACATAATGTACCATATATGTCTCAAGGCCAAATGAAATGGCCGAGAGCATGGCATCATTAATCTGTCTGAGCTCCTCCTCGGTCATCAACTAAACATGAATGAAGATCACATGCATGTTTAAGTCAGTATGGCTTAAAAATTAAAATTACTCTATATAAAAAATAACTTTAAATCACATATGTCATAACAAAATAATATATACACATACCAACACCGAAGGAGTCCATGCCTTTGCACTACCCTCCTCTCTCACATCAGGGTATGTAACCTCTGCACATGTGTCTGGTGTATTCTCGTCTAATACAAAATGATACTTAGGAAGATCACCTATGGGACCCAAGAAAATATTCTTACATGTAATGCAAGTGTGAGGCACACAAACATGTGATGAGCTAGCCGATGATGAACTAACCCCAGCATCATCAACACGAAGAGGCAGGATAGACCTAGCCTGAGATATCATTAGGCTACTTAGCCTATGAATGGCTCTGATGGTTTGGAAGCTAGCCTCTACCATAATATCAGGATGCTACACTCAAGGAGGAGGCAAGATATCAGTGGGGGGGACAAAGGTGCCAACTTTCTTCCACTGGGAAGAGGGTCTATCTTGAGGAGCTCCTAGTCCTACACCCATGTTGGGCTTCATGCTCCAATAGTTCACTTTAAATTTCAACAAAAATTTTGCATATAATTTTCTAAGGAAATAAAATGGCATGTCTAAATTTCTGTGGAGGAATATCTAAAACCATCCACCAGTGATCCCAAAAGTTTGCACGTATGGTGTCATTTGTGCACCATTTAATTGATAGTTTGGATTTTTTTGGGTTGACTAGTATACGCTTTTTCAAGTTTGCAAAAAGGCTAGCCAAATCCTCTTTGGTTATATTGAGGGCCGCAACCTCATCATAGTCCAAACCATCATCAAAAATCTCATGCATTTCATCATGCCAATAAAGAGCAACATTTTGTTGGTTCGTAAGGGTTTCATTGTTATCCACTATGGTGTTTAACGTGGATAACATAGGACCCAATGCGGATACATTATTATATGTTCTTCACAAACACCTCAATTTAGTGAGATTTTCATTTATCAAATCCTTGATTCGAGGAGGGTTTTGAGGGGGTAGAGGATCATTTGGTGGACAGTTTTGTGGGGGCACTAGATCATTTGGTGGGGTGTTATGAGGAATATTATTCCCTACCTCAGTGTCATCATTTTGATCAGCCATTCCTATTGAATTGTAAAACGTAATATATATTAAAAAAAACTTAATTTTAACAATTTTTTTCAAAAAAACCCTAGATTCAACTAAAACTAATGAAATCATGATAAAATCTATTGAATTTATGTTAAAAATGATTTAAAAAACTATAAAAAAAACTTTATATCCGATATCCAATTTAATATCCGATATCCGATCCTTGCCTTCAAATATTGGTGTTGAAATAAGCCAAATATAAGCCCGTGGGTCTGTCATTTTTTTTAAATATTGAGTCACAAGTATCAGATATCCAATATAATATCATATATTTGATACAATATTGGATATCTAATTCTAGAATATACTGCTAGCTATAATATAATGCTAGATATATTATATATTTTTTAGAATTGCTTTGGAATAACTGAGAGGGGGGGGGGGGGGGGGGGGGGTGAATCAGTTATTCAAGGTCCAGATGTCCCTTTTATAATTTTTATTGAGTGTGATAAATCCATTCAATCATTCATTCATGCAAACATTAACTTTTTTGATTAGCAAGTTACTATAAATCAACATGCAAGTACAACACACAAGAAATCAACACATGACATAGTGATTTATGTGGAAACCCAATTTGGAAAAAACCATCAGTAACACACTACTCAATTCTCACCCTTCTAAAGTGATGCCCTGTTAAAGGCTTACAACACACACTATTAAATGTGACCTCATTGGAGGATTTAACCACCTTATTAGAAGTTGGCCTAGTAATAGGACTTTAAAATATTCACTTGGAATGCCACCCTTTTAAAGGATTTACAAATGGTTGTTAGGTCAACCAAAGTCCATAGGATTTTCAAATCTAATAAAATTGCTAGAGAGTATTAGAAAATCTTGACTTGACTACAACATACAACTTATCTTACAGATTTCAGATCACTTCTCCGCTCGTATCCTTGCTTGGCCTTCTACCTCTGCAACTCTTAACTGCTTGCCTTTTCTTTCAAGCTTTGTCTTTTTGAGTCTCCATACTCAATGTACCAGTGTAATCATCTCTTTGTGACCACTTGTAGAAGCATAGCCTCTATGCTCTTCCTTTCCTAGATGTCTCCTTCTTGACACCCTTTCAATCAATTCGCAGATTTTGGCACTTCTGTAGCAACAGTATCAGCAACTTTTTGCTTCTTGGTCTATGACTTCTTAAATAGAAGTCTTGGAGTTCCTTTTCCCACTCGATTCTTTCATTTTTCAATTTCAATTTGCATGGATTAGGTAGGATACATTGTATCTATCCCATATTCTATTTCCTCTAGAAACTTCTTGAATAATCCTTTAGAATTTGCCCAAAAATGGTTTACATAAGATTCTGTGCCAACAATTCACCATCCTTATCTTCCAGCTTGTTCACAAAATTCAGTTCAACCACTATGTCAGCTTAGATTTGGAAAATCTTCATCATTTGAAATAATGCAGCAGCTTGGCACTATTGAAATACTAGTGCTCGGCACATACCGTGTTACTCAGCATCAACTATGTTTTTCCTGATGCTCAGCACCTGAAAATCACTTGGCACTAGCTAAATTTTTTCCTGATGCTTGGCACCTAATCTTTTACTCGACGCTTGAAGATCACTCGGCACTAAGTAAAAATTTATGTTACTCAGCTTCTATTAAGAATTTTCTCAGCTTCAACTGACTTGCTCGGCACCTTTTGATGATCAAAGTTAAAGCTTTGCTATCAACCTTGTTACAACTTCTTCTTCTAATGTATCTAAGTATGACCAACCTCTATATCTTTGAGTATGTCATCAATACATTAATTAACCATTGTCTTAATTGATTCTTTCACTTCATTACAATATCATAACTCAACCCTTCCTTTAGGTGCTCTCGTTACATCTGTTTGATCAAATACTCTTCATCAATCAACTAAGTGATAGTTCATGATTCTTGTAAGAAAATATCATCCCTACATATAGCATGTTTGACATCAATGGAAAAAAAATGATTGAAAACAATCTTTAACAATAATCTCCCTCTTTGATCTTCAACAACAATGAGCTTTTCAATCATATTTCCAACAATCTTCTTCTTTGGCATTGATGGCAAACCAAACTGATCAGCCATCAGACTAAACTATTCCACCAAAAGCTTACTAGGTTAGAACAACAAGTCAAATGCCAAAAAGTAAGTTGTAACATCACATCTTCATTTCACTTGTTCCTCTTTGTTGTTGTATCCTTTATCTTTATCTTTCTTCCTCTGTATTATTCATCTTTCACTATTCTGATCAACCTTTGAAATCTCCCTCTACTTCTTTGATCCTTGATCTTTAACAATATTGTTGATTAGTTGTTCACTTCTCCCTCTTTGACAACAATGCCAAAGATGTATTAGCATCTTTAATATGCAGATGTAGCTTTTATAGATTTAGTAAATCTCCCTCTGTCACCTTGCTTGTGATTAACTTGAAATTTTTAGTACTTCTATTACTTTAGGCATGAATCCCAAAGTAAACATCCTCCTCATCAATGTGTAAAATCTTCAAAATTTGGCTTATTTGATGTAGGGTATTCTTGCTTTTTCCTTAAGTAGCTTTAGCTAGGGGTATCACCCCTAGCTTACCTCTAAGATACTCGAAAGCATCTTTAGGTAGTGCTTTTGTGAATATATCAGCAATCTGTTCCTTTGAGCTAACATATTCCATCTTCACTTGTTTATCTTCCACTAGCTCTCTTATACAGTGGCACTTAATTGCAATATGCTTGGTTTTAGAATGCATTACTAGATTCTTTGATATATTGATAGCACTTGTATTATCACAATAAAGTGTCACTGGCTCAATTACCTCTTCCCTCATACCTTGCAGTAAATGTTTCATCCACACAATATTAGTGTAGTTTATAGCAACTACTACATATTCAGCTTCAGCAGAAGATTGTGAGGTGCAGCTTTGGTTTTTTCTTGTCCATGTAATCAACCTTTTTCCTAAGAAAAGTGCTCCTCCACTGGTGCTTTTTCTATAATCAATGTTACCTCCCCAATCTACATCTATATAAGCTCTCAATTCAAATTTCTCATTCTTTTTGTAGTACAAACCAAAGTCATCAATTCCTTTCAGGTATCTCAATATTCTCTATACTACCATTAAGAGGTTTTCTCTTAGATTGGTAGAAAATCTAGCCACTATTCCAACAACTAATGCAATGTCTAGTCTACTATGTACAACATATTGCAGCTTTCCAATCATTGACCTCTACAATGTCTAATTTACTTCAGTAGACTCATCATTTTTGGATAGCTTATGCCCAGTTGCCATTGGTGTGCTGACTTGTTTTGAGTCTTCTAGCCCAAATTTTTTGAGTACTTCCTTGATGTATTTGGATTGGGTTACAAATATGTCATGCTTCAACTAATGTACTTGTAATCCAACAAAGAATTTGATTTCTCCAAACATTGACATCTCAAATTCATGCTTCGTTTGGTTAACAAAATCTTTGCATAAAACATCTTTTCCTCCAAATATTATGTCATCAACAAAGATTTCTAAAATCAAAATGTCTTTACCTTCCTTAGCTTTGATGTTCAAGTTGCTATTGTCATGTATTCTTTCAAATCCTATCTTCATAAGATATTTGTGCAGCCTTTCATACCATGCTCTTGGCACTTGCTTTAGTCCATAGAGTGCTTTGTGTGGTTTCCAAACCATTTTCTTGTTCTTCTCATCAACAAACCCCTCTAGTTGTTCTATGTAGACTTCCTCTTCTAGTATACCATTCAGAAAAGCTGCCTTTAAGTCCATCTAGTAAACTTTGAAACCTTTATATGTAGCATATGCAAGTAATGTTCTTACTCATTCCATTCTTGCAATAGGAGCAAATGTCTCTCCATAATCCAATCCTTCTTCTTATGCATAGCCTTTGCAAACTAGTATAGCTTTGTTTCTTGTTATTTCACCATTCTCATCAAGTTTTCTTTTGAAAACTCACTTGGTACCAATCACATTCTTATCAGCTGGTTTGGGGACTAGAGACCAAGTTTTTTTTCTCAATCTGATCTATCTCCTCTTTCATGGCCTTATACCAGTCATCATCTTGTAGTACATCTTTGATTTTTTTGGGTTCAACCTTCCTCAGTAGACATGATTCATTTCTGAGTATATTCCTTGTCATTAGTCTAGCATCCTTATCACCAATGATTTGGTCTAAGGGTGATGTCTTCTTACATACTTAGCTAATCTGGGATCACTCCTTCTTTCCACGTTTGTTTCTTCAACTTTAGAGTCATTTTGTTCTTCTTCATCAAATAATTCATCATTCCTTTCATGTATACTATTATTAGAGCTAGTTTGTTCATTCTCTCAATTCTATAGCTCAGCTTTTGAATGTAACTTGGCATTTACAGGCTGAGACTCGACAGATACTAAAGTTTGTTGCTGATTCCCAACTTGATTGGCAACATTGTCTTCAGTTGTTATTCCTTCATAGAAGTATACAAAGGATCTATAGTCCTCTATTTTCTTTGACTCATTATCCTGAACTTCTGCATGCTCACCAAAATTTACATTTTCACTCTCCACAACTCTGTTGGTGTTAATATTCAAACACTTATATGCCTTACTTTTAGTGGAGTACCTAAGAAATATTCCTTCATTACTTTTTGCATCAAACTTGCCATTTCTAGTGTCTTTTAGAATATAACATTTACAACCAAACACTTTGGAATGTTTAACATTAGGTGAATGACCATACCATAATTCAAAGGGTGTTGCATTTGTACCTTTCTTGACTTGAACTCTATTTAGTGTGTAGACTGCAATACTTACAGCTTCCCTCCATAACTTAAGTGCAACATTTTTCTCCATGATCAAGGTTCTGGCATAGTCAATCACTGACCTATTTCTCCTTTTAGAAATACCATTCTATGGTGGATTTCTTGGTGCTGACATTTTCCTTTTGATACTTCTGTCATTGTAAAATACTTCAAATTCTCTTGATGTGAACTCACCTCCTCTATCTAACCTTAGACATTTCAGGTTCTTTCTTGTTTCCTTCTCACCTCTAGCCAAATACGACTGGAACATTTGAAATGCATCAAAAAAAATTTTAAGAACATAACAGTCATCATTCTAGAATAATCATCTACAAATAGCATTATGTATCTGTCTCCTAGGTGGCTTTGTACTTCTATTCGGCCACATAAATCTGTATGAACTAACTCTAGAACTTCATTGGAAGTGTATGCTTTGCTTTTGAAACTAGATTTAGTCATCTTCCCTAGTTGACATTTTTTACACACTATGTTTTCAAGTTTCTTTAACTTGGGCAATCCTTCGACTTTTTTATTTCTGCTAATGTTGATCAGATTATCAAAATTAACATGACAGAGTCTTTTATGCCACAACCACACATCATCGAGTCTAACAATAAGATATTTTACATCATCCATATCTAGGTAAAATAGATTACTCCTAGTTTTTTCACCTTTTCCAATTATATTTCTATCAATGTCATAGATTTTGGTCATTTTGTTTCCAAATTCCACTTTGCAACCTACATTGCCTAACTGAGATACACTCAACAAGTTTTAGTTCAATCCTTCAACATAGTATGCATTGTCATATGAAATTTTCTCTATAATTTTGATAGAGCCTTTTCCTTTGATTTGACATGGGGCATTATTACTGAATCTAATGCTATTCCCATCATATTGAGTAAAGGTAATGAACTTACTTTTATTTCCTGTCATGTGATGTGGGCACCCACTGTCTATGATCCACTTGTCATTCTTGTTCACACAGGCAACCAATGCTATTGCTTCATCATCATCTTTGTCTAATTAATCCTTCATGGCTACATAGAATAATTCATCATCATTTTGATCAGAATCTTCTTCAAAAATGTAGCATCTCTTGCCTTTCTCCTTGTAATCTTTGCTATCATCTTCTCTTTTGTTCCTGAACTTGCTTCCTTCTTTAACGTTTTTCTTTGTGGGCATTTTGCAGCTATATGACCTACTTCATTACAATTGAAACATATGATAGGAAGCTTACCTTTGAATTTACCTTTCCTCTATGAAATCTCCTGGCTAGTAGTGCTTCTAACTGTTCTACATCTTCCTCATTTGTGTTGCTATCAATGGATACATGTTTTCCTTTTCTTCTTCTTTTTCTCAATGTGTCTCCCTCAGTATCTTTTATTGTCATTTTGGCCTTGAAAGTAGATTCAAAGTTCTCAGGTCTATAATTGTCAAAATTGGATAGCTCAAATGCAGTCAATCTTCCAACTATTCCTTGAAAAGTTAGTGTGTTCCCTTGTACACACCTTAGCTCTTGAATGGATGAAACTCTTATAGCATAGATAGGAAGCAGAGTTCTCAAGTATTTGGTGATGGATGTTTCTTCTTCTAGTTGACCACCTAGACACCTTATTGCGCTCACCACTTCTTTTATTCTTGTAACATACTGAGCAACTTTCTCATCTTCCTCCATCTTCATGTCATCAAATTTCCCTCCTATGCTTTCTCTTTTTGCTCTCTGGACATTCTGATCTCCTCCATAGATTTTTGATAGGGTTTTCCACATCTTGAATGTAGTGTCATAGTCTTTGACATCATCATGTTCGGCATAGCTAAGTGCAAAGGAAATCTCCAGCATTGCTTGATTGTGCTCCTTCTTTTTGTTGAAATCATCTATAGTAAGAGGGCCTATTGGAGTTACATGTTCTGTTCCAATTGAAGTTTACGCATAGTTACCAATTGATCCAAGGTGCAATTTCATCAAACTCTGCCATGCAACAAAGTTGTTTTTGTTAAGCTTGGGAACTTCTCTCTTGGAAATCTTGATCTTCCTACTTCTAGTAATTTGAAACTAAATCAGTAGAAGGCTTTGATACCAATTTTTAGAATTGCTTTAGAATAACTATGCAGGGGGGAGAGGGGGGGGGGGTGTGGGGTTAAATCAGTTATTCAAGGTCCAGATGTCCCTTTCATAATTTTTACTGAGTGTGATAAATCCATTCAATCATCCATTCATGCAAACTTTAACTTTTCTGATTAGCAAGTTACTATAAATCAA
The DNA here is from genome assembly GCA_028749045.1 of Cupressus sempervirens. Taxonomy (NCBI): domain Eukaryota; kingdom Viridiplantae; phylum Streptophyta; class Pinopsida; order Cupressales; family Cupressaceae; genus Cupressus; species Cupressus sempervirens. Next base: position 147,783,523 of record CM053793.1, read on the forward strand.
CATGCAAGTACAACACAAGAAATCAACACATGACATAGTGATTTAAGTGGAAACCCAATTTGAAAAAAACCACCAGTAATATGCTACTCAATTCTCACCCTTCTGAAGTGATGCCCTGTGGAAGGCCTACCCTGTTAAAGGCTTACAAAACACATTGTTAAATGTGACCTCATTGGAGGATTTAACCACCTTATTAGAAGTGGGTCTGGTAAAAGGACTTTAAAACATTCACTTGGAATGCCACCCTTTTAAAGAATTTACAAATGGCTATTAGGCCAACCTAAGTCCATAGGATTTTCAGAACTAATACAATTGCTAGAGAGTATTAGAAAATCTTAACCTGACTACAACATACAACTTGTCTTGTAGATTTCAGATCACTTCTCAGCTCATATCCTTGCCTAGCCTTCTATCTTTACAACTCTTAACTTCTTGCCTTTTCTTTCAAGATTTGTTTTTTTGAGTCTCCATACTCAATGTACTAGTGAAATCATCTCTTCATGACCACTTGTAGAAGCAGAGCCTCTGTGCTCTTCCTTCTCCTAGATGTCTCCTTCTTAACACCCTTTCAATCACTTCGCAAATTTTGGCACTTCTGTAGCAATAGTATCAGTAAATTTTTTTTTCTTGGTCTATGCCTTCTTAAATAGAAGTCTTGGAGTTCCTTTTCTTGCTCAATTCTTTCATTTTTTAATTTCAATTTGCATGGATTAGGTAGGATACATTGTATCTATCCCATATTCTATTTCCTCTAGAAACTTCATGAATAATCCTTTAGAATTCACCCAAAAAATGGTTTACATAAGATTATGTGCCAACAATTTACCATCCTTATCTTCCAGCTTGTTCACAAAATTCAATGCAACCACTATGTCAGCTCAAATTTGGTGAATCTTCATCATTTGAAATAATGCAGCAACTTGGCACTATTGAAATACTGGTGCTTGGCACATACTGTGTTACTTGGCATCAACTATGTTTTTCCTGATGCTTGGCACCTGATCTTTTACTTGGCACTTTAAGATCACTTGACACTAATTAAAAATTTATGTTACTCGACTTCTATTAAGAATTTTCTTAGCTTCAACTGACTTGCTCGGCACCTTCTAATGATCAAAGTTAAAGCTTTGCAGTCAACCTTGTTACAACTTCTTCTTTTAATGTATCTAAGTGTGACCAACCTCTATATCTTTGAGTACGTCATCAATATATTAATTAACCATTGTCTTAACTGATTCTTGCAGTTCATTACAATATCATTACTCAACCCTTCCTTTATGTGCTCTTGTTACATCTTGTTGATCAAATCCGCTTCATCAATCACCTAAGTAATAGTGCATGAATCTTGTAAGCGAATATCATCCTTACATATAGCAGGTTTGACATCAATGACAAAACAATGATTGAAAACAATCTTTAACAACAATCTGCCTCTTTAATTGTCAATAACAATAAGCTTTTCAATTAGATTTCCAACAATATTATATTATAATATATTACTTTTTGATTACATATTATATTATAATATATTACTTTATTATTATTATATTATATTATATTATATTTTATATTATGTTATTATAATTTATAATATATTATACTATTAAAATATAATAATAATATTATTATAGTATAATTATAATTATTATATTATAATAATAATATTATGTTATAGTAATATATAATTATTATATTATTATAATAATATATTATATTATATTATTATTATTATTTATAATATATTATACTATTATAATATAATAATATTATATTATAGTATAATTATTATTATTATATTATTATAATAATAGTATAATATATAATATTACATAATATATTATACTATTATAATATAATAATAATAATATTATATTATAGTATAATTATAATTATTATATTATTATAATAATATTATGTTATAGTAATTTTTTTTTTCCATTTTATCGAATATCTAATATCAAATCAGATATTTGATAAGTCTTGGGCCTTACTTTCTAGGTTTGGTATTTAGATAGGTGAAAAAAAGTCAGAGCGGATTTTGAAGCGCTTTTAGACGTCTTCAAACTCTATTTTTTTCACATCACCACTTTTTGGCACACCATGATCCTGCACATACCCTAAACACTTACTGGATGTTCCTCTCAAATATCTGAGAATCCATTTAATAGCATTTCAATGCTCAATTCCTAGATGACTCATATAACTGCTAACGACTCTCACTGCATGTGCAATATCTGGCCTTATACATACCATAGTGTACATAAAGCTTCCTATAGCTGAAGCATAGAGTACCTTTGACATCTTATCCTCCTCTTCTTGTGTCTTGGGACACATCTCCTTAGTCAACTTCAAATGACTAGGTAAAGGTATGCTAACAACTTTAGCATTCTCCATGGAGAAACATTTCAACACCTTCTCAACATAATCAACCTAAGATAGTGTCAATTTTCCTTTTCTTCCTATCTCTACAAATTTTCATACAAAGGATTTGTTTTGCTGCCCCCAAATCCTTCATAGAAAATACATTTGCTAATTGGTATTTCAGCCCCATAATCTGATCCATGTTAGACCTAGCTACAAGCATATCATCAACATATAAATATAAATTAATTTTGTTATCATCATCCAACATCTTAAAGTAAACACAATGATTTGAATGACACCTAATATATCCATGGTCATGCATAAAACTATCAAATTTCAGATACTATTGCTGAGGTGCTTGCTTCAAGCCATATAAACTTTTCTTCAATTTGCACACTAAGTTCTCCTTACCTTTGACCTCAAATCCCTATGGTTGAGCCATATATATCTCTTCATCCAAATCACCATGAACAAAGGATGTTTTAACATCAAGCTGCTCTAAATGAAAATATTCAGTAGCCACAATACTTAAAATAGTATGGATAGAAGTCATCTTAACAATAGGAGAAAATATCTCATCAAATCAATGCCCTTTTTCTATGCAAATCCTTTTACAACTAACCTAGCTTTAAATCTTTTCTTACCTCCATCCTCTTATTTTAACCTGTAAACCCACTTATTCTGTAAATCCCTTTTACCTACAGGAAACTTACATAAATCCCAAGTGTTATTTTTTAGCAAAGAGTTCATTTCTTCTTTCATTGTAGACTCCCACTAAATCTTAGTATCCACTTACATAGCTTCATCACAACATTCAGGTTCACCAGAATCAGTAAGTAAAATAGAATACAAAGAGGGAGAAAATCTTTTTAGAGGTCTAATTTTCCTTGTTGACCATCTAACATTCACTGGTGTGTGGTATTTGTTGTTGTGGTTGTTGCACATCATGAGGAATGGTTGGAACATCATCTTTTGGAGTATCATCCAAAACTACATAATCATCTTCTTTCTTCTGATGTTGCTGCAACAAATCTTTGTACAACACTTTCTTATAGAATATGACATCCCTGCTTCTTACAATTTTATGATTTTCAAAATCCCAAAGCCTATAACCAAACTCATTAATGCCATATCCAACAAATACGCATTTCTTTGACTTAGCTTCTAGCTTGGTTACATTTTCAGAATCTATATGAACAAATGCTTTACAACCAAAGGTTTTGAGAAAAGAATAACTCACCTTCTTACATGTCCATTCTTTCTCTAGAATACCATAGCCCAAAGGAGTAGAGGGACCTCTATTAATCAAATATATAGTAGTATCGACAGCCTTTGCCCACATGTGTAAGGGAAACCTAGCATGCAACCTCATGCTCCTTGCACCCTCCATTATAGTCTTGTTCATGCATTCAGCTACTCCATTTTCCTGTGGGGTCTTTGGAACAATTTTCTATCTACGAATACCATTAGTGGAGCAATAATCTTCAAATTCATAACTACAATACTCACCACTATTATTAGATCTGAGACGTTCTAATTTCTTACTAATTTCATTTTCAACCAAGCATTTCCATTTCTTAAAAGCTTGAAATACATCAAATTTTGGTCTAAGGAAATAAACCCATAATTTTCTAGTTGCATCATCAATGAATGTAACATAATAATGAGAGCCACCAAGGGAAGATACCTGAGCTAGTCCCCATACATCGATATGCACAAGCTCTAATTTTTCCTTTTTATTTTTTTGTCCCTTCCTTATATTAAAAAAAAATACAATAAATTTACATATTCACAAAAAAAGGGACTGGGGAAAAGAGATCACCCCATGAGTTCATACGACCTAAGGTCGAAAATCAACTATTCATAAAAAAATAATTAGAAAATAAAAAGCCTCAGGCTGCTAGTGTAGTGCCAATCAAGGGAGGAGGATCCTTATCATCAGGTGTGTAGATGGCTCAAGGGGGAACCCATCCATTAGCAACAATAGTATCATCTTCATCTTTTTCTCCCTCAGGCCTAGGAGGAGAAATGACTAAGTTCAGCCGAGGCAACACCCACTTGGGGTCTAAATGCATAGAGGGCCAACTAGTAGTAGGAGCAACATGAGAAGCCATTAGGGACCACCCCAAGCTAGACCTTCGAGGAGGCAAATCAGAGTGGTGCCAACCAAGTTAGAGCCTCCAAAAGAGTGGCAACCGCGAGGAGGGGTATGGTTCCCAGAGGCAAAATTTGAGAAAACATGATCTACCATGCTAGGGGCATTTTCCCAATATGCCAATAGATCCTATAGGTGAGCCACCTTTAGAGCCACTTTATCTGTTTGTACTTGAATTTGCAACATGATATTGTTATAAATACATGCTTTAGTGTACATAGAAACATTAATGTCAAGTGTGTTACTAGCAAAAATATCCACATTGTGATCTTTCCAAATGGTAAATGAGATCTCCAATCTAAAAGAATGCCATATCTGGGAGTACTTGAAGGGGAATTTGAGTGTTATCACCCAGAATAACCATATGCCAAGAGAAAATTTCTGGGTGGAAGGGGTGAAAGAGATCATGGATCCATTGCTAGTAACACTGAGCCCATTGATAGAACCAAAAAATGTGCAATAAATTCTTTGGTTGACCAAAGAAAGGGCAAGAAGGGTTAGGAACACCCAGATGCCACAATGGGGGCCCAAAGGCAAGTCCTAGAAAAGAATACACCAAGAGAAATGCACAATTTTAGGCTCAGTAATGGTTTTCTACATAGTGGAAAACCTATGACTCCAAGTATGGTGAGAAGATTGCAAATGCCATCTTTGGTTGAGAACTTTGACCATGGGTAGGTGAGGAACTAGCCATTGGTATCTCAAGCTAGGCTTGTAGCTAGTTACTATGGTGTCTGGATACCACTTCCAGTCTTTCCACCTAGGGCAAGAGGACTAAATGCCAAGTTTATGTAACAAATGTGCAAGCACTATAGAAACTAGAAGATCAAAAGTCTGGTGATCTAGACGATTGAGCCAAAATTGCACTTTCATGTCCTCCCATGACAATAAGCTCATAGTAACTCTAGAGACAAGATCTTTAGGGGTTCTTATTCCATGTTAAAAAAAAATGTAGAGCACTAGCCCCATGTACTTTGGCCAAGGGAACACCATGGATAGAAAATAATGGTGGCCACTAGAGATTATGTTGGTTCATGGAAAGCCCATCTCTGAATCCATCACCAGCCTAATGAAGCTAGGGCTTAACTACTTCCTAGGCTTTCCAAATACTCTTAGCAACAAAAGTGCCCTAAATCCAAACAGGTTCAGTGGTCACAAGAAGGGTCTGAAAACCAATCCCCTTCTAGGTTGGCTAATACATAGAAAAGCTTGAAGAAGTGTAATGCCGCAACAAAATCTTCCAAGCTTTATTGCTATAAAGATCTCACATAACCCATTTGGCACAAAGAGAAATACATTGCTTCTAGGTAGAAAACAAGTCTATGCCACTAGACTCTTTGAGAAGACAACAAAAATCCTAGGCAACTCTATGAAAGCCTTGGTGAGAAGAATTTGAAGCCTAAAGGAAGTCACATAGCATTCACTCAAGTTTGAGATAAGAGGCCTTTGAAGGAGCCCAATAGGAAGAGTAGTACACATGGGTGGTGGCCAACACCTTGGAAAAAATCTAAAATTTTCCCGCAAGGGAGAGAGGTTTGGTGATCCAATATTCCAGCTTCTTCTCTATTCATGCAAGGACCACATTCTATAGCTCAATGACAGAAGATTGAAAGGAAAAAGAGATGCCCAAAAAATGAAAAAATTCACCATACTAGACCCATTTCAATTAATATTGTCCAAGCCAAGTAGGTAGGGGAAGGGAGGACTACCTGTACTAGAGGGTTTTGTGCTATTGTATAGTAGACCTTGAAGCAAGATAGAATGTATAAAGACATTGTAGAGCAGAGGCAACATTCTCCTCATCCTCAATGAGAGTGAGGAAGGAGTCATCTGTGAAATGGCCATTTACAAGCTGATTAGGAGAGTTTAGAAGGGAAATACCATGGACCTATCTGTATGAGATGGCATTTGCAAGAAAGTACAAGAAAAAATCTGGCAGAGATTATAATGAGGCATATGCCCTGGTTGCAAGAATGGAACCCATGGATGTTGTCATAGCAATTATAGCCCATCATAAATGGAATGTATATCAAATGGATGTGAAATTTGCCTTCTTGAATGGTGTATTGAAGGAAGAAGTATATGTAGAGAAGCCACCTAGTTATGAAGTCCGAGGTGAAGAACACAAGGTGTATAGATTGAAGAGAGCTCTATCTAGGCTCAAGCAAGCTCTAAGGGCATGTTACAATAGGATTAACTCATACTTGATGAGAAATGGCTTTAGAAAAAGCAATGGTGAGCCCACACTCTACATCAAGGTAATTAATGGTAAATTGTTGATGGTTGTCTTGTATGTTGATGACTTAATCTTCATTGGAAATTACAATTTCCTAATTGGTGAGTTCAAAGAAGCCATGAAGAATGAATTTGAGATGACAGATCTAGTTCTCCTAAAGTACTTTCTAGGCATAGAATTAAATCAAATGCATGATGACATCTTCATCTCTCAAGAAAAGTATGCTAGGAACATCTTGGAGAGATTTAAAATGCAAATTAGTAAGGCAACCCCAACACCAATAGCAGTAGACCTTAAGTTGAGCAAGGAAGATTGTAGAAAAAGTGTGAATCCAGAAATATACAAGAGTATGGTTGGAAGCTTGATGTATTTGATAGCAACTCAGCCTAACATGATGCATGCAGTAAGTTTGATTTCAAGATTTATGGATACACCTTGAAGGATTCCCATTGGCAAGTGGGAAAAAGTATCTTAAGTTATGTGAATGGTATCAAGGGATTTGAGATTTTGTATACTGTAGATAATGATTTTAATTTGGTTGGTTACACTGATAGTGATTAGGCTAGAAGTCTAGATGATAGGAAGAGAACTTCTAGATACATGTTTCATATGGGATTGGATGCAATTTCATGGGCATCCAAGAAGCAATCTATTGTTACTCAATCTATAGTAGAGGTTGAATACATAGCAGAGAATGCAACAACATTTCAAGCTATTTGGCTAAGTAGGATCTTGACAAATTTGAATGAAAGGTAAAAGGATGTAACCACAATATTTCCTCAATTGCACTGGCCAAGAATCCAATCTTCTATGGGAGAAGCAAGCACATTGAGATCAGATATCACTTCATTAGAGAGTTGGTGGAGAATTAGGATATCAAGATAGAGTTTTGTAAGTCTGAGCAGTAGCTAGCAGACATTCTTACAAAGCCTTTGGGCACTAGAACTTTTGTACACCTAAGAAAGAGTCTTGGTATAGTTGATTTGGATTAGGAGTGATCCTTTGTGTTGTTTGGCTTGGGACAAAAGGGGGAGTGTCAAAAATTTATTGTGGTTGGTTGGTTGCCTTTGGAGCCAAATGCTCACCTACCTACCTGACCCTTATTAACTCGGTAGGTGAGTTTGAAATCCAAATGAGAGGGAAAACATTTTTGGTGAAAGATAAAAGGAATGAATTTAATTCATTCTAAAAGACAACCAGTTAGAGAGAGATTAGAGAAGGGCAGAGTAGAGTGGAAAGAAAGGAAGAAGATCAATAGATCAAAACAGAAGAAAACTATCTCTAGAACAAAGATCATAGGACAAGAAGAAGGTTCACTTTCAGTGTTTGCAGTAGCACATGTTTGAATCTCCTTGTCATTTTGTAAGTTCATATTTTTTCTTCTTCTGAGAAGCAGTGATTGCTCTAGGTGTTACTGTATGTAGCCCTTAGTGCTATAAGTTTAAGTTTTATCAATTGAAGTTTTAGTGTTTTTGATTGATGCTGAATGCTCCCAGATTTTGTAATAGTTTAACATAGTTGAATAGAAAGCAAGAAAGTATGCATACTTGGCTTATTTTTGTCTCCCCTTTATTTGATATTACATTTTTTGTACTTGTGATATTCATACTTGCAAGTTTTGAAGTTATCCCCTACAAGGTTTAATGGTAGAAATTCTCAGACTGCGAGTCTATTAAAAAACTCACTCGATTTACTCTTTAATTGAGTTCTCTCTTCAGTTGTTCCTAATAAGTCCACTCAATATCTTAGTTAACAAAGTTCACTTGGTCTATGTGTTGGTTGGGTGTCAAGCTTGCTAAGTTCCACCTCCCCCTTGTTGACTGAGATCACTCGGTAACCACTGAGTTGAGCTCCACCTTCCCATTGGTGACTGAGCTCACTTGACATCCTCTTATGCCAAGTTTCCCTTAGTGCCAAGCTTACTTGGCTTCTTCATGTGCTAGGTCACTTTGCACCATTTTTTTGTCACTTGACATCTATTGCATGTTGAGAAAACTATCACTCGACACCCTCTTGTGCTGAGCAGAATTTTATGTCATGAAGTTGAACTCTTTACAAAAAGTAGTCAACCTTCCATAAATAACATATATCATACTATTTTTTCCAGCAAGGGGCTCAACACTTCTATTATTGAGAAATTCCATGTTGAAATCGAGTGGATGCAACAAACCACTGTCTAGATTATGCAGAAAGACAAAAACAAATTTCTTTGCGTTTATTTTATATCCAAGTCAAAAAAATGTAACTAAAGAACCCACCCCATGTTATTGTTTACCAAACTCAACAACCTTGGCTTGTTAGCATATAATTCTAACTCAACATTTTACTGAGTGCATGATTTTTTAATCACCATTCTATGCTCTAGTCATCACAATCTCCTTTTCTAATCACATGTTAACTACAAGTAAAACTTGGGCTTACTTTATATCTCCACCATAATTTGTTCTTGCAACAGATGGTATTATTTTGTATAAAGTATGCATTATTATGCATATTATAGTAATCAATCAATGATAAATAGATTATTTATTTTTAACAACTTTTTTTTCTCTGCCTTCTAATCTGCAATTTGGCTTCATTCTTTTAACAAGATCCTTATTTTTTTTTTCAGCTTTACTTGCAAATTATTTCATGGCCTTTCAAGTTCAAGAAGATTCTTATGAGCATGAATCTTTTTTAAGTTGTAACATCCAAATATCAAACATGGAATCAATAAGAACTTTTTGTAAGTTATTAAATAAGTAGATTAAACCAATCAATGAAGAAGATAAAATATAATGACACAACTATTTATTGTGGTTCAACAAAAAATTTCCTACGTCCACACTTGAAGTGGGGAATAATTATATTCATGAAATATCTAATATGATACAATACATGAATATACAAGTCATTAATAGAAAGCTCATCAAATGTGAAGAGATGAGGGAGAAGCAAAAGTCATAACTATTGGGCTTCATATCTCAACAATCTCCCTCGTGAAGTCCAACTGGCACAACCATGCATCATGGCATTTCTTGCTTCCTATACCACATCTTAGAAAATAACAAGGCCTAGAGAAGACCTCAACATTGCCAAACCTTGTTCTAGCAAATTACTGATGAGTCTTCAACAAGCTACATCAGAATTATAAATATCTTCTCTATAATGCAACTTGTAGTTCACATAATTTGCATCATTCCAATTCCAGTCCTTACTAAGTAGCAAGTGAAAATTATAAAGGTTGTTGGGACTTGTCCATCAACAGATTTAGTAAACACAATGATTAATGAAATTTAATTCCCCAAATCAAGGACATAGGTGTCAATTAATTGCCTGCTTCTATAACTCCCTCTTGAGCCACCTAAGTATATGGGTATTAGACCATCTTGTATATTTGCTTTACTAAAGAAAGATCAACACCAATTATGTCTTCTTCTTCATTAGTTGTCCCTTCATCTTCTTGCTAAAAAAACTTTTTGTAAGCTCCTTTATATTCTTGCACAAATAAAATTGCTGTTAATGCATTCCATTATGCTTCTACTACTACAATCTGCAACAATAAATCATCATAATTTGATGCAGTGCAAGGTAGGAGAATCCCCGAAGGAGATGTCCAAGCCCCTAAGAAATAACCACAAAGAAGAAATAAAACAACAAAACAAAAATAATGCAAGATTTGATACCAAATCACAACTCTTTATTCATAGATGCAACTAATTACATGCAATATGCCCAGCTATAAGGCCTTTTGGGTTAGAGCCAAATATATTCAACAATTATAATATTAGTTCTGCAAGACCCAATGAAATTGACTTACAAACTTGATTCCAGCTAGTCTAGATCCACAACTAGATAAGAACACCAAGAAAATCCACACTTGTACCCTTAGGTCCACCAAGAAAATCCTTTAGTTCTCAAGCCACAACCCTAGCTCTTCAAAATTTGCATCTACACCATCCCCTTCACTCCTTCGAATGAATGAATTCTCCAACTATGCTAAAGACTCCACATAAGTTGCCAAAAGTTTCCTAGTTCATTAAAAAATAAATTAAATACTTCACATTAAATATATGTTCAAGAACATGTTGGCCACAACAAAAATTAAATACCTATACATAAATTAAATGTCAAAAGTCAGCTCACAAATATCTCATCATAGACAAAACCAAAATGAATATTGGAACTCAACACATACATGAACACTTGACATCTACTAAGAACTAAAGTAACTTGACACCCACTAGGAGCTATAGTAACTTGACATCCACTAGGAGCTACAGTAACTTAGCATTCACTAGGAGCTACAGTAACTCAACATCCACTAGGAGCTATAGTAACTTGACATCCATTGAATAGATTGGAAACAATAGAAAATTGAAAATCACTAACACTTGACTCCAACATGTAGGATTGTAAGAAAGCCTAGGATGCTCTTGCATAAGACAAACTAGGTCTGAAAAGATTTTCTAGTAACTGGAAGAACATCTTGTGGGATTTAGCACATAAATCCCAAATTGGTTCTTCACATACATAACCTCCAAATCTTTACCTTGTACACTCTTTCCCTTGTTCTTCTTCTACTTCTTCACATCCATCCTAGGTGTGCTATAGGTCTACTTTCCACATTCATCTCTAACTTTCTTAGAATCTGTCGACTCAACTTGACTACCAATAATCAGGTTCCTCCTATTGAGCTCTTCATTCTACAAAGGAATTAGGGAAAAATTCTTGCCACCTTTCTCAATAATAAACACATTCTTGACACAATCATGCACAACCCTACAATCATACTACTATGGTCCACCAAGCAATACACGACAACTATTCATGTCCACAATATTGCACAACACTTTATCCTTATAGTGTCCAATCTAGAAATCAATAAAGCATTGCTCCCTCACTTCCAAAGCATGTTCACCTTGTAATTAGGAAATCTTATAAGGATAAGGATGTCATACTCTCTTCAAACACGGATTTTGAACCATCTCCTTAGCAACGAGGTTATCAATACTACCACCATCCACAATGACCTTGCAGACTTTACCACTAGACTTACAATAATTTCTAAAAAAACTAGTTCTTTGACAAGAATCCAATGTCCTCTCACCAACTAGTACTCGCCGAGCCAACATACTTTCTCCTTTCTCAAGCTAACTGTCTTGAACAACAATACCATTCACAACAATAGTTGTCCTACTAAGTGGACATTCAAAAGATACATGCCCTTCTTTCCCACATTTGAAACAATTATGTCTAAACCCACCTCCACCTGTCCTCCTTTTTTGATCAACAAGTTTTGGTTCACCTTTTGTACTTGGTTTAACTTGTGACAAGCTATCATACTTCTCCTTCCCTCTAGCATTACCTTGAATTTTCCTTTTCAACTTATCACCTGCCTTTAGGGCATACTGATAAGCATCCTCAATTGAAGAAATATTCATCATACCAACCTCATCCTAAATATTGAATCTCAAAACATTAATTTATCAAGCTACCTTTTCCTTTGACAATTCTCTATGACTAGGGGTGAACCCACGATAGTGGGTTATACTTTTTTGGAGGAATAAATTCCTCCAAAATTGCATGACCATGAAATTTTCAATTTTTAGTGTCAACAGAAACATTATTTAAAGTTTCCATAGAAACTTACTAGTTTCTATCGAAACTTTTCATGCCACATAGTTATAATCGAAACTACATAGCAAGTTTCGATCAAAACTTTCTATGTAGTTTCGACCAGAACTATAAAGCCTCACTAAGGTTTGTTAACCCCGCTATCAGGCTACTTAGTTTTGATCAAAACTATATGAAATAGTTTCGATCAAAATTAGTTTATATAGTTTTGATTGAAATTAAGAAAAATGGGAATGTTAAAATAGGGTTGCATGACCCCACATGTCATTTTTGACAATGGTAAATACTTTCAATCGAAAGCACAAGGAAGAAGAGAGACATCCAAATTTAGCAACCTTCAAAAAAGGTATGATTTTTCCCTTTTTTTACTTATTTTACTCATTTTTAGTTTCATTTCATATGTTTTTCATTTCATTTTATACATTTTTAGTTTCATTTTATATGCATTTAGTTTCATTTTATATATGTTTTTTGTATGTATGTATATATATCATGTATATGTATAGATGTATATATCATGTATATGTATGTATATATATCATGTATGTATATATACACATATATCTTGTATATATGCATATATATTTCTATATCATGTATATATGCATATATATATCATATATACCATGTGTGTATACATGCATATATGTATATGTATATGCACATGTGTATTCATGTATACATATACATAAATAAATAAATAAATATATGTTATATATACATAGATCATGTACACATGTACATATGTGTATATATGCATATATACATGTACGTATACATTTACATATTGTTGATCATATGTACACATACATTTAAAATTTTAATGTACACATGTGAACTTGTAATACATTAAAATTTAAGTTCATAGATACATGTGTGTTTGTGTGTTTAAATCTTCAACTTACCTCTAATAATTTAATTTCAATGAACTAACCCTTTAACATTAGTTCCAATGGGTTCGGTCACATATATGAACCCTAATATAAACTTCATCTTTACATCCTCACACTAATCTTGAAAGTCTAATTAAACCTTGACTATTTAACCTAGTCTAATTTAAATAAATATGATCATGTAATCATAACCCTAGGAATGTCATGTAACACAATGCCAACCCTCATGTAAATTTAATCATATTTCTTAACTCTAAACAAATGCTAGAATTGATAGGTTGATTCTGACCATAACTATAAAAGCTAAGTTTCACTAGAAATATAAACCTTTAAACCTAAGGTTATATCATTTTAACCCAAAATTTATCCCTAAACCTAACCATGATTTGAAGACTAACTATCAATTTTTACAACACGATCCTCACTTCTTAACCCTAAAATATGGGCTAATTTATGAATCCTAACTAAAGCTTTAATCTAGATTTGTATACTAACCCTAAACATTTAATCCTAAATATCTCTAAACATTATATTAAATTTCCCTAACATTGATCATGATTGTAATGATATAGCTCTATAAATCCTAACCACAATCCTAACTCTAAACTTAACCATGTAACTATAGTTCAATAACATATTTACCTTTTGATCCTAGGTAATTTACTAAACTAGGTAATGGGCTAATTATATTAACTTACTCAACATTTAACACTAAATCCTAAACCTAATCATAATTCTACCCATAAGGCTAGAACGTAAGTCTCACACTGATATTAAGTTCACTAATGATCCAATCCCTATATAAGTTACACAATTTTATAACACTAACCCTAACTCTAACCATAATAGTTTACAAAACAAAGAACACTATTCTGAACGCACACTCCTTTAACTCTAGCCCTAAATTTTTTTCTAATCCTAACTTAATGAAAATTTACCATGATTAAACCCTAATAACATGGTCCCCTATCAATCTTGATGTTAAAACTACAACCTTAAAATTAACCCTAGAACCATAATATAAACCATAATCATGATAAAACATTAATCATGAATGCCAACCCTAATCAAATTAATTTATGCAAGTTATGAGGTATGTGCAATTGAAGAACAATATGTAGTACTAATTTTATAACTCTAAACCTAACTATAGCTCCCTAATTAATAAGTCTTAACCTAACCTTAATGTATTAGCCTAACCGTAAAATTAACTCTAAACTTAACACTAACTCTAAATTTTTAACAATAGTCCTACTTATTTCCCTAGAAACCTTAGCCATGATCGTTTATTAAATCATAACTCTAGTTTCTAGTTTCTTAAATGTGATCAAGTACAATAAATTTTAAGTTTATTAAATACCATATTTTGTTGTAATCTGATTGGAACAGATCATTGTATGAAAGATATTGTTGCTACAGAATGTGATCAATCATTATTTTGTCACTGATGTCAAACCCGCTATTTGCTGGAATGGCAATTGCTTATAAGATCCAAGCACTACCACTTAGTTGATTGATGAGGAATCAATAAGATGTAACAAAAGCACCTAAGGAAAAGGTTGAGTTATGGTTTTGGAATGAAGTGCAAAGATTAGGTAAGTCAATGATAAAGTGATGTATTGACAATATATAAGTAAAGATCAAATGTTGAGTAAAGATCAAGTGCTGAGTAAAGATCAAGTATCGAGTAAAGATCAAGTGCCAAGTGAAGATCAAGGGCCGAGTTGTGTTCATGTGCCAAGCATCAGAAAGTCAAAAGTGTCGAGATGCTGCATTATCTTAAAAAGTCAAAGATTCGCCAGATCTAAGCCAACATGGTTGTTATCTAGAATTTTGTGAACCAGATAGAAGATAAGAATGATGAGCTAGTGGCACAAAACACTATGTAAAATATTTTTGGCAAATACAACTGGATTTTAGATAAAGTTTCTAGATAAAAATGAGATATGGGATAGATACATTTTATCCTACCTAATCTATGGAAACCCTAAAGTTGGAAAGGGAGATTCAAGCGGGAAAAGTATTCCAGATTTCTATTTAAGGAGTCATAAGGTCAAGAAGCAAAGAGTTGGTCAAGATTGAAAGCATGAAGTGCTTAAGAAGGTGCTAAGGAGGAAGAGAGCATAGAAACTTTGTTTCAATAGATGACCACAGAGATGATTGCATTGGTATGATGAGCAAGAAGACTCAAGGAGATGAAGCTTGAGAGGAAGCCAAGCTATCAGAGCTGCAATGATTGAAGCCAAGCAAAGGATTGAACTGAAGTGTGATCTGAAATCTGCAAGATATGTTGTGAGTTGTATTAGATCAAAAGCTTTTATTGTTATTCTTTAGCAATTGCAACAATTAGTATAAATCCTATGGACTTAGGTTAGTTTAATAGCCATGTTGTAAATCCTTTAACAGGGTGACATTCCAAGTGAATGTTCCAAAGTCCTTTGACTAGGCCCATTCCTAATAGTATGGTGAAATCCTCTAACAAGGTCACATTTAACAGTGTGTTGTAAGCCTTTAACAGGGCATCACTTCAGAAGAGTGACAATTGAGTAGCATGTTACTGGTGGTTTTTCTCGAATTGGGTTTCCACGTAAATCACTGTGTCATGTGTTGATATTGCATGTTTTATTCTTGCATGTTGATTTGTTGTAACTTGCTAAGATGGTTGTTTTAAGCTTGGATGGATGAGTAGTTTAATGGGCTCACTATAATTAGCGAAAAAATATTATTAGGACATTTAGACCTTGGATAACTGATTCACCCCCCCATCTCAGTTATTCTAAAACATTCTAAAAATTGGTATCAGAGCCTTGCTACTGATTTAGTTTAAAGGAACTAGAAGCAGAAAAGATCAAAATGCCTAAGAGAGAAGTTCCCAAGATCAATAAAGACAACTTTGTTGCATGGAAAAGTTTGATGAAGATGCATCTTGGATCCATAGGATATTATGACCAAAATTCAATTGTTACTGAATATGTTGATCCAACTGGTACTCTTACTGCAGAAGATTTGAAAAACAAACAAGAACACAATCAGACAATGCTGGAGATTGCTTCTGCACTCAACTACGTTGAATTCAATGATATCAAAGGATGTGACACTGCATTTAAGATGTGGAAAGCCCTGTCAGATATCTATGGAGGAGATCAAAATGTCCAAAGAGCAAAAAGAGAAAGCCTCAGAGGAAAGTTTGATGACATGAAAATGGAGGAAAGTGAGAATGCTGCTTAGTATGCCTTTAGAATAAAGGACGTGGTAAGTGCAATAGGGTGTTTGAATGGTCAATTAGATGATGATACTGTTAATAGTAAGTTCTTAAGAACCTTGCTCCCTATCTATGCTATTAGAGTATCAGCTATACAAGAGCTAAGATGTGTGCCAGGAAACAATCTAAGTTTTGAAGGTATAGTGGGTAGACTCACTGCATTTGAGTTATCTAACTTTGACAACTACAGACCTAAGAATGTTGAATCTTCTTTCAAGGCCAAGCTATCACTAAAAGATACTGAACAGGTGAAATCAAAGAAGGGAAGAAAGATAAAATATGTATCCAATGATATTAGCACTGATGAGGAAGATGTGAAACAATTGGAAGCATTACTATCTAGAAGATTTCACAGAGGCAAAGGAAAATTCAAGGGTAAGCTGCCTATCATTTGTTTCAATTGCAATGAAGTAGGACATATTGCTGCAAGGTTACACAGAAAAAGGATTACAAGGAAGGCAACAATTACAAAAATAGAAGAGAAGATGATAAGAGAGATTACAAAGACAAAGGCAAGAAGTGCTATATCGTTGAAGAGGATTTTGATGATAATGATGAAGTTGTTTATGTGGCTATGAAGGTCCAATCTGATGAAGAAGAGCCTATAGCACTGGTAACATGTATGAACAAGAATGATAGATGGATCATAGACAGTGGGTGCTCACACCACATGACAGGAGACAAAAGTAAGTTTTTTGACTTTTGTATGATGGAAATAGTGTTAGATTTAGAAATGATGCTCCATGTCAAATCAAAGGAAAAGGCTCCATTAAGCTTACAGAGAAAATTTAGATTTAGTATGATGGAAATAGTGTTAGATTTAGAAATGATGCTCCATGTCAAATCAAAGGAAAAGGCTCCATTAAGCTTACAGAGAAAATTTCATATGATAATGCATAGTATGTTGAAGGACTAAACTACAATTTTCTGAGTGTCTCATAGTTAGGCAATGTAGGGTGCAAAGTAGAATTTGGAAACAAAACTACCAAAATCTATGATACTAATGGCAAATTGATAGGAAAAGGAGATCAAACAAGAAGTAATCTGTTTTATCTTGATATGGAAAATGTTTCTTGTTTTCCTGCAAAATTTGATGGTGAATGGTTATGGCATAGAAGGCTATGTCATGTCAACTTTGATAATCTGGTCAATAGCAGTAAAATAAAGAAAGTCAGAGGTTTACCTAAATTGAAGAATCCTGAAAACATCATGTGCAAACAATGTCAGTTAGGAAAGATGACTAAGTCAAGTTTCAAGAGTAAAAACTATACATCTAAAGAAGTACTTGAGTTAGTCCATACTAATTTATGTGGTCCAATAGAAGTAAAAAGCTACAAAGGAGATAAATATATAATGTTGTTTGTTGATGACTATTCCAAGATGATGATTGTTATGTTCTTAAGGAAAAAATATGATGCTTTTCAAATGTTTAAGTGGTATGTGGCTAGAGTTGAAAAGGAAACAAGAAAGAGTTTGAAATGCCTGAGATCAAACAGAGGTAGAGAATTCAAATCAAATGAATTTGAGACATTTTGCAATGACAAAGGAATCAAGAGACAAACATCAGCTCTGAGGACTCCCCCATAGAATGGAATTATTGAGAGAAGAAATATATCTATGATTGGTTGTGCTAGAACATTGATGATGGAAAAGACTATTACTCTGAAATATTGGAGAGAAGCTGTAAGTGTGGCTATTCATACACTGAACTGAGTACAAATCAAGAAAGGTACAAATGCAACACCTTTTGAATTATGGTATAGTCACTCACCCAATGTGAAGCATTTCAAAGTATTTGGTTGCAAATTCTTTATCCTTAAAGATGCTAGAAATGGAAAATTTGATGTAAAAAGTGATGAAGGAATATTCCTTGGTTACTCCACTAGAAGTAAAGCTTATAAGTGTTTAAATACTAACACTGACAAAATTGTGGAAAGTGCAAATGTAAACTTTGATGAGCATATAGAAGTCCAAGTTGAAGAACCAAAGAGAATGGATGACTACAGAACCTTTGTGTATTCTTACGAAGGAATGCCTATTGATGAGGATGTTATTAATCAAATTGGGATTCAACAACAAGTTTTAGTTTCAGCCGAGTCACAACTAGTGAATGCCAAGCTGCATTTAGAAGCTGAGTTGCAGAATGAAGAAAATGCACATTCTGATTCTGAAGTCAGTACACATGAAAGAGATGTAGAGCTACTTGACAATGAAGTGCATAGTGACACTGAATCTGAAAGATCAAACATGGAAACAAGGACAAAACCAAGATTATCCAAATATGTGAAAATACATCATCCTGCTGAACAAATAATTAGTGACAAAGATGCAAGACCAATGACAAGGAATAGACTGAGAAATGAATCATGTCTATTAAGAAAATTTGAACCTAAGATAGTGTATGATGCATTACAAGATGGTGACTGGTATAAAGCTATGGAAGAAGAGGTTGATCAAATAAGGAGGAACAAAACCTTGAGTTTGGTTCCCAGACCAACTGACAAGAATGTGATTGGCACCAAGTGGGTATTCAGAAACAAGCTAGATGAGAATGGTGAGATTACTAGAAACAAAGCCAGACTAGTATGTAAGGGTTATGCTCAAGAAGAAGGATTAGACTATGGGGAAACATTTGCCCCTATTGCTAGAATGGAAGGAGTAAGAACTTTACTTGCATATACTGCATATAAAGGTTTTTAATTTTATTAGATGGATGTAAAGTCTACTTTTCTAAATGGTATATTGGAAGAGAAAGTCTATATTGACCAACCAGAGGGATTTTTTGATGAGAACAACAGGGATATGGTTTGTAAACTACATAAAGCACTTTATGGTTTGAAAAAAGCACCTAGAGCATGATACAAGAGACTTCAAAAATATCTTGTTAAGATAGGGTTCGAGAAAACAGTTGACAATAGCAATCTGTATATCAAGGAAGAGAAAGGTAAAGATGTTTTGATATCTGAGATCTTTGTTGATGATAAAATATTTGGAGGAAAAGATGCTCTATGCAAAGATTTTGTTGATCAAATGAAACATGAATTTGAGATGTCAATGTTTGGAGAGATCAAATTTTTTGTTGGATTGCAAGTACATCAATTAAAACATGGTATATTTGTAACCCAATCAAAATATATCAAGGAAATACTCAAAACATTTGGTTAGATGAATCAAAACTAGTAAGTATACCAATGGAAATAGGACATAAGTTATCTAAAAATAATGATTCAATTGAAGTAAATAAGAAAATGTACAGATCCATGATTGGAAAACTACAATATGTTGTACATAGTAGACCAGATATTGCTTTATCTATTGGAATAGTGGCAAGATTTTCTGTAAACCCAAGAGAAAATCATCTTGTGGCTGTCAAGAGAATAATGAGGTATCTAAAAGGTACAAAAGAATTTGGTTTGTACTACAAGAGGACTAAAAAAATTGATTTAAAGGCCTACACTAATGCAGATTGGGGAGGTAACATAGAAAATAGAAAAAGCACCAGTGGAGGAGCACTTTTCTTAGGAAAAAGATTAGTCACTTGGACTAGTAAAAAGAAAAGTTGTACATCACAATCCACATCAGAAGCTGAGTATGTTGCTGCTGCTATAAATTGTACAAATATTGTGTGGATCAAGCATCTATTGAAAGGAATTAAGGAAGAAATAACTGAACCTATGATACTTTATTACGATAACACAAGTGCTATCAACATATCAAAGAACCCTATGATGCATGCCAAAATAAAGCATATTGCAATCAAGTATCACTATGTAAGAGAATTGGTGGAAGACAAGCAAGTGAAGATGGAATATATCAATACAAAAGAACAAACTACTGACATATTCACAAAACCATTACCTAAAAATACATTTAAATATCTTAGAGGTAATTTAGGGGTGATACCCCTAACCAAGGCTGTTTGAGTAAAACCAAGATTGCCTTGCATCAAGTAAGTTGATTAATCAGATGATATAAGCTGATGCAAAGGGTACTTACTTTAGGTTTAGCCTGAAGTAATCAAAGAACTAACATTCCAAACAAGTCACAAGCAAGGTGATAGAGGGAGATATTGGAAGTTATTGTAAATGCTATAATTGCATGATAAGATGTTGAAATAATGTGTCTTTGGCATTATTGTCAAAGAGGGAGAAATAGCAGAAACTGATCAACGCAAAGAAAGAGGGAAAAAGTAGAAAATAAAGGGAACTGATTAAAGAGGGAGAAAATAGATACAATTGGTCAAATTCTTGAAATAGAGGAACTACAGACACTAATCAACTCTCAGAAGGAACAACTCAGGAGACTAAATCAAAGATGGATCAGAATGAATAAGATCAGAGGGAAATACAAAAGTCAACAAGTTTTCTTTTTGTCATTTGACTTACTATTTTAGCCCAGTTAAAATTTTGTTAACTTGGTTGATTAGTCAGTTTTGGTTTGGTTGATTAGTTTGGTTTTCCATCAATGTCAAAGAGGGAGATTGTTGTAATCTGATTGAAATATATCATTGTATGAAAGATATTGTTGCTACAGAATGTGTTCAATCATTATTTTGTCACTAATGTCAAACCTACTATTTTCTGGAATGGCAATTGCTTATAAGATCCAAGCACTATCACTTAGTTGATTGATGAGGAATCAATAAGATGTAACAAAAGCACCTAACGAAAATGTTGAGTTATGGTTTTGGAATGAAGTGCAAAGATCAGGTAAGTCAATGATAAAGTGATGTATTGACAATATATAAGTAAAGATCAAGTGCCGAGTTGTGTTCATGTGCCAAGCATCAGAAAGTCAAAAGTGTCGAGATGCTGCATTATCTTGAAAAGTCAAAGATTCACCAGATCTAAGCCGACATGGTTGTTATCTAGAATTTTGTGAACCAAATAGAAGATAAGAATGATGAGCTAGTGGCACAAAACACTATGTAAAACATTTTTGGAAAATACAACTGGATTCTAGATAAAGTTTCTAGATAAAAATGAGATATGGGACAGATACATTGTATCCTACCTAATCTATGGAAACCCTAAAGTTGGAGAGGGAGATTCAAGCGGGAAAAGTATTCCATATTTCTATTTAAGGAGTCATAAGGTCAAGAAGCAAAGAGTTGGTCAAGCATGAAAGCATGAAGTGCTAAAGAAGGTGCTAAGGAGGAAGAGAGCACAAAAACTTTGTTTTCAATAGATGACCACAGAGATGATTGCATTGGTATGATGAGCAAGAAGACTCGAGGAGACGAAGCTTGAGAGGAAGACAAGATATCAGAGCCACAGTGATTGAAGCCAAACAAAGGATTGAACTAAAGTATGATATGAAATTTGCAAGGTATGTTATGAGTTGTATTAGATCAAAAGATTTTATTGTTACTCTCTAGCAATTGTAACAACTAGTATAAATCCTATGGACTTAGGTTGGTTTAATAGCCATGTTGTAAATCCTTTAATAGGGTGACATTCCAAGTGAATGTTCCAAATTCCTTTGACCAGGCCCATTCCTAACAGTATGGTGAAATCCTCTAACAAGGTCACATTTAACAGTGTGCTATAAATCTTTAACAGGATAGGCCTTTAATAGGGCATCACTTCAGAAGAGTGAGAATTGAGTTGCATGTTATTGGTTGTTTTTTCCAAATTGGGTTTCCACGTAAATCACTAGGTCATGTGTTGATCTTGCATGTTTTATTCCTGCATGTTGATTTGTTGTAACTTACTAAGATGGTTGTTCTAAGCTTGGATGGATGAGTAGTTTAATGGGCTCACTATAATTAGTGAAAAATTATTATTAGGACATTTAGACCTTGGATAACTAATTCACCCCACCCCCCGTCTTAGTTATTCTAAAACGTTCTAACATAATTTAGGATGTACAAGTTCACACATGTAGTACTATACATATGTTATGTTTGTTTCATGGTTATGAAATTCTAGTTTCTTAAATATCATTGTACTTGATAAATTTTAAGTTTATTAAAAATGTCATATTTAAATTTAAATTTCAGGTTTACACATTATATACATGCACACATACTACATACATTGACCTTCACATGGAAGATAAGCAACATCATATCCCTCCTGAGATGCAACCTCCTATCCCCCCAAGTAACAACCTCCTATCCCCCTCAAGCAACAACCTCCTATCCCCTCGAGTAGTAGCAACCTCCTATACCCCCCAAGTAGCAACAAACTCCTATCCCCCCCAAGAAGCATCAACCTCCTATCCCCCTAAGTAGAAGCAACCTCCTAGCCCCCCCGAGTAGTAACTTGTCCCCTCCCTAGCAACGCGCTATTCCCATAGATCAACAACCTATCCCACCCAACATGCTCTATGATCACACTAACCAAGAGATTCATAAACTTCATGAATCTTTTCTAATGGCACATGCTCTAGTGTGTATAGTAGTACATGTAAAAGCATCTTACGAAGCCTCACATACATTAGAGATGAGATTCATGGTTCTACTCCATATTTTGCACATACTATATAGATTGTCCTTGACAGTAAGGGATGAAAGATCTCTTTAGGGCTCTCACTGTAGTAGGTACATGGCTTAGTGCCCAAAGAGACACTGAAGAGGGAATGTTTCCCTCAATTATCTTCCACTAAAGTATGTAAAGGGGTATTCTCCCCTTAAGTGTATAGATCCATAGATGGCTGCACTCATATACCCACACTTGTTGCTCATGATCATTATCCAAATAATGACAAAATTCCACTATATTTTGCATGTCAACTTTATACCAAGGCTCACTTAGGTAGGGTCATCCACCATTGACACATAGGTCAATTTTTGGAGAGAAGGCACTTTCTATTTCTCCTATATTAGGTCCTTTAGATGATGAAGTCATGCGTAGCACATAGTTGCAGGGGTTGATTTAGGGAGTTGGAGAGATTTTCGTAGTTGTTAGATCTATTTCAAGTGACAAGGTTGGCTAGTATTTGATGTCATATCAGCATTCCAAATCATCGCTTGGTGCTTCATCTTTAGTATAGTGCAATAGGTATCTCTTCACTAACTAGCTTAGAGGGTCTCACTGGAGTTTTGGCATGAGATACTAAAATGTAGTCTTGCTAACGATCTATTATATTCATATAGATTCATATCAGAGCTGTAGTGCCTGCCCCTAGTTTACATTTTCGAGCTACATTTCTGATATAATTGCCAAACTCTTTTAGGCCAATTTATGTTTGATGATTAGTATTATTATTTTAGAGATTATCAGATGATGTTTACACTCAATTTATTATATGATGAGATTACTTGGTACTCTATATTTCATGCATGTATGATGATTATTCAATGGTTTCAGATATCGATGATGATTAGTTAGATGGTTTATTATTCCATGTGCTTCTTATAGATACTTACCCCATACTGCATGTGTATGGTGTGCGTGTTGTTTTATTTATGTATGGTGTTTTTGATATGGTTAAGGAAGGGAGTTGTAGTCACCTGCTAGTCGGGATCTACACGATGCACCACTTCCTGCCATTGTCTATTTAGCTTAGAATATTGTGTTTGTACATGCGTGGATTTTATGCAGGTTGCAGGTACCAGGTATCGACTTCCCTGAGTTGTCAGGATGAGCGTACCCTATCACACTGTCTCAATGGTAAGAGAGGGGAGATAAACTCTTAAGTCCAAATCCTAAACCCTTTAGCTAATTGTCCTAATTGATAATTAGGACAAGTATCTGAGTTAAGTACCCTCCAAATGCATCAAATGATGTAATTTCGTGATTATAACCCTTTTTGTTTGATTTGGTATGTATTTTTCTATGATGGGTTTTCGTATGTTGCTTTATGAGTCCTTGTTGTATTTTCTATTAATTAAGTCTAATTAAAAAGATTAATTAATGATTTAATTTAATAGAGAATTATTATGATATCTTTATATTTAATTAATTAATTAATTATATAAAAGAATTAAATTTGGAGATTAAAATTCAAAGATGAATTTAGAACAGAGTAATATTTATTTAATTTAATAATAATATATTTGGAGTTCATTTTTAAATAAATGCTAAATATTATTGTTATTTAAATTAATTAAATATGTTATCAATTAAGTTCTAAAATAAATTAAAAGTTGAAAGATAATAAATTATTAAGAATTCTAGATCGCATGATCTAAGCATGAGTTTAAATATGAGAAATAAATTAAAAGATTAAATTATAGAAATTAATAATGTTATTTTAATTTCTTAAAAGTGCACATAAGATTAAAGTAATAAATTAATTAAGAATAGAAGTCGAGTGGAATATTAAATAAAGTTATTTAATAATTCAACTTAATGTGCATGAAAGTTGAATGCAAAAGAATAAGAAAAGATAATAAAGGTTAATATGGAGTTAACTGAGTTGTGCAAAGAGTCTTCTTGGGTAAACGCACAATTAGTGCCCCGAATTGAGGAGAAATTGCTTATCACAACTTTGGGGGTTCATTTTTGAGAGATACGAAGTTGGACGGGAATTTTTGGGGATACAATTTTTGGAAGCAAATTTCAGAAGGCTGATACCAAGAAAGTTTCTCAGAGGAAGGTTATTGAGAGGAGCGAATTCTCATATAGTTCCTGGAGATTGCATAATAGCATCAGGATCAGGTAGGGTCTTGTGTTTTGATTATTGATTAAATACGCGAATTATCCTTTCCTGTCTTCTTCGTGTCTGGGGTTTGTAAATCTGAATTCTCTATGATGAACGTTTAAACATTATGATATTAGATTTTATCAGATGCTTGTCTATAAACTTCTGTATACAAAATTTAAATGAGAAGGGTTGTATCTTAGACTGAAATTTTAAATTAAATGTTCGGATGATTGACTATATTTTCTATATCAATATAAAGAAAGAATCAATTTTTTCAATACATATATATATATATATAATAAAGAAATTATTTTAATATCTTTATAAATTTTTTTTTTTATATATATATATATATATATATATATATATATATATCTATAATTAAATTGGTTTATCAATAAAAATTTTATTATAAACAAATTGTATTAAAAAAAAATATATATATATATATATAAATTAAATGGGGAGGGGTCTTACCTTTTTTGCCCCCCAGCATTGTGAATCGTCGGCGGCGACCTGCGTCAGCAGGGGACCGCGCGGCTTTTTAAAAGCCTGCAGTACCCTGTGACAGGGCCGCACGGCTCTCGATAGCCTACGGTACCCTGTGACAGGGTCGCACGGCTCTTCATTGGGGGATTTTTTTTATAAATGTTTATTTTTATTTTATTTTCAACAATTTTAATAATTTAAATTTTTAATAGATATTAATAATAAAAGTTGTTTTAATTATTATTTTTTAATTAAATAAATATATATATATATATTTTATTAATAATTTTTATAATAATAAATGCTTGTATAGTTAAATAAAATATTAATTTGTTTATTTAACTATGGATAAAGTAATATCTGAAAATATTTAAAAAGTCAATATTAAATGAAGATTAAATAATTGGGTCAAATTATAAGGGTAATAGTAAAAAAAAAAAAAAAAAACCTTTACATTAAAAAAACGTTCGTTGAAACTCAAACTGAGAATTTCAAACTTAAAACCTTAGGGTGTATTATGGAAACAAACCCGAACTATGAATTGAATCATATTATATTGTTTTGTTATACTATCCATGTTTTGGGTTGTTCTAGTATTAACCAGTTTAGGTTGTTACCAGAGGCCCAGGTTTGTGAATGTGATGTTATGATGATTTCTTCTCGATCTTTTCAAACCAACCAAGATAATGTGATTGTATGCTCCATGATGGATGTATTTACTGTTTGTTATTGCTTTCCAGTTTCCTTGTGTGAAGTTGAGGTGTATGTGTTTGAGATACCTGACTTAACCATTTTTGAGTCTCGATCAGTTATACTTAGATTGCTTTTTGGTCGCTTGAAAGGACTGAAGAGTTTGTTATGTTCTTGATGATGTCGTGTGTTGACTTGACCATTTTTGGAGTCTTCGATCAATATTGTTATTTACTATTGAGATACTTTCTAGTTGCTCATTGGAGAACCATTGGATTTTGTGACTTATCATTGATGCCTTCAGTTGCTGATAGAGAACTGTCGTGATCATATGATTACTATTTGATATTATCTGTTGCTCATGAAGAACTGATGTAATTTTGTGGATTATCTTTTATGATGTTTTTCAGTTGCTTGTATAGGACTGAGGTGGTTTTATTATGATTCTTTGATTTATGATTTCATGAGCCTAGGGTAGGTTATCTATGTGTAGAGTCGGGAAGTGGCTTGCAATGGGGGTCAGAGCCCTAAGAGGCTACCTTGAGAAATCCATTGTAAGTCATTTTTAATAAGTGAAAACATTTACACTAAATGAGAGAAAATGAACCTAACAAGATAATTGTATGTTCTCTCCCATGCCTTGAGTGCTAGTACAGACTAGGATGGGGTAGAGAGAACGCTTGGTTACGACCTTGCATTCCATAGTAGGCCTCATCAGTACGAGAGGATACTAGTGGCCGCAGGATCAGTAGGGACCCGAGATTCCTAAGGGATTTCTCGGGTAACTTCTACCTGACTTTTGCGATGACACTTTACCGCTTGCATATTAGGTTTCCTACGTGTCTTGTGGTACCTCTGGGATTTAGATGTCGATCTTTTTAGGAACCCTTGAGTTAGCATACTTATAGGATTTCCTGGACTTAGAGAGTACTTATGATTATAGGTTTTGTTATCCTATTTGGGACTTGAGACTATCTCCTCAGCGCGGTGGGAGTGGACCATTTAGGTTCCACGCGGTCGGGTGGTAGTGCTTTTACTCTTACCATTGAGATTCGTTCCGTGGTCATCGTGGCTGAAGTTTCGTGATTGGCATTTACCTTCACTATGCTCTTGGATTATTATGATGGATGGTTATATTTTATGATAGATGTTTTATCATTATGGATGTATGGATGTATCATGTATGGTGAATAGTTTCATATATTTTTACTGTACTTTGTATCATGGATTTGAGGATGTTGTATCTTGATCTTTACATATGTATATTCTTTTAAGCCTTTCATACCCTGTGACTTGTATAGTGGATGATTGAGCATTCCGAATTAATTTGCCGAGAGGCATTCGGAACAAATGTATATTATGGACATGGGACTTTCTGATTATTCTTTCATATGTATGTGATAGTTGTTAGACTTAGATTTAATTAAATTTAAACGTGACTCAACGTCTTGGGATCTTTAAGAAATGTAACTAGCAATGTATGTTTGTCGATGATTACATGTTATTGCTTCCGCTACTATGTGTTTGATGTGTATGTTATACTTTCTTACTTTAAAAAAAAAATGTTTAGCAAACTTAGTGAAACTTTAGGTTAATTCTTTTGGATCCCTTGGCGGGGCGTTACAAGAGCATCTTGGCATACCCATAATAGATGTTTGACATCGTGTCCATGGTGATATTGGGACACATTCTCTGCCACATTCCTCTCATCGATTAGGTAGTGGTCATGGTGGTAGTAGACATCATGATCCACCTATTGACCACTTTTTTTCTATAGAGGGACATATACATACTAGTATAGACTCTTTAGCTAGTGCAAGGCATGATCAGAGTTTAGATGTGGGCCTTGATGATGTTGACTTCAACTTGTTGACCATAGGATGGATGGATTTTTTGACAAGTGATGATTCTACTTCTATGTGATCTCATCTAGTTACTGCACTTGGTTCCTCATTATTAGGACATCTGCTAGCCACCAGTCATGTTAACGTACATGCAAAGATGGAGCTAGATGAGGCCCAAAAAAATTTGGATATATTGGTGGACACGATCGATGCTAGATAGTTTGAGTATTGTTAGATGCCAACATCTACAAAGGTAAATCTATATATTTTTTACATTAATGTTAAAATTTCAATCAAACATTTGTTCAACTAATAATTTAATATGCACTTATACATATATGTTCCTTTGTAATTAAATACATGTTTTAATTTGATTTTTTGTACACACATGTATGTATGTATTGTAGGGGGGCATTCCTCTTTTTAGTCCATCTTTGATGCCAAATTGTGTACGTTGTCAAGACTCATTCGATGATGTGAGTACTGGATAGGTGAGTTTTAATTTTTTTTGAATTAGACACATGTGAACTTTTTTAATTTAATATATAAATTGCATGCAAATTGTAACTTTAAAAGAGATTTAATTAATTATGAAATTATGTACATTGATTCCACTTCTTGAATATACACACACACACACACACACAACAAATCCTAGTGAGCATCCTGATAGTTAGTCTTTAGACTGCATTGTGAGGAGACGTCATGATGATAGTCCTGCACCTGATGATCTATAGTTTTTGTTAAATATATAAATAGATTATTTGATCTAGACTTTCATCTAGATTATACATGTTTTTGTTATTTGTTCTTTCATCTAGAATTTCATCCAGAGAAATTATTTGATCTAGACTTTTATCCAAATTATGCATTTTTTTGTTATTTGTTATTTGATCTAGACTTTCATCTAGATTATATATGTTCTTATATGTTAGATTATGTTGGATTATGTTAGACTATGTTCTTTTACATGCTAGATTATGTTGAATAATGTTCTATTCTATTGGATATTATGTTAGATTAAATGTTAGACTATGTTCTTTAACATGTTAGATAATATTGGTGTATGAAATTGATGTACATACATATGAAATTGGTTAGGGTCAGCGTTAGGTAATTAACTTTACATAATTCCTAATTAGTTACACAATTCCTAATTCCTAATAATGAAGTGATATTTATATATGATTAAAGTCTATTCCTAATTTCATCCCTTTAAGACAAGTCCTAATTTCTTCCCCTTAAGACAAGTGTTCAAATTTCTTCTCCTCAAGGAACATGTCCTAATTAGTCACATACAAGTTCCTAATTTCTATAATTAGTTACAAATAAAATTTTAAATTTCACAAGTTAAATGAAAGAGTAAAAATAATATACAAAATTAATTCAACCAAATTTCAAATTAAAAATGATCAAGTTCAACCAAATTTCAAATTGTTGAACCAAATTTCAGATTTCAATTAGTTCAACTAAATTTCAAAATGTTCAAATTGTTTCAAATTACAAGTTTTTTCTATCTCGTATCAAGTGGGTCAGCTCACTATTGGATAACATTTAATATTTTTCTATGATCATCAATATCGAACCTCCACTTATGTATTCCAGGTCCTTTGATTAGATGAAGAGTTAGATCGGTGGCAATAACATGGTTGCTATACTAATATACCTTATTGTTAGGTTGATAATTAGTGAAATGAATCCCATTCTTAAGTACTCTATTTTGCTTCAAATACATTCCCTGTACAACAAGAAAACTTGCATATATATCAATCAAATAAGTCAATAAATTTGAATTCATAAAAAAACATAGATGTACATACACACATTCATGATTCAACTATATACTAACCTATGGGAAACATAATTCTATCACTTATTTCACTCTTTGTTAGCTTCTCTCTTTGTATGGTGCAACACGATAAATATTAGCTAACACCTTCTATGTTTTTAGATTCTGCCATGACTACAAAAATATTGCCCACATAAAGTATATGTATATAAATTCCATGTGTCATGTACATGAGTATATATGTATAATAAATTAATGAAAAATACAAGAGTATATTATGAAATACACACCAACTCTGATCAATCCTGAAATATGATCATAATTACTAGAAATCATTGGAATATCATCATATTTTCATCCTCAAACTCATTCGTATTGACAACATCTAGTGGCACCAAAGTCCATTCACCCACATATCCAGTTTCTTGATTAATGCAACCATCATAGTTTTCATCAATACAATTAGGAAAACAACGAGAGTATTCACTTGTGTATAATGACCATACATTGTTATTTGTACACATAACTGAGTGCAAAGATTGTGTCTTCTCTACCCTATTGCATGCATGCATTGATCTTCTATCACCACCTGAATGTAAGGTCCGTATATACATATAAAATGAGTTTTAAACATGTGGGTACCATAATAAATAGTTATCACATAATATATTAAATATAAAATTGATTCAATTATAATATTCAAATTAATTTATACCTGATACCTCCCAAAATGCTCTGAATGTTATGACTCGGTCTTCTTGTGATGATGTGTTATTTGTATTTGTCAGTATCATAAAATGTGTTTTGCACCACTCAACCACATCATGAGCATTATTAATGTGATATCCTTTATAGTCTCTTTGATACTTTCTTAAAGCATATTTGATACAAGCTCTTACACCATCATGCTCACCCTTTCCATGTCCACTCTCAAAAAAACTCCAAATGTGTGGTATATTAAGGTATCAATGATATCTACATAATGCATAAAATGGTCTAGCCGATTTAAATTGTGCTACACATCCATCCAACCATACAAAATGTTTTTCCATTTTTATGGCTTTCTTTTTCAAACAATCAAAAAATGTCTTAAAAAAATGTACTAAAAAATGTGTATCATGTTCTTTGTCATCACTAATGTAAAAGTGATACTCTTTTTTAATAACTCATGCTTGATCTGTACTTTCCACACCATCCAAACCAAGTTGTGCATGTTGATAAGACACTTGAACCATTATATAAATTGCTATGTATAATAGTATTCCGCTTGAAGTTTTTTTTGAGAAATGAAGGAGTAATTCTTTGCAAAGTCAACAATAGATAAAATTGTCCTAAGTGGGAAAGTTTCTCTTAGTGTTGAAACTGCTATGCTTGCCACTTAGCAAAACAAGCATGACATATATATGGTTGAATCAATTTACAAAATAATGTCATGAATTCTCCAGTAGGTGTGTCATCCTCTACATATTCCAACCTTGTTGATTCATTTCCAACTTGTTTTTTTGACTTTATGTACTTATATCTCTTACATTTTACCATCCTCGTCATATCAATATCTTCATCTCTCAGAGGGAATTTGGTTAGCTTATCACATGTTTCACAAGTTCCTTTTATGCAATATTTTTCACCTATTGCAGATCATTTGGTTTGTCACATAAGATTGATGTTATGAATTGGCTCGATCATTTATGAAAAGAATTTTGAGAACAACCACTTTCTTCTATCATCTTTCTGAACCCTTGATAGTACAAATAAAATTTAACATGATATCAACAACAACATGTTTCAAAATATTTATTTATCTTCACAAAATAGGGTTTCAATCTTTCAAACATTGTTTGTCCAATCTTTGTGTCAAGATTTAAGTTACAAAATGAGAGATAAACTTCATGTTATGTGACATCCAACCAATGTTTTGTGTGTTGAAGATACTCCTTAGGCCCAATTATCTGCTTGATGATATCTCTTCTATTTGGTGAAGGATGAGTGTTATCAATCCAAAATTTAATGACTAAGTTCTTAATTGTTCCCACAATCCTATCAGATCAAGGAACTCTAAACATTAGTGCCCAGTTTCCTTCTAATGTACTATCATCCAAATTATTTCTCCTTTTTGGATAATGTAACATTGTCATTCAACTATACCCAATATGAGATGATATTGAAGAAATTTTTCTTTTTTGCCATAATTTCTTATTTAAAGCAGATGTCAGTATCACTCTTCGTGCAATGGATTTATCTGCAGATCTAGATTTTTTCCCAATGGAATGTAACCCTTCCTTAACACTTTCAACAATATCTTTTTTTGCAGTTTAGAAGTTGTCCTCTTTTTAACACTTGTATCTATACCCAATAGTTTTAATGGCTCTTTTAATTCATCTTTAAGTTGTGAAATTGATAATAGTTGATTTTTCCCCACTGTATCAAGATTCTCAAATTATGCAATTATTTCTTTAGACTTTTTATTCAATTTCCTCTTCATACTATGTGTAGGTTGACCATGATATTCTCACAATTTTTCCACATCCACTTCAATTAAATGATCTGTGTTTCTATGATTAATTTTTCTCTTCGAACTTTGAGCTAGATTAACATTCTCATTTGTTGTTTAATCTTGGGTTGCAAGAAAAATTAAATTAAACACTTAAGATACAACTTCTCTTTAGGGTCCACATATGTGTATATACATATCAAATGAACTATTAAATACAATTTTATCTAACATTCAAATGGTCCTTCTCGATATCCATTGCTTCATCTTCAATTTCCTCATATCCAACATTTTCATCATCTATTACTACACATGCACAATATAACATATAAAATTGAGCAAATTTGTAAGGGGATTTGTCTCTAAAAGTAAAAATCAAAGATATAAAGTTTGCCTCTAGACAAGTAGAAATCTAGAGAGATTGTACTTATGAGAGATGCATGCATACATACATGTTTGAACTTGGGATGAACCTTCTCCAATCTTAGTAGATTGGACCCTATTTCACTACGTCCTAAATAAATTCGTAATTTAAAACACCATAATTAAAATGTACCATAATTCTAAATATTCATAATTTAAAAACCATAATTTAATAAACCCTAATTCTAAATATTTATAATTTAATAAAACCTAATCCTAAATATTCATAATTCAATAAACCCTTAGTATTAAGTCAATAGTAACCCAAGTTTATATTTACCATATTCCTAATTGGATTAACCCTAATCTTAACTATATACATAGAAAAAGTCTACAATACGATTGCGTGCACTATATGAACTAAATATGCATTGGAAAAAATATTGCACATGTACATACCTTGCCTTCTATAGTATCCTGCTAAAGATTTTAGATGATTTTCATCTTCTTGTTCCTCATTTCTTTTTCATGAATATTTACTTGCTCTTTTACCTTTATTGACCATGTCACAATTTTTTTTTTCCAAAATTCAAGCATAAACAAGTTGCAAAATATTTCCTCCCTCCCAATTGAAGTGTGTATTATCTGATTGGATTTGAATGTTACAATTGAGAAATATGAAATTTATTTTTATGAAAAATTTTATTTAAAAAAAAAACCCTAAAGGCCAACTTTACATTCGATCAAAACTACATTAGGTAGCTTCGATTGAAACTACCTAATGTAGTTCTGATCGAAAGTAGAGTCCACCCATTTAATTGCATAGCTTAGCTTTCATAGTTTCGATAGAAACTAGACACTTTTTTTTCTATCAAAATGAATGTTTTAAGTTTTGAAAGAAACTTAGTTTCTATCGAAACTAGGTAATTAGAGGTTTTTCCCAAGCGTAAGAAGAATTATTGTGTTTTCATGACTTCCAAGCTGAATTACCAAGTTCAAATGGAGCACTGAAGTCATGCCATTTTTCATCATAGAAGTACTCTAAAGGAGCTTTCTAATGACTATGGATTTGGTACATTTTGAATTTTTCAGGTATCCTTTTTTGCATGTGAATTGAATAGAGGTTTGTTATAAAAAATAAACCTATTTATTGGATGCTCATGGAAAAATAGTAACTAAGAGAACAATTTTTTTGAAAAATAACTATAGTCTCCATATTTGAGTCCTCTTTCAATAAAGAAAAAAAGAAAATTTGAAATTAGGTAAATATATAGTAAGTTACATGTGTCAAAAGCCATGTATGTCCAAATTTGTGTTAGGTCAACTTAAAACTTAGCTAAAATATGAAATACTAATGATAAAGACATCATATCACCTCCATGATTTTGGTATGGATGCTAACAAACTAAATTCAAAAGAATCATATTGATATCTATTGTAGAAAAAAGGTTATGTGTGTCAAAAAAAATGTCACTTCTTAAAAATTAGGTTTTTGATAATTTTTCGTGGGATATTTTTTTCTAAACCAAATCAATTCAATTTTTAAAAATATATATTTGGATTTTACACAGAAAATCCTAAAAGACTCTAAATTACTTCATCATCAAATTCCTAACCGTTAAATGACAATTTACATCCGAAAGTGAAACTTTTCTTGAAAATTCACAGTTCAGTGTCAATTTAGGCAAAAAAATGTAACTCATTATGGTGGGTTCACCCCCAAAGACTGAATAGTCAACTTGTAGAACTCCTCGGTATAATCTTTCACACTCATATCTTTCTATTTTAGATTCTGCAACCTTTTAAACAACTCAAGTTCTTAATCAATAGGAATGAACTTAGCCTTCAACTTCGTCACCATCAATCTCCATCTAGTGATCTTAATTTTAGTTTCCTCTTCTCTGTCTCTTTGCAATTTTTTCCACCAAAGAGTAGTATGTCCTTTCAACTTAGTTTGTGCCAACCTCACTTTGAGTG
Source organism: Cupressus sempervirens (assembly GCA_028749045.1). NCBI lineage: Eukaryota > Viridiplantae > Streptophyta > Pinopsida > Cupressales > Cupressaceae > Cupressus > Cupressus sempervirens. The sequence goes on from CM053793.1 coordinate 147,818,284, forward strand.
GATCCTCAATATCCTCAAGCTCAAAGTAGTCTTTCAATTCACCAATCCAATCAATCAGGTCTTTAGGAGTCAAAATACATGAGAAATTAGAAACCTTCGTCTTATCCTTCAACTTAAACTGAGATCCAAGTCTAGCAAACTGACTAGCCTTAGTTCCAATAAGTCTCTCCACACGATCAGTTCTGTCCTCACCACTAGATCTAACAACTTCAAAGTCTTCCACAACTTCCTCATAACTACCTTCAGTACCCACATGCCTAGGTACACCACCTAAAGCAATTACAATTTGAGGAATCATGTCACTCTTCATCAATGCAATCTCAAATATGAACTCTTCTATTATCTTATCTGAGATTCTTTCTTCCACAACATCACTATGATCATCAATTGCTCTAGCGTCCAATCTTCTTTGAGGCATCTTCCAAAATTTTAGTGAACCTTAAGCAATAGATCCACCAATCTAGAAGATCAATTAGCCACAAGATCAACCTTCTCCAACCCAAGATCCTGATGCAATCTGCCTCAAGTTTGGTGATGTGACTACACGCACATGAATAACCTTTTCTTTGATACCATCTAATGTAATGCAAGATAGGAGAATCCCCAAAAGAAATGTCCAAATCTCTAGCAAATAACCACAATGAAAATACAACAAAAAAACAACAATAATGCAAGATCTAATACCAAATCACAACTCTTTATTGATAGATACAATTCATTACATGCAATATGCCTAACTATAAGGCCTTCTAGGTTAGGGCCAAATACAAACAACAATTACAATATCAGTTCTGCAAGACCTAATAAGATCCACTTACAAACTCGATTCTAGCTAGTCCAGATCCACAACAAGATAAGAACACCAAGAAAATCCACACTTGTACCCTCAAGTCCACCAAGAAAATCCTTTGGTTCTCAAGCCACAACCCTAGCTCTTCAAAATTTGCATCTACACAATCCCCTTCACTCCTCCAAAGGAATGAATTCTCTGGCTATGCGAAAGACTCCACAAAACCCTTTACTTATACCCAACTAAGCCACAAGTCACCTAGTTCATTAAAAATTAAATTACATCCCTCACAGTAAATATATGTTGAACCACAAGTCGACCACAACACAAATTAAATACCCATACATGAATTAAATGCCAAAATTTAGTTCATAGACGACTCATCATGGATAGAACCAAAACAAATACCGGCACTTGACACATACAGGAACACTTGACATCCACTAAGAGCTAAAGTAATTTGACACCCACTAGGAGCTATAGTAACTTGACATCCACTAGGAGCTATAGTAATTCAACATCCACTAGGAGCTACAGTAACTCGGCATCCACTAGGAGCTATAGTAACTCAGCTTTAACTAAGAGCTATAGTAACTCGACATCCACTAGGAGCTACAGTAACTTGGCCTCCACTGAATAGCTCAACAACAACAGAAAATTAAAAACCACTGGCACTTAGCTCCAACATGTAAGATTACAAGAAAGCCTAGGATGCTCCTACATCAGAATCCTTATTCTCTGACATGCCAAAGGCATCTAGATCATGCAAAACCCTGAGCTCCTTGCTCTCTCCAACCTCATTGAGCTCTATAATCCCCATGCTCCTTAGATATTCAATTGCTAGGCTCCTAGAATCCTCTTCTGATTTATTTTTACAATGTGGAAACTTCTTTGTGGGCAAGTCATATATTTTTGCAAGAAAAGGGTCATCTATCAAGAAAACCTCAACTTCCTCATCTTCATCCTTGGTTGTGGTTGCTTCAGCATCCTCCTCTTGACTCGAATCCAAATGTTCAAGAAACAATAATAAAATCAACACCATCATCTTCTTCTTCCATCTCTTCTTAAGCCAAACTAGCTCTGATACCAATTGTAGGTTATTCAATGAGTAGATAAAATCAATCAATGAAGAAGACAAAATATAACGACACAATTATTTAGCGTGGTTCAACAAAACTTTTCCTACGTCCACACTTGAAGTAGGGAATAATTATGGTAATGAAATATCTGATACGATATAATACATGACTACACAAGTCATTTATAGAAAGCTCATCGAATACAAAGAGACAAGAGGGAGAAGGAACAATCATGACCATTGGGCTTCATATCCCAACACTTTTTTCACTCTTAGAAGTAATGAAAAGTCCAAAAAGAATTTTTTCATACCATCATCAAGCATTTTAATGCTCACTACCAAGAGATTGAGAACCTCCTATTCATGAGACTTATCAATAGATCCTCCTTTTGAAAGTTCGTCTCTGGTATGTTCCCAATATGCATTGTCATTATCTTTATATAGATAATAGCCAATAACCTTCAATGCAATTGGAAATCCTTAGCATTTTCCTATTGTATGTTAATAAATTCTAATTAGTACTTGTCTAACCTTGAGGATGGAAATTACATCTTCAAAGATTCAACTCAATAATATCTTGTCTTATAATAGCAAGCAAAGAATGAACCTTAAATTTTTGTAGTATAACGTACAATGTTTGCGAAAGTAGTGTAAGTGTGAGAAATTGATTTATTTTTATAATGTTTAATATCGTGTAAATTTCATTTTATTTTGTAACTAATGATTATTTTCTATCTTTTATGATATTTATCATTGAAATTAACGTGACTTCACACTGAAATTTTCCTAAATACCCGTTGTGTTTTCATAAATTTGAAAAAAGAGTCAAGATACATTTTGTCTCTAGATAGCCGCGTCCATTTTTTATACATTTATTCATATTGTCTTTGAGAGAGAGACATTAGTTGAAATTTAAATATATATTGTCTTTCTAGAGACAATAGTTACAAACATAGAACTATTATCCCTCCAAAGACAAAAGTGACATTGTCTTAAAGAAAATAAAAAATTTCATTAGTAGACAATTAAAGATGATAATAAAAAGAGAAAAAGTATCACCAAGCCCTCCAATTGGCCAATCTTCGAAAGAAAAACCTTTAAATTGAACCTTAATTATCAAATTTTCATACAAATGTTATATAGAAGGAGAATCAAGTAGCAACTTATATTGCTGGTTTATACGCGATAATGTTAATCGCGATGAGAAAATGAGTTGAAGGAATATGCTCTTTTCAAACTAGATATGCTCTTTTCAAACTAGATATACTTTTCAAAAATCCGCATATTCTTTTGAGTGCACTCTGCCAAGCACGCAGATTCCTGCATGTGAATTTACACATCTTTCACATCCATGAAGAGTTTAATATTGAAATTTTGTGTTACATGATCCTGTATCCCCCAACCCCTTTTTTGTGAATTGTAATCTTAGTAAATTTTATTAATTGAAAAGGACTATTCATTTTTTTATAAAAAAAATTCCGTTACGTGTACAATAGATTGATGATAAATATACCGATTGCCTTCTTACATATATTTACAAAATAACTTCTTCAAAATCATACGTATTTTTTATTTTCATTAGAATATGAATTGGTTACAAATGTTATTTAATTTATATTTCTAATCTAATCACGTTCCTTACGGTATACAATATTTATTAGTTCCTGCCTACGGTAGGTAACTTATGCTTTCGCTTAGTCCATTGTATTAATAGTTACACCAATCAGATTTTAGATTTCATTCATATAGTAATGTTTGCAAAAGGTTTTGTAATTTGCATGATTTTTTGAAATTGAAAAATACAATTTTTTGAAAACCTTATTGGCTCATGAGGAAAAAGGCAATGAAAAATTTTAATTTTCTTCAACAAAAATACAACTATTTTTTCCAACACCTCTATTAATGCAAGCATTAATTGTAACTTTATCTTTTCTTTTCTTGTGACAAGTGGATAAATTTTATTAAAAAATAATCATTTTCCTAACACCTCATGAATGCATTAATTTCAATTTTACCTTTTCCACATTTGTGACTAGTGGACAAACTTTTTTTTAAAAGGACAATCACTTTTAATTGATGTTTATTTTTGTAATTTGTAAAATGCTATTAAATATAGATATTTTTTTTAAATTAAATAATCGAGAGAACAAAAAAAGAGTTACAGTATCAAAAGAGGGGAGGAGGCAAGCCTCAACCACCCAAATAAAAGTCCAACAATCAACTAGAAATAGCCAACTAACACATTAAGTAGCAGTTCTAGCGAGATAACAAAAAGAGTAGATAGAAAAGCTATTCCAAAACATCATCATGATCATCGAACCAAGTTGTCCATCCCAGCTCTCCTTCCATCCACATGACTTTTTTTCGCTCGAGAGTGTGAGCAAAGAAGTCATGTTCATCAGAAAAGGGGCCTTTGTTCTCATGTATTTCCTTGAGCAGCTCCTTAAGAGCTTTTCCAAAAGCAATCTGGTTATCAAGAATGCTGGCCAATTCCATCCCATGCTTCGTCTCATAAATGAATATCGTAGCAAGTCGATCATGGAGGAATCTTTTTAGCTTGTTCATCTCGAGCTTCATAATGCAACAAATCTGCGAGACAATCTTAAAACGGATGAGTTTCAAATGAAACAAAGTAAGGGATCTACCAATATCTTGAAATTTTGTCCTCATTTCTACATTTCCAAATAAACCAAAGAATGTGAGAGGATAGAATGTTCTAGAAAAAATTAGCATCCTTTTTAAGACCAAATAAGTTGCCAAGAAAGGTATCTAAAACAGGAACATGATCAGCTATAGAAATTCCAAAAAACTTTCGTATAATCCTAGCAAATTGACAAGTAAAGAATATATGCCTTAAATTTTTAGGAACCCTGCAAATAGTACAAAGTTCAGCATTGCCAACATGATTTTTAACAGGAAGTCTATCGAGAAGGAGCTGCCATTTAAAATGTAAGATTTTCGGGGGAATATGTGATTTCCAAAATTTGTCAAAAAAATTTTGCCATTCAAGAGAGTTCAAGTTCATATACCAAGTGGTATTAAGGTGAGAAATAATAGAGTTGTCTTTATTGAGAACCTTATATATATCTTTAGCTTTAATTTTATGTAGGAGAGATCCATCATCCCAACGAAAATTCAAAAATCTATGAGAGTCCACATCACACCTGCAGGGAAGAATAAGAGTGCCGCAGGCATTGGCAACCATATTATATGTACGTTTATGGGAGATAGGAAGATCAAACTTGATTCTAATATCCTGCCAACTAACAAGATTATCATTTTCCAAAATGTCAATAAAGCTCTGGATGCCAAGGTTGTTCCAAAATTTCGCAGAACAACCTTGAGTCATGGCAAGAGGCTTACCATTATGATGCAGATTCCACCATATAGAACGCTCACCATGAATAGAGTTATTACTGGCAAAGTTGGAATTATAAATGAAACCCCTCACAAGCTCCCAAGCTTTCCAGATAGACTTGAAAACCATGGAACCTTGGACAGAGATAGGGAATGACCCAACAACTAGATCAGTAAAAGGAAGGTTTTTCCAATGTTTGGCCTGCTTAGGATAACCAGACTGAATGTTGTTTCTAAGAAGAATCTTCCAAAGTTCCTGACCATCAAGAGCCTGAAAGATCCACTTAGTAGCAAGGGAAATTCCTTGGATCCTAAGGTCAATTAGGCCTAAGCCACCAGAGTTCTTGGCAACATGACACCAACTCCATTTAATAGCATGTTTCTTCCTGTGACCTTTGCCACCAGACCATACGAATCTCCTAATGGCTTTTTAAATCTCAAACACTTGGTAGTTACTAAACATCCAGACAGAGGAGTAGTATATACTATAGGATTACAAGATTTTCTGACACACCTGCACTCTACCAGCAAGTGACAACACCCTGTTATCCCATTTGTAGAGCTTCTTAACAATTTTATCCTTAATCCAAATCCACATGTCTTTGAGAGATGGGGAGATGGAAAAGGGAATCCCCAAATATCTGATAAGCTTATTAGGTCCACCCCATGAGTTTCCAAACTGGAGAAACCAATTAGGAGGCTCCTCTTTCCAATCAAGCATAATAGATTTGGATTTGGAAATGCGAGCTCCAAAAATGGTTTCAAACAGGTCAAGTTTAAGATTAAGATGCTAAATATTATTACAAGATAGTTCAAGGAAAAGAGAAGTATCATCCGCAAACTGGATATTAATAAGCTCAGACTTATCAGGAAGAGAAATCCCATTAACTTTGGGAGAAATAGTGTTATCTCTAAGGATATAGTACAAGGCATCAGAAGCGATGACAAAAAGAGCAGGAGCAAGGGGACATCCTTGTCGAATGGATCGGGACAAAGGTATAGGATTAGAAAGAAAACCATTGATTTCAATTTGAGCAGATGAATCCTTAAGCAAGACTCGAATATACTAAACAAATTCATCAGGGAATCCAAATGCCTGAAGAATAGAGAAGATAAATTCCCATTCAACGCGGTCATAGGCTTTCTCAAAATCTAGAAGAAACATAGCAGAGTTTTGATGCAAAGTCTTAGCCCAATCCATTGACTCCCAACTGGTGACAAGGTTCTCTAATATATATCGACCCTTAATAAATACTGTCTGAGTGGGACATATGAACTTAGGAAGAACATTAACAAGCCACGAAGCCAAGGCTTTGGCCATAATTTTATATGAAACATTAAGCAAAGTAATTGGCCGCCAATTCTTGATAAGGGACTTATCTCCATCCTTAGGGATAAGTTTGATAATCCCCATATTGATAGAATGTCCAAGCGTGCCATAATCATAGGCTTCTGAATATAGGTCAAATAAGTCCTTGGCAATCCAATCAATATTGGATTTGTAAAATTTAGCAGGGAGACCATCAGGCCCAGGTGCTTTATCTTTTTTGAGAGCAGATATAGCATCAAAGATCTCCTGAACTGAGATCCTAGCCCTAAGGATGGAGGCAACATCCTCAGTAATTTTCTTGGGAATAAGCTTCTGACATCTACTTCTGAGATTTTTGGCATTGTTGCTGTCCTCAGACTTGAATAAGGCTTTGTAGAACTTCTCGAATGCAGCAACAATGTCATTAATATCACTGAGCTCCTGATTATCAACCACAATTCTATCAATTTTCTCCTTACTTTGCTTTTATTTGAGGTAATTAAAGAAAAATTTAGAACCCTTATCCCCATATTTCAACCATTGCTGACGGCTTCTAACAGAGGCTCCAATGGTTTTAATATGTTGATGTTTCCTTAGCGTATCTTTGGCAACCGAGACATGTTCAACATGAGGAATGGAAGTGGGATTAGCTTGCACATCTATTTTAATACACTTTCCATTCTTCTATAGTTTTTTGCCTTCCTTTGGCCAAGGGTTTGGAAAATTTTCCTCCACGAGGAGACATTTCTATTCCACCTATCAACTTGGGAGGAGAAATTATTAGCAAGGTTAAACAACCTAACCATCTTAACAGCAACACAAGTATCCTGGTCATTAAGCAATAAAGTATTAAGGATAAATTTTTCATTATAGATATTTTAATCAAGTATAGGTATTTTAATCAAATATAGACATTTTAACTCTTTTAAATTGTCAATTTCCAAAAATTATTTTTTATATAGCTTAATTTCATATTTATTTTAATTTAAATTTATAAATAAGTTTAAATTAGAATTTAGTTTCTTTTATTTTGACATATCTAAACCAATGCTTTTAATAGATTTATTGTTTATTTTTTATTTTTATATATAATTTTTATTATATTGATATTTTTAATTTATACTTTAAAATACATAATACTAATTTTCTATCAATTTTAATAAAGTTCAAATTGTTTAGCTTTGTATATTATCAACTTTATTTATGATAAGTGTGTTTGATTTTTTTAAAGCATAAACGTTATTTTTAAATTAATTTATGTTTATTTATTTTTATGCATTAGATTTAAGCTTAAGAATATTGTCCACCTTCTTCAATTAGATGAATTTATCGCTTAAACAAGATATATCAAACAATTTCATCATTAAAATTAATCAATTTAACTCTTTTTTTAAAAAATTATATAATTTTATCTATATCTTATATATAATTAGTTCATAAATATCTTTAGTCTCATAAATGTTCTTTACGATGTCATCTAATTTTAATTTACCATGATAGTATAATATTTATTTATATATTCTTTTACTATTTTAATTAATATATATCATTGCAGTTATATAATTTAATAATATACTGACTATACTCTGTAATTTAATTTAGCTTACCACTATAATATTCTATTTGTCATTACTATTTATTTCTAATTTTATTGAACTAAATACATTATATTTTAACCAAAACCTACTTCAATCAACCATAAAATCATGAAGGCCGGAACTTTGACGCTTGAAAGTAGGAACTTTGACGCTTGAGCCCCTTGTTTTAATCAACCATAAAGTAGGAACTTTGGCGCTTGAGCCCATTGTTTTAATCGGTTGCGGAGGGCAATCAATCACCATCTGATTTATCGTCGGAACGTGTGCAGAGCGGAGCGCTTGTGGAGGGCCCGCCTAAAGAACGAACTGACGCACGTTTTCACTTTACATATAATTTGGATGATTGTATTGTCTGCGACTTGCAGCATGAATCTCATTTAATGAATTTAATGCAATCAATTGACAATTAAATAGAGTGATAGTAATATGAGGCACACTACTTTAATTTTATTACATGCCGACATGTTGTCTCCGGTAGGAATAAAATAGAAGAGATGTTTATCCTTGACTACCACGTCAGCAACTGTGTTCTTCCAATGGCATTTGGCCATGTCCTCAAACATTGGAGTGGGGACAATGGTTTCAATTTTATTTTCGTATCATTTCCGGAAGGCTTTGACGGCCCGAATTTTTTTCCCTGTGAGACATTAGACTTTGAGGTTGGAGTTTGCCTATGAGCTAATAATATTTTTCATATATAATAGTTAGAAAAAATCTTAGCTTTAAACGTACGTACCAGGCTTGGATGCATATTAATGTTAATGGTATATTTATGACAGTTTGGTCATTTAATGTCTTTCATTTATATTTTAAAATAAATACTTTCATTTTTTTCACTTATCAATATTTAATTAATATAATAAAAAATATAAATTAGTAAAATTTGAAAAATCTAATATATGATCATTTCTAAATTTGATCGTATTTTATAAAATAATATAAAATTATAGAAAAAAATTATAAATTAGGACTAAGTTGATAATTTGTATAATAGTATTTTAAATTATTAAAAATATACATTAATAATTCTTTTGACAGTTTATCAACAAGAGCTTTGGTGAGCTCAGGCTTAGAATTTGACAACCACCCCCACTTGTCATATGATTTTCTATGACAGTTTGACCATTTTGATGGAAAAAATTCATTGTCATTTTTCATCTTTGAATAATCAATATCAAATCTCTTAGTTCAAAAAATTATAAATTAATAATACTATGCAATAAATTTAACTATAGAACCTAAAAAAATTTAAAAATAACCAAAAATCTCAAATTAAATAAGAAAATTTTAAGTTTGTATATTTTGTTTTAGAAAGATTCTAAGTTAATATAAATATATAATTAACATTATAGAGACATTACATTACATACTATATCAAACAAAAAAAACAAATATATGTTATATAATAATATAATAACTAGTAATTAGTAAGTTTCTAAATTCATAATAAAACAAAATATTCATATCTATCACATTAAAATAAATAAATAAACTAAGTAAATAACTATATTATTTATAATACTGATAAAAAAATTATATAGAATAAAGTATTATGACCATCAAATTCCAGGCAAGTCTTTGCCTTATGTGGAAATGCAAAACTTTGGAATCTTATTTTTGAATTACACTTCTAAATTGAATGAATATTTTTTGGCGAGTCCCTGCCTTTTGCCTTTTGAAAAAGTGGGAGCAACCATGAAGTTGATTAAGCTCTATTTCAGGAGACTGAACTCACAATTTTTTAATAAATTGTATTTTATTGTTAAATTTAAATTTAATTTAATTAAAAATTGTAATGCTAATTGTAACTATTCCAAGATTTTCATATATGCATAGGATAGTACAAATTTTAATAAATTTATTAACCAATTATGAATGAACATTGCATTCAAAATTAACAGAATATCATGCATTCAAAGTTAATAAAATATTAGTAAAGCTTCAAATTTTATTTTATAAAATGTCAACTACAACATTTATTAATTTTTTAATTAGATAAAAATAAATAGAATATTGAAAAAAATAGAAATCTTAAAAATGAAAATCAATTAGGAGAAAATAAAATAACTTAGACAAGACTAACAAAACACTATAAACTAATATAAAAAAATCTTCTTGTCTATGTCAACTACTATACTAGATTTTATCATTTTATCTTTGTATTGTCAATTCATATACTAATTCATATACTAACACACCTTTGGTATAATAGATTTTTACTATCTAAATATAATTTTTTAAATATATGGTTTATATATATATTATATTTGAAGGCAACAACTCAGTATAAGTACAATAGTAATTTGTGAGCTTTTATTAAGATCTACCTTTAAAAAATTAAATAGAATAAAATATTTTTCTATAATTTTCTAAAAGATTATTCTTCTATATTTTAGTTATTTTTAATTTTTAATCAAATAACCAAACATTTTTAACTAATAATTAATAATCATTTTATATAAATTTAAAAAATATTTATGATTTACAATAAAATTTGGAAAAGTAAAATCTTTCATCAACACAAATTAGTTAAAATAAGTTTTAAAGTTTTTACAAATATTTACTTATATAATCAAATTAATTTTTGGAATTACTTTTATTTAATAATTAATTTTATAATAATAAATAAAAAATTAACTTCAAAAATCACAACATTATGGTGTGAATAAAGTGTAAATGTTTTAGAAAAAAATTTGATTTTCGGAAAAAAATGCACAGGGTAGAATTGGGAGGAAAAAATATAATTAATATTGGAAAGCAAGAAACTACTCTAAATCCAAGGGCAATGTCATTTTTTTGGTGAATTCAGTGTAGATTGATATTTGTTGTTCTTAGTAGAAGAATCATGACAGTATGACATTGACAAGCATTAAATACATGCTTATCTCTTGTTGATTTTTTTGGCCTTTTTTCATTCAAGAAAAAGACATTTATACCAATAAAAAATAGAAATTTGATGCTAACAATTCAATTTAAAATACATACATGTGTAAAAACCTTAGATTTTAACATTATATTTCTGCCATCAAAGTGATGTGGGGTCGAAAACATTAGTTCATAAGGCAGCGACTAATAAACTTAAGTACAGGCAACAATTTTGTGATCTAAGGGCCCGTTTGGTGAGCAAAATAGGAATACGTATTTGGAATAGAACTTATTCCTGTTCTCCATTTGGTTCAGCCAATATTTGATGAGAATTCGCGGACCTGAAAATTTATGTTTTCTAAAATAAATAAAAATGGAATAGGAATACGTATTCCAATACACATATTTGGATGGAATTGCAAAACCTCATTTTTGAACCAAACTTAGAATACGTATTCCTATTTTACTTTGTATTCCAATCCCATTTTGGTGCATCCAAACAAAGAAATCAAAATTTTTGGAACACGTATTCCTATTCCGCTCACCAACGGACCCTAAATGTAACTTATTCGGGTCACCAAACGGACCCTAAATGTAACTTCTTTGTCATTTAAAAACTTGGAATTTATATTAGTGCTCACACTGTACGCGACGATGTGGGGCAGGTTAAACGAATGATTCGAACGCATATTCCTTTTTCACAATCAATGCCTGCCGTGAGGTAAAGTAGTACTCAGCATGCCTGCAACACGTGTTTCGCATGTCGTCGGATGATGAGACAAATGAGAATATAAGATAAGGTTCCTCCGCTTTGGATGACATTTCCGACCGCACAACAATTATTTCCTTCATTTCACGCGGAGAAAGGTTAACGTCACCTAATTAAGAGTAATTAATCATTAATCGAGGCTCTAAGACAGTTTTAAGAGGGGAGAGTAATCGGAGTCCCGCAATATAAATTGGAGCGAAGAGGAGGCTGATCAAAAACACAAAAGCAGCACTTTCTCTTCTTTCATTTTGTAGTTTGCGATGGCTCTCCGCAGCTCTGCATTTCTTCTGTTTTTGTTGATTGCAATTCCGCTACTTTCTCATGCCGAAATTCCAGATGAGGTGGGTGAAAAGATAAAGCGTATCAATTCCAAGGGACCATATTACGCTCTGGTTGTTGCCGGCCAAGCGGAACTCAAGACAGTTCTGGCTCAGGGATGGTTCCGCCCTGACCGGGACACGCCTTCTCTCGATATCTCTGGTTCTTCTTCTTGTTCTCACTAACTCCATCCTTTTCTATATTTAGTCTCACTCTTAATGTAGAATCAGTTACTAGAGCTATATTGTTAATGGGTGCTTGTTATTATTCTGATGATACAGCTAGAAGGTTCTACGTGGGAGAGGTTCAGGGGTGCAGGACTATTCTCTCTATGAGCGGAAGCGGATCGGTACAAAACTCATTATTATTACTACAATAATATGTGCTTTTATCTATGCTCAGATAGTTTTAAATATTAGTTTAGTATGACTGAAGGATTTAGTGATTGTGGGGTGCACAGGTGAATGCGGCGCAGACGACACAGTTGCTGCTGACTCACTTTCGGGTGAAGGGAGTAATTCACTATGGAAGAGCCGCCAGCGCAAACCCCGGAAGCCTCAGAATTGGTGACGTGGCTATTCCCCAGCAATTCGCACACGTTGGAGTCTGGTATTGGGAGGTACTGTACTACTCTTTATTTTCTTCTCTCGCTCTTTTATCCCATCAGTATTACACTATGATTGGTACTTAAAAGCTGTTTTGATAATTTAATGGAGTGATTTCAGAGATTTGGAGGGGACGAGGGAAGTTACACTAGCAAGATTGCAAACCTGACGTTTGCGGAGTACAACGTTGGAGAAGAGAGTGTTAACAATCGGCTGCAGAGCGTATATTTCCAGCGAGAGACTCTCTACTCGAAGCCCGAAGACGGGAACTCCAAATTCTGGTTTAATGTAGATGACAAGTTGTATGCTACCGCGAAGAGGATCCAGGTATTGTTACGTCATAGATTAAAAGTGGGTTGTCTTGAAGGTTATTGAGTTGCTAAATTGAATGGGGTGACGTCGTCTTTAATGCAGGACACAGAGTTGGACAAGTGCGTGCAGAAATCGCTGATATGTCTGCAAGAGCAGCCGGAGATAAGGAGAGTCGAGAGGGGCGGCAGTGCAAACTTTTATGTGAACAACGAGGCATTCAGAGACTTCCTCCATAACAAGTTGAACATCGCCTCAATCGACACTGAGAGCGCGGCAATAGCAATGGTATATTGATTGACTAACAGAGCTTCAAATTACATATTATTTGCACTACTGGCTAAAATTAAATAAGTTGGGAATAATATGATGTGCAGGTTTGTGCGAGCGAGAAGAAAGCGTTCATTGCGATGAGATCGGTGACGAACTACGCGGGAGGATCTTCTGCAGGAAACGACGCATCTGTCATTCAGCAGCTGTGGAATTCCCATGCTCGTTCGGCAATCGTTGCGTTTTTCAAAGAACTTGCAGCATCGGAGGAATCCAAACTGCGTTCAGTAACTGGCGGTGAAATTTGGTAAATGGGTGTGAAAGATGCAAGGCGTAGCTATAGTATCTATATATATAGATGTATATACGTATGTATGTATATTGTGTCTACGAAAGCTGCTGCTCGTTCAGCTTGAGAATCAGTCCGGCCATTACTATGTATTTGCCTAGTCATGGTGGCAGCTCCATCTAAATAAATTGTCGTACCGTATTCTGATGTGTTATAAGAAATGGTGTAAAAAGTATATGGTGAGTGTCATTATATGAGATTAATGAGCTATAGTTTTTAGAATTTCATTTGAATGTTATGATATTTAATATACTACTGTTATGTAATATTATTTTATTTTATATCAAACTAACATCAAGTCCAGGTCAGAAGTAGTGACATCTACAAGACAAAACCTAAACTAGAACAAAACAAAAAATACAACCAAACTAGAATTTAAAACTTAAAACAACTAACTAGATTAGAATTAAAGTAAAAACTAATCACCACTAAAAAAGGCCCAACAACTGGACCAAGTGTCTGCCAGCAAAAAAAACAAAAACATCCATTTGCTGCACCGAACCTAGCACCATCATAAACCAGCACACAAACAGAGACCAAGCACACATCACCCAAAGGCATTTGATAGTTAATAGTTTGTTATATATATATATATATATAATAAATATTTTTAAAAATTCTATAAAAACTTAAATAAATTATTAAAATACACATTGATCTATGAAATTTTTGTTCCCCTTTCATTTTCTTGGGACATTAGGGTCAATGAGGTCAATGAGGAGAGAATTTGGTGCACAACAATTGGAGTATGGTAAAATTTATTGATATGACCCATAATAGTATATGTTCACTGATAATAAGTCAATTTTTTTGGAATAATGAATAGAAATAACCTTAAATAAATAATGAATAGAAATAATCCTAAAAAAATTCTTAGACCTGCCTGCACTATTCTAATATTTTTTCAATCTGGTTTCACTAAATATTGGAGTTTTTTTGTGTGTTCAACTATTATAAAGCAAACATAAACTTAAAGGATACCCATCTATCACAAATATTGTAGATGACCATAACTATATTTTCTCTCAATCTTAAAAAAAGAAATACAATTATTTCTGAATAAAAATAAAATATTAAAAGAATAGTAGAAAATTTCTAATAAAAAATAAATAAAAGAACAATAGAAAACATCTAATTAGAGTAAAATCATCCATAACTGGAACTACCTTGAATTTTACAAAAGGAAATACTTTTGAAATGGTTAGAAATAGATAAATAAAATAATAAAAGAACAGTAGAAAATTTCTAATAAAATAAAATCCATAACTGGAACTACCTCGAATTTTACAAAAGGGAATAATTTTCAAATGGTTGGAAATAGATGCCATCCATAAATTTAAAATTGCATTAATATGTTGGTAAATAGACTGGCATGTTATCCGGAGTCGTACATAACACATTGATTGAAGTAAGATTCTGCAAACTGAATATAACATGTTTCCTTTTGAACGGACTCAAATGCATAATTAAAAGGATAAGAGAGTGAGTCACACGTTCACTATGTACATTTGACAGTCTCCACATGGCCTTTGGAAGCGAAAGAGTAAAATGCCTTTTGAACATATTTTATCCTACACAAGGAAGGAAAATATACTAAAGAAAATCTAATATATTAATTGGTTCATAATATGATTTTAGGCTTAGAATTATAAAAAATCTATGAATTTCACCAATGTTTGTTAATTTTAACACTAATGAGTAGAATAGGCTAGTTTAAATAATAATATAAAGATTATTTTATAATAAAGTTTAAGAATTTACATTTCAATAGATCATAAAAAATCTTTAAGAGTGAAAATAAAGTCTAGAAAACAAAACGTGTTATACCCTAATCTATTGAGCTTTTAATTAGAAGAAGAGTATGTTTTAGGACCTTTATTGTGCACTTGTTATTTCCCTTTAATTTTTAAGTATTTTTGAGGGACTTCAAATTTTTAAGAAAGATTTTATGGGATTATAATATGCAAGATAACACTTGTAAGGATGGTATTTTTTTTGAATTAAAAGAAGAAAAAATCATTAGAATATTTATCTTGAAGGGTGTAATCTAAATCAAATAACATAGTACAAATATCTTTAAATAGAATTCAAGAAACATAGTTGAGAATCTTATGAAAAGAAGAATTTGTTGAAGTTGAAGAACATTACAAATGTTAACTAAAGAGATTCATTTTTGTAATGAGAAAACCATGAAATTGTATTTTGATGATACTAATTTACATAATACTCCATGGTTGTAAGTTGCTTGGCACTAGTACCTCACACACACAATAAATCAAACAAACAATTTCAAAATATTGATTATGAGAAAAATTGAAATGAAACATTAGTATATGTTAATTCTTTTTTTTTAAAGTCGTCATTAATCCTTGAGCTTAGTCTCAATCATAAGCATTCAGTTGAAGAAAACCTATTATGCTAGAAACCAATGATGAAAACCTCATGATAGAGATTGCAATGAGATGCTCGTCATGTCTCACAAAAATAAGCCTACAAAGCTTGAACAAGAGTCTAGGACTATATTCTAGGGAGACATATTTGTGGTATCACCAAAATTATAAACCAAATGTTTATTTGGAAGGAGAAGCAGATTTTGTAGAGATATGTTCTTTGTCTCACTGATGAGAATCCATTAGAAATAAATAATGGTCATTGGAAGGAAATAATTCATCTTGAGGAGTGATATTATGTTAAAGGTGGCATTGACAAAAGTCTCACCAATTTGTAAACATATTTGGTTATTCCTGAAATGGTCTTTATTTAGAATAAATCTTAAGAAAGGTCTCCCTAAAATATGCACAAATCATTGCACAACAACATGAACATTTGTTTGTAAGAGACCCTTTGGTTTGTTTGAAGTAAGGGCCCATTGGCATGGTTTAGATGATCGTCAGAGAATTAAAAGGATGGCCTTATAATGCAAGTCATCTCATTGGGGTTTTACATTGATGAAAGTATCACTAATATCCACCTAATGAAAACTCATTTAATGAAAACTCATTTGGGTAAACTTGATGATATTACATTATATCAAACTATTGAACCATGTCAGTTAGATTTATCCTGTGTCTCATTAAAATTATTTTGTGAATGTTGATAGATGTGAGGTCGTTATTATAGGAGTACTTAATGTTCTTCCTGATGTTTGATAATTCTCACCACAACAATCTACTCATGAAAGGAGGTTGGTTATCACGAGACGTTTCCTGATAATAAAGGCAATAATTTTTTGGGCACCACAGGGCTTATCAAGGAATCTTTCAAAGATGAAGACTATATAGAGGATTGGATCATTAACTCTTCTACATGCATCCAATATCCTTTCATTTGAATTAACTCACTTAGATTACTATGGTGTGGGCTTGACCAAATCCCTCTAGTCATTCCATGTCTATTTATGATCATAGATAGCTAATGAGGTTAGTTCCACGTGTTGACATAGTACAAATCGTGAGGAAAATAGGGTGTAGGTCATCATTTTATTTTAGAGGCATTCATTTTTGGACTCCCTTGTAATATTTGGAGTTTAATATGCATAGAGATTATATTTGATCAGATTTGTTCTCCTCCCAAAAATCATCAACTCAAAATCATGTAGGAATTTCAACACCTAACTAGAGATATGCCTAATATCTTAGAATATAATTTTATAATTTTTATGGATCTTCTCTCAATTTCTTTTACAATTTTTTTTCTATTATAATTTCAATGAAAATATTATTTTTACTGATTCCTAAATTCAAATATCTTGTGTGCACTTTTCCCTATCATTTGTATGTAATCTATTATTTGAAGATTGATTAGTCGTGAATGGTGAATATTATATTCTTTACAAGGTTGTATTAATCCCCTATCTTCATAAAGAGATAAAGTTACAAATATTTAGATAGTGTAGTGTTATGATCCAATTGGATTCTTAGTGAAACTATAGGATGGAAGGTGCACGGGGGGCAGGGTGGTGCGTTTTTTGGGGGGTGACAAATGAATACTGGGAGATTTGGGGAAAAAATTATCTTGAGGGGTGATATTATTTTGATGGGTGACATTGACAAAAGTCTTACCACTATGTAGACATCCTTGGGTCTTCTGGAAATGGTATTTATTTAGAATAAATCTTAAGAAAGGTCTCCCTAAAATATACATAAACCGTTGCACAACAATATGAATAGTTGTCGGTAACCTCGATGATCACTAAGATATTGAAATTCCAACCCTATGGATGATGTTACACTGCTGTGATGAACAATGTCAATGAGATATATCCTATGTCTCACTAAAATCATTTTGTAAAACCTGATAAATGTAAGGTCCTTATCTTAGCAATCCTTAATGTTCTTCTTGATGTTTGATAATTTGTACCACAACAATCTACTCATTAAATGAGGTTGGTTATCACAAGACTTTTCCTCATAGTAATTAAGGTAGTAATGTTTTGGGTGCCAAAGGGCTTATCAGGGAATCTTTCAAAGATAAAGACTATATAGAGGATTAGATCATTAACTCTTTTGCATGCATCCAATATCCTTTCATTTGGATTAACTCACTCAGATTACTATGGTATGGGCTGGATCAAATTTCTCCAATCATTCCATGTTTATTTATCATCATAGATAGCTTCTAAGGCCAGTTTCACATGCCAACAAAGTAAAAATCACAAGAAAAATAGGTTGTAGGCCATCATTTATTTTAGAGGCATTCATTTTTGGCCTCCCTTGTCACATTTGATGTTTAATTTTCTTAGAGATTAGATTTGATCAAATTCATTCTCCTTCCCAAACTCAACTCATAATTAGGTTTGAATTTCAACACCTAACTAGAGCTATGCCTAATATCTTAGAAGATAATTTAAAAAAATAAAATTTGGGATCTTCTCTCAATTTATTTTACAATTTTTTTTTCTATTTGATTGTAAACAATCCTTTTATAATTTCAATGAAATTATTATTTTTACCTATTCCTAAATTTAAATATCTTGTGCATGCTTTTCCCTATTATTTGCATCTAATCCATTATTTGAAGATTGATTGGTCTTGAATAGTGAATATTATATTCTTCACAAGGTTGTATTAATCCATTATCTTCATAAATAGATAAAGTTAACAAATATTTAGATAGTGTAATGTTATGATCCTATTGGATTCAAAGTGAAACTATAGGATGAATGAGATCAATTGCTCAATCTTGGTGTATCACCACATTTCTTCTTATGAAAATCCTTCTCAGTTTTAATCAATAGGTAGTAGTTTAAGTGTATCCTAATGGTAAAGGAAGTTAACATTCTCTTGAGGTTGAGCCTTACCTTTCAAGTCCCACACTTGGATAATTTTTCCATGGTTTACAAAGTTGTTTATATCACTGACCATCATCTAAAAAAGTGTGAAAATCTTTGTGACAACAATAATTTATGTGACTCTTTAATAAATATAAACAACTTCCTATTTCAGACTTTGCACCATTATTTATTAACATATTTAGAAAATTGGTATTAGATGATGTTCTTACCAAGCAAAGTGGGATAGGGCCCAAACCCTTAAAACAAAAACATCAAGTCCAAAAAAAGGTAGAAATAGGGTCACAAGTTGTAACATTAACTAAAAATTAAAACATAAGGAAACTTAAATAGGGAATAACTGACCAAAGAACCCAACTGTAAACCAACAATTGACAACCAACAACCACACACCAGTGAGCTAGAAACCACAAACAAAAACACAAAAAGCCCAAAAAAAGAAAAATCAATACCAAACACCAGGAATCCAAACATAAAAACCAACCCTAATCAACCACCAAACATATAACATCTATAGCTACCTCTGCAACTCATTGAGCTTATCTAGAAAGGAATATTGTTTAGTAGGACAAGAAGGAGTGGCATCTCCTAGGCTAGAAACCTATTTAGCACTTTTTTGTAGTAACTCCTCCTTATTAAGAGATTCCTCCCCTTTCTTTCTTTTTATCTTTCTTTGAACCTCAGGCTCTTCCTTAACCCTACTAATGAGAGACTCCATCCTCTTCTATGCAAAAATAGCTCCTTTAGTTGTTCCCCGATATTCTCTTAAGAAACCTTCACATAGCCTAGAGAATTAACAATCTCATATTTTTCCTAATTAGTAGGAACCATAGAATGAATCTTAGAAATATGTTTCTCTAGAAACTCCCAATAATTTAATTCAAGTCCCCTAGGTCTTTACCCACTTTCCACAAATCATCATCCCCATATACTAAGGGTCTAGTCTTCTTCTTTCTATTCCACTTTCCCAAGAAATATTAAGTTGAAACAAGAGCCACCTGATGACCACCTTCAACCTATTATAACAAATAGCTAGCTCATTGGAGTGTAAGGTCAAAGCCTTTAAGTCAAAACCACCATCCTCTAATCTAGGCATAACCCAAATTGATCTTGGAAGAGAGGGTGAAATAAATGAATATTGGGAGAATTGGGAAAAAAGTAGTGGTTGGAGTGATCTTGTGTCCAGGTGGTTTCTGTCTCCCAAGAAGACCAGACCTCAACAATTTTCTCAATCTACTCAAGCTGATCATCTTTTATGCATTTAGTTTTATGATCTAGAAGGATCCTTGCATTAAAATAGGGGAATCTCTAGGGGTAACTTTGGGGTTCTACAAATGCTTAAGAAAGAGGACTAAACATAGGGAAACGTGAGGTTTTTCAAGTCTGTAATCAAATCAGGGGTTTTTTATATAATGTGGTTCATATGGAATGTATAGAACCTAAACAAGAACCCCTATTGAAGAGGAAAACTACCCTTAACTTTAGACTTTATAAAAGACATGGAAAGTGATGATAAAACCCAAAATAGAAAACAAAATTTCATATCCTTCCAAAAATGACTCAACATGGGAAAAAGGTGAGAGTGAAAATGTTTTAGATTAAGGTAAAAATAGGTTTTGAAGGAAACCAAAACCATATAACAAAAGAAAAATATCAGCATCAGGGTATGTGCAGGATCATGGTGTACCAAACTATGGCCTTAAGTGGCAGTGAAAAATCAGCAAATCAGGGTTATGTCAACTTGACACATAATTTTAAAGTGGTTATGAACTTTATATCAAAAATTTGTAAGAAAATAATCTATAGGAAATTGAATGTAGTTTCTAAACTACTAGACCTTATCTGCAGAAAAAAAATTTGATTGGTCAAAAGTTTGGATTTTAATGTAGTACTACGAAAATTTTAGGGCAAAAATAAAAAGTAGGTGTATGTCTGACAACCTTAATCAAAATCAAATGATAATTTTTTTAATATAATTATAGATATAAAAAGTAGACTCATGCCCAAATGTGATGCATATTTTTGGGTATTTTTATTCCAAATAAATAATTAAATATGAATTTTCTACCAAAACTTTTTTGGAAAAAAAAAACTTCCGTGTCTGACCACCTTAACCAATAGAAAATTTTACCAAATTTTTTTAAAATTTATTTTTCATATAGTAGGTGAAGCATAGAATGTGATGCAACTTTTAGATTTAAAAAATGTTATATTGTTTGAAAGTTATAGCTATTTTTCAATCAGTATGTCAATCAACACTTAACAATAATCTTCATTGAAAATTAACTAATAAATACTTATCAAACTTAGAATTTGACTGCAATTATATCAATGGAATCTTGAGAGTGATATTAAAAAACCCTTTTTGTTTCATTCAATTTCGATCAAAATAACATTATCAGATGGCTACCCGAAGTCTGAGTGTCACTAAAACCCTTCTCAAACACATTTTTTGGGTTGAGCAAAAAGGCTTGGTAAATACCAGGCCTAATCGGATATCCAATCAGCCCTGGCAATTTTACACTCCTATTTAGAGGGAAATTACAAAAGGGGGATTATTTTAAATTTTAAATTTGGAGGGAGACAAATTTAAGAGGAAATAAATTTAAGAGGGAAACTTTAGATAGTTTAAGAGGAAAATTTATTCTAGAAAAGTGTGGACATTAATATTGTTACTATTATATATTACTATAATTATTATTACATTATAGTAATATGTATGATCATTATTATTAAATATATATAATAGTATTATATGACTAAATTATTATATATAATAATATATATGGTTGCTATTAAATTATTAAATCTATAATCTAGTAACATATATGACTATTATTGTTATATAATCTAATATATTATTATTATTATATTAAACTATACAATATTATGCAATTATTAAATATAATATTGTCCCTTCAACCCATATGAATGATTCTAATATGTCCCTAGGGGTCCTAGGAACCCTAGGGACACATGTCATCATGGAATATGTCAAATGGGGTCACAGGTCACCCTATGATCCCCTTCGACCCATATGAACGATTCTAATATGTCCCTAGGAACATATGCCATCATGGAATCTGTTGAAGGGGGTCACATGAAACCCTATGACCCCCTTCGACCCATATGAATGATTCTAACATGTCTCTAGGGGTCCTAGGACCCCTAGGGACATATGTCATCATGGAATGTGTCAAAGGGGGTCATAGGTCAATCTATGACCCACTTCGAACCATATGAATGATCATAATAAGTCCTTAGTGGTCTGAGGACCCCTAGGGACATATGTCGTCATGATATGGGTCGAAAGGGGTCATAGGTCACCCTATGACCCCCTTTAACACATAAAAATGATTCTAATATGTCCTTAGGGGTCCTAGGACCCCTAAGGACATAAGTCATCATGTAATGGGTCAAAGGAGGTAATAGGTCACCCTATGACCCCCTTCGACCCATATAAATGATTATAAGGTCATAGATCACCCTATGACCCCCTTCAACCCATATGAACAATTATAATATGTCCCTAGGGGTCCTAAGACCCCTAAGGACATATATCATCATGTAATGGGTTGAAGGGACCTATGACCCACTTTGACCAATGAATAACTCTAATATGTCCTTAGGGGTCCTAGGACCCCTAGGGACATATGTCATCATAGAATGGGTCAAAGGGGGTCATAGGTCAACCTATGAACCCATTCGACCCATATGAACAATTCTAATATGTCCCTAGGGGTCCTAGGACCCCTAGGAACATATGTCAACATGGAATGTTTCGAAGGGCATCATAGGTCACCCTATGACCCCATTCGACACAAGAACTATTCTAATATGTCCCTAGGCATCCTAGGAACCCTAGGGACATATGTCATCATGGAATGTATTGAAAGGGGTCATAGTTCATCTTATGACCACCTTCGACACATAATAATGATTCTAATATGTCCCTAGGAGTCCTAGGACCCATAGGGACATATGTCATCATGGAATGTGTCGAAGGGGGTCATAGGTCACCCTATGACTCCCTTTGACACATAAGAATGACTATAATATGTCCCTAGGGGTCCTAGGGACATATGTTGTCATGGAATGAGTCGAAGGGGGTCATAGGTCAACCTATGCCCCCCTTCGACACATAAGTGCAATTTTAAAATCTTCGTAGGGGTCCTCGGACCCCTAGGGACATATGTCATCATGTAATGGGTCGAGGGGGGTCATAGGTCACCCTATGACCCCCTTTGACCCATATGAACAATTCTAATATGTCCATAGGGGTCCTAGGAACCCTAGGGACATATATCGTCATATAATGGGTCGAAGCACCTATATTAATGATTCTAATATGTCCCTAGGGGTCCTAGGAAAACCTAGAGGATTCTAATATGTCATCATGGAATGGGTTGAAGGGGGTCATAGGAAAACCTATGACCCCCTTTGATCCATATGAACGATTCTAATATGTCCTTAGGGGTCCTAGGAACGTTAGGGACATATGTCATCATGGAATGAGTCCAAGGCAGTCATAGGTCACCCTAAGACCCCCTTCGACACATAAGAACGATTCTAATATGTCCCTAAGTATCTTAGGACCCCTAGGGACATATGTTGTCATGCAATCTATCGAAGGGGGTCATAGGTCATCCTATGACCCCCTTCGACCAATAAGAATGATTCTAGGGGTCTTAGGACCCCTAGGGACATATGTCATCATGCTATGTGTCAAATGGGGTCATAGGGTGACCTATGACCCCCTTCGACACATCAGAACAACTCTAATATGTCCTTGGGGTTCCTAAGATCTCCAGGGACATATGTCATCATGGAATGTGTCAAAGCCATAAGAATGATTCTAGGGGTCCTAGGACCCCTAGGGACATATGTCATCATGGAATGTTTCGAAGCCCTTCAGCACATAAGAACAACTCTAATATGTCCCTAGGGGTCCTAGGATCCCTAGGGACATATGTCATTATGGAATGTGTCTAAGGGGGTCATAGGTCACCATATGACCCCCTTCGACACATAAGAACAATTTTAATATGTCCATTGGGGTCCTAGAACCCTTACAGAAATATGTCATCATCAA
The DNA here is from genome assembly GCA_028749045.1 of Cupressus sempervirens. Classification (NCBI taxonomy): domain Eukaryota; kingdom Viridiplantae; phylum Streptophyta; class Pinopsida; order Cupressales; family Cupressaceae; genus Cupressus; species Cupressus sempervirens. The sequence goes on from CM053793.1 coordinate 147,842,283, forward strand.
ATAGGTCAAAGGGGGTCATAGGTCACCCTATGACCCCCTTCGACACATAAGAATAATTCTAATATGTCCCTAGGGGTCCTAGGACCCCTAGGGACATATGTCATCATGTAATGGGTCGAAGGGGGTCATAAGTCACCCTATGACCCCTTTCGGACCATATGAATGATTATAATATGTCCCTAGGGGTCCTAGGACCTGTAGGGACATATATTGTCATGTACTGGGTTGAAGGGGGTCATACGCTAACCTATGACCCCCTTCAACGCATATGAACGATTCTAATATTTCCTTATTGGTCCTAGGACCCCTAGGGCCATATGTCACCATGGAATGGGTCGAAGGGAGTCATAAGTCAACCTATGACTTGCTTCAACCCATATGAATGATTCTAATATGTCCTTAGGGGTCCTACGACCCCTAGGAACATATTTCATCATCGAATGTGTTGAAGGGGGTCATAGGTTGACCTATGACCCCCTTCGACAATAAGAACGATTCTAATATGTCCCTAGGGGTCCTAGGACCCCTAGAGACATATGTCATCATGGAAATTGTTGAAGGGGGTCATAAGTCAACCTATGACACGCTTCGATCGATATGAATGATTCTAATATGTCTATAGGGTTCCTAAGAACCCTAGGAACATATATCGTCATTGAATGTGTTGAAGGGGGTTATAGGGCCCTTCGACACATAAAAATAGTTCTAATATGTATGTCATCATGGAATGTGTCGAATGACTTATGACCCCTTTCGACCCATAAGAATGATTCTAATATGACCCTAGGGGTCTTAGGACCCCTAGGGACATATGTCATTATGGAATGTGTCAAAGCGTGTCATAGGTCACACTATGACCCCCTTCGACACATAAGAACGATTCTAATATGTCCCTAAGGGTACTAGGACCCCTAGGGACATATGTCATCATGGAATGGGTCGAAGGGGCTCACAGGTCACCCTATGACCCCCTTTGACACATAAAAATTATTCTACTATGTCCCTAGGGGTCCTACGACCCCTAGGGACATATGTCACCATGTAATGGGTCAAAGGGGATGATAGGTCAACCTATGACCTTCTTTGACCCATATGAATGATTCTAATATGTCCCTAGGAGTGTTGGGACCCCTAGGGACATATGTCGTCATGTGAGGGGTTGAAGGGGGTCATAGGTCACCCTATGAGCCCCTTTCACACATAAAAACAATTCTAATATGTCCCTAGGAGTCCTAGGACCCCTAACGACATATGTCATCATGGAATGTGTTGAAAGGGGTCATAGGTCATCCTATGACTCCCTTCGACCGATATGAACGGTTCTAATATGTCCCTAGGGTTCTTAGGACCCCTAGGGACATATGTCATCATGTAATGGGTCAAAGGGGGTCATTGGCCTCCTTATGAACCCCTCTAATGCAAAAGAATGATTCTAGAATGTTCCAAGGGGTTCTAGGACCCCTAGGGACATATGTCATCATGGAATGTGTTGAAGGGGGTCATAGGTCACCCTATGAACCCCTTTGACACATAAGAACGATTCTAGTATTTCCCTATGGGTCCTAGGACCCCTAGGGCCATGTTTCATCATGGAATGGGTTGAAGGGGGTCATAGGTCACACTATGACCCCCTTCGACCCATAAGAATGATTATAATTTGTACCTTGGGGTCCTAGAACCCCTAGGGACATATGTTGTCTTGTAATGCATCGAAGGGGATCATAGGTCACCCTATGACACCTTTTGACCAATATGAACAATTCTAATATGTTCCTTGGGGTCCTAAGACCCCTAGGGACATATGTCATAATGGAATGGGTCGAAGTGGGTCATAGGTTACCCTATGACCCCTTTTGACACATAAGAACAAGTCTAATATATCCCTAGGGGTCCTAGGACACCGAGGGACATATGTCATCATACCCATAATAATGATTCTAATATGCCCCTAGGGGTCCTAGGTCACCTAGGGACATATGTCGTCATGGAAAGTGGCAAAGGGGGTCATAGGTCACCCAATGACCCCCTTCTATCCATAAGAATGATTCTAATATGTCCTTAGGGATCGCATTACCCATAGAGACATATGTCATCATGTAATGGGTCGAAGGGGGTCATAGGTCATCCTATGACACCCTTCAACCTATAAGAATGACTCTAATATGTTCTTAGGGATCCTAGCACCATAGAGACATATGCCATCATGGAATCTGTCAAAGGGGGTCATAGGGTTCAACACATAAGAACAATTCTAGTATGTCCCTAGGGGTCCCAAGACCCCTAGGGACATATGTCATCATGGAATGGGTTGAAAGGGGTCATAGGTCACCCTATGACTCCCTTTAACATATAAGAATGATTATAAAGTGTCCATAAGGATCCTAGAAACCCTAGGGACATATGTCATCATGTAATGTGTCGGAGGGGGTCATAGATCACCCTATGACCCCCTTCGACATATATGAACGATTCTAATATGTCCTAGCGATCCTAAGACCCCTAGGGACATATGTCATCATGTAATGGGTCAAAGGGGGTCATAGGTCACCCTATGACACCTTTTAACCCATATGAATGATTCTAATATGTTCCTAAGAGTCCTAGGACCCCTACGGACATATGTCGTCATAGAATTGGTCCAATTGACCTATGAGCCCATTCAACCCATATGAATGATTGTAATATGTCCCTAGGGGTCCTAGGACACCTAGGGACATATGTCTTCATGGAATGTGATGAAGGGGGTCATAGGTCACATTATGATGCCCTTCGACACATAAGAACAATTCTAATATGTCTCTAGGGGTCTTAGGATGGCTAGGGAGATATGTCATCATGGAATGTGTCGAGGGGGGTCATAGGTCACCCTCTGACCCCATTCGATATGTAAGAACGATTCTAATATGTCCCTAGGTGTCCTAGGACCCCTAGGGACATATTTTCTCATGTAATGGGTCAAAGGGGGTCATAGTACACCCTCTGACTCCCTTCAAGAAATATGAACGATACTAATATGTCCCTAGGCGTCCTAGGACTCCTAAGGACATATGTCATCATGTAATGGGTCAAAGGGGTTCATAGGTCAACCTATGACCCCCTTCGAACCATATGAACAATTCTAATATGTCCCTAAGGGTCCTATGACCCCTAGGGACATATATTGTCATGTAATGGATTAACCTATGACCCCATTCGATCCATATAAATGATTCTAATATGTCCCTAGAGGTTGTAGGACCCCTAGGGACATATGTCATCATAGAATGGGTTGAAGGGGGTACAGGTCAACCTATGACCCCCTTCGATCGATGTGAATGATTCTAATATGTACCTAGGGGTCCTAGGAACCGTAGGGACATATGTCATCATGGAATGTGTCAAACGTGGTGATAGGTCACCCTATGACCACCTTTGACATATAAGAATGATTGTAATATGTCCCTAGGGGTCCTAGAACCCCTCAAGACATATGTCATGATGGAATGTGTCAAAGGACCTATGACCCCCTTTGACTCATACGAACAACTCTAATATGTCCCTAGGGGTCCTACATATGTCAACATGGAATGTGTCGAAGGGGGTCATAGGTCAGCCTATGATTCTCTTCGACACATAAGAATGATTCTAATATGTCCCTATTGGTCCTAGGACTCCTAGGGACTTATGTTCTCATGGAATGGACCAAAGGGGATCATAAGTCACCCTATGACCCCCTTTGACACATAAGAACTATTCTAATATGTCCCAAAGGGTCTTAGAACCCTTGAGGACATATGTCATCATGTAATGGGTCAAAGGGGGTCATAGGTCATGCTATGAACCACTTTGTACAATATGATAGATTCTAATATGTCCCTAGGGGTCCTAGGACCCCTACGGACATATGTCATCATATATTGTGTCAAAGGGGGTCATAGGTCACCCTATGAACTCGTTTGACCCATATGAACAATTCTAATATGTCCCTAGGGTTCCCCCCTAGGGATATATGTCATCATGAAATGATCCAAAGGGGGTTATAGGTCAACCTATGACCCCCTTTGACGCATATGAATGATTCTAATATGTCCCTTGGACCTCTAGAGAAATATGTTATGATAGAATGTGTCAAAGGGGTCATACGTCACCCTATAACCCCCTTGATTGATTCTAATATATCCCTAGTAGTCATAGGACTTCTAAGGACATATGTCATCATGGAATGTGTCGAAGGGGGTAATAGGTTGTCCTATGACTCCTTTTAACCCATAATAGCAATTCTAGGGGTCCTATGACCCGTAGGGACATATGTCATCATGAAATGTGTTGAAGGGGGTCATAGGTCAGCCTAATACCCCTTTGACACATAAGAATGATTCAAATATGTCACTAGGGGTTCTAGGACCCCTAGGGACATATGTTGTCATCGAATGTGTCGAAGGGGGTCATAGCTCACCCTATGAACCACTTGGACACATAATAAATTATTCTAATATGTCCCTAGGGGTCCCAAGAGCCCTAGAGGCATATGTCATCATGAAATATGTCGAAGGGGCCATATGTCACCCTATGATCCCTTTCGACATATAAGAACAATTCTAACATGTCCCTAGGTGTCCTAGGACCCCTAGGGACATATGTCATCATGTAGTGGGTTAGATGGGGTAATAAGTCACCCTATTACTGCATTTGATCCATATGAACGATTCTAATATGTCCCTAGGGGTCCTAGGACACCTAGCGACATATGCCATCATGTCATGGGTTGAAGGGGGTCATAGGTCTTCTTATGATCCCCTTCGACCCATATGAACGATTCTAATATCTCCCTAGGGATCCTAGGATCCCTAGGGACATATATCATCATCTAATGGGTCGAAGGGGGTCATAGGTCACTCTATGACATCCTTCAACCCATATGAATGATTCTAATATGTCCCTAGGGGTTTTAGGACCCCTAGTGACACATGTCATCATGGAATGGGTCAAAGAGGGTCATAGGTGAACCAATGACCCCCTTCGAACCATATGTACGATTCTAATATGTCCCTAGGTGTCCTAACACCCCTAGGGACATATGTCATCATGGATAGTGTGGAAGGGGGTCATAGGTCACCCTATGAACCCCTTCGACACATAAGAATGATTCTAATATGTCTCTAATGGTCCTAAGACCCCTAGAGACATATGTCATCATGGAATGTGTCGAAGGGGGTCATAAGTCATCTTATGATCCCCTTCAACCCATAAGAATGATTCTAGGGGGCCTAGGACCCCTAAGGGCATATGTCATCATGGAATATGTTGAAGGGGGTCATTGGTCACCCTTTGACCCTCTTCAACACATCCGAAAGATTCTAATATGTCTCTAGGTGTCCTAGTACCTCTAAAGACATATGTCTTCATGAAATTTGTCGAAGAGGGTCATAGGTCATCATATGACCCCATTTGACACATAAGAACGATTCTAGTATGTCTCTAGGGGTCTTAGGACCCCTAAGGACATATGTCATCATGGAATGTGTCGAAGTGGGTCATAGGTCACCCTATGACCAACTCTGACACATAGGAATGAATCTAGTATGTCCCTAGGGGTAATAGGACCCCTAAGGACATAGGTCATCATGAAATGGGTCAAAGGGGATCATAGGTCACCCTATGACCCCCTTCGACCCATAAGAAAGAATGTAATATGTCCCTAAGGTTCTTAGAACCCCTAAGGACATATTTCATCATGGAATGGATCCAAGGGGGTCACAGGTCACCCTATGTTCCCCTTCAACCCATAACAACAATTATAATATCTCCCTAGGGTTCCTAGGTCCCCTAAGGACATATATCATCATATAAAGGGTCGACGGGGGTCATAGGTTACCCTATGAAACTCTTCAACTCATATGAACAATTCTAATATGTCCTTAGGTGTCCTAGGACCCCTTGGGATATATGTCATCATGTAATCTATCGAAACCTATGACCCCTTCGACACATAAGAATGATTCTAATATGTCCCTAGGGGTCCTAGGACCCCTAGGGACATATGTAATCATGGAATGTGTCAAAAAGGATTATAGGTCACCCTATGACCCCCTTAAACACTAAAGAATGATTATAATATGTCCCTAGGGGTCCTTCGCCCCTAGGGCCATTTGTCTTCATGTAATGTGTCGAAGCTGATCATGGGTCACCCTATGACCCCCTTAGACACATAAGAGCTATTCTAATATGTCCTGAGGTGTCCTATGACCCCTGGGGACATATGTCATTATGGAAGGTGTTGAAGGGGGTCATAGGCCACCCTGACCCCCTTCCACACATAAGAATAATTCTTATATGTCCTTAGGGGTCCTAGGACCCCTAGGAACTTATGTCGTTATGTAATGGGTTGAAGGGGGTCATAGGTCAACTTATGACATCCTTCAATGCATATGAGCAATTCTAATATGTCCCTAGGGATACCAGGACTCCTAGGGACATATGTGATCATGTAATGGGTCGAAGGGGGTCATAGGTCAGCCTATGACCCCCTTCGACCGATATAAATAATTCTGCTATGTCCCTAGGGGTTCTAGGGGGTCCTAGGATACCTAGGAACATATATCGTTGTGGAATGGGTCGATGCGTGTTATAGGTCACTCTATTACCCCCTTCAACCCATATGAACGATTCTGATATGTCTCTAGGGGTTCTAGGACCCCTAGGGACATATGTCATCATGGAATGGGTCCAAGGGGGTCATAGGAACCCATATGACCCCCTTTGACCCATATGAATGATTCTAATATGTCCCTAGGGGTCCTAGGACCCCTAAGGACATATGCCATCATGGAATGGGTTGAAGTATGTGCATAGGGGTCCTAGGACCCCTAGGGACATATGTTGTCATAGAATGTGTCGAAGGGGGTCATAGGTCATCCTATGATGCCCTTTGACCCATAAGAATGACTCTAATATGTCCCTAGGGGTCTTAGGTCCCCTAGGGACATATGTTGTCATGCAATGTGTCAAATGGACCTATGACCCTATTTGACACATAAGAATGATTCTAATATGTCCCTAGGTGTCCTAGGAACCCTAGCAACATATTTAATCATGAAATGGGTTGACCTATGACCCCTTTCGATGCATAACTCTGATTCTAATATGTCTTTAGGTGTCCTGAAAAATTTATCGACATATATCGTCATGGAATGTGTCGAAAGGGGTCATAGGGGGACATATGTCGTCATGGATGTGTCAAAGGGCCCATAGGTAACCCTATGACCCCCTACCACACATAAGAACAATTCTAATATGTCCCTGGGAGTCCTAGGAGCCTGAGGGACATATTTTATCATGGAATGTGTCGAAAGGGACCATAGGTCAAACTATGACACCTCTGGACCCATAAGAATGATTCTAATGTGTCCCCAGGGCTCCTAGGACCCCTGAGGATAGATGTCATCATGGAATTCATCGAAAGAGATCATAGGTCACCCTATAATTTTCTTCGACACATGAGAATGATTCTAATATGTCCCTAGGGGTCCTATGACCCCTAGGGACATATGTCATCATGCAATAGGTCGAAGGGGGTCCCTTCGATGCATAAGAACGATTCTAATATGTCCCATGGGGTCCTATGACCCCTTTGGACATATGTTGTCATGTAATGGGTCGAAGGGGGTCATAGGTCAGCCATTGACCCCCTTCGACCAGCATGAATAATTCTAATATGTTCGACCCCTAGGGATATATGTCATAATTGAATGAATCGTCGCAGGTCATATGTCACCCTATGACCCCCTTCGACACATAAGAACTATTTTAATATGTCCCTAGGGGTCCAAGGACCCCTGGGGACATATGTTATCATGAAATATGTCAAAGGGGGTCATAGGTCACCCTATGACCACCTTCAACACATAAGAATGATTCTAATATGTGCCTAGGGGTCGTAGGACCCCTAGCGACATATGTCATCATGAAATGGGTTGAAGGGGGTATTTGGTCACTCTATGACCACCTTCAACACATAAGAATGATTCTAATATGTCCTTTGGGGTTGTATCACCCTTAGGGACATATCTCGTCATGGAATGTGTCGAAGGTGGTCATAAGTCACCCTATGACCCCATTCGACACATAAGAATGATTCTAGTATGTCCCTAGGGGTCCTAAGATCCCTAGGGACATATGTCATTATGGAATGGGTCAAAGGGGGTCATAGGTCCTAATGAAATGGGTCAAAGGGGTTCATAGGTTGACCTATGACCCCCTTTGACCCATATGAACGAGTCTAATATGTCCCTAGGGGTCCTAGGACCATTAGGGACATATGTTGTCATGGAATGTGTCAAAGGCGGTCATAGGTCACCCAATGAATCCTTTCGACACATAAGAACAAATCTAGTATGTCTTTAGGGGTCCTAGGAGCCCTTGGGACATATGTCATCATGGAAAGTGTCGAAGGACCGATAAAAATGATTCTAATATGTCCCTAGGGGTCCTAGGACCCCTAGGGAAATATGTCATCATGGAATGTGTTCAACGGACCTATGAACCCCTTCAACACATAAGAACAATTCTAATATGTCCTTATGGGTCTTAGGACCCCTAGAGACATATGCCATCATGGAATGGGTCGAAGAGGGTCATAGGTTACCCTGTGACACTTTTTTACACATAAGAAAGTTTCTAGTATGTCCCTAGTGGTCGCAGGAGCCCTAGGGACATATGTCCACATGGAATGGGTAGAAAGAGGTCATAGGACACCCTATGACCCCCTTCGACCCATAAGAATGATTATAATATGTCCCTAGGGGTCCTAGGACCGCTAGGGACATATGTCATCTTGAAATGGGTCGAAGGGGGTCATAGGTCACCCTATGACCCCTTTCGACCCATAAGAACAATTATAATATGTACTTAGGGTTCCTAGGACCCCTAGGAACATATGTCATCATGTAATGGGTCAAAAGGGGTCATAGGTTACCTTATGACCCCCTTCGACTCATATTAACAATTCTAATATGACCCTAGGGGTCCTAGGACCCCAAGGGATATATGTCATCATAGAAGGTGTCGAAGGGACCTATGACCCCTTTCAATAGATAAGAACAATTCTAATATGTCCCTAGGGGTCCTAGGATGCCTAGGAACATTTTTCATCATGTAATGTGTCAAAGGGGGTCATAGGTAATCCAATGACCCTCTTCAACACATAAGAATGATTATAATATGTCCTTAGGGTTCGTAGGACCCGTACAGACATATCTCATCATGGAATGTGTCGAAGGGTGTCCTAGGTCACCTTATGACCCCCTTCGACACAGAAGATTGATTTTAATGTCCCTAGAGGTCATAGCACTGCTAGGGACATATGTCATCATGGGATGTGTCAAAGAGGGTCATAGGTTACCGTATGACCACCTTCGACCCATAAGAACGATTCTAATTTATCCCTAGGGTTCCTATGACCCCTAGGGACATATGTCATCATGGAATGTTTCAAAGGGGGTTATATGTCACCCTCTAACCCCTTTCGACACATAAGAACGATTCTAATATGTCCATAGGGGTCCTAGGACCCATAGGGACATATCTTATCATGGAATGTGTCGAAGGGGGTCATAGGTCACCCTATCAACCCCTTCGAGACATAAGAATGATTCTAGTATGTCCCTAGGCATCCTAGGACCCCTAGGAACATATGTAATCATGAAATGGGTTGATAGGGGTCATAGGTGACCTATGATCCCCTTTGACCCATAAGAATGATTATAATATGTCCGTAGGGGTCCTAGGACCCCTAGGGATATATGTTGAAATGTAACTGGTCGAAGGGGGTCATAGGTCACCCTATGACCCCCTTCGACCCATATGAACAATTCTAATATGTCCCTAGGGGTCGTAACCCCTAGGGATATATGTCATCATGGACTAAGTCAAAGGTGACCCATGACCCCCTTCGACACATAATAAATATTCTAATATGTTCCTAGGGGTCCTATGAACCCTAGTGAGATATGTTGTCATGGAATGTGTCGATGGGGGTCACAGGTCACACTATGACCCCATTAAAGAAATAAGAGCGATTATAATATATCCCTAGGCATCCTAAGACCCCTAGGGACATATGTAATCACAGAATGGGTCAAAGGCCTATGACCCCCTTTGACACATAAGAACGATTCTAATATGTCCATAAATGTCCTAGGACCTCTAAAGACATATGTCGTCATGGAATTTGTCAAAGGGGGTCATAGAACACCATATGATGCCCTCTGACACATAAGAATGATTCTAATATGTCCCTAGGGGTCATAGGAACCCTAGTGACATATGTCGTCATGGAATGTGTTGAAGGGTGTCATAGGTCACCCTATGAACCACTTCAAAACATAAGAACAATTCTAGTATCTCCCTAGGGGTACTAGGACCCTGAGGGACATATGTCATCATGGAATGGGTCAAAAGGGGTCATAGGTACCCTATGATGCCCTTCGACCCATAAGAACGATTATAGTATGTCCCTAGGGGTCCTAGGACCCCTAGGGACATATGTCATAATGGAATGGGTCGAAGGGGTGGATAGGGTGGGTCACCCTATGAACCCATTCGACCCATAAAAATTATTATAATATGTTCCTAGGGTTCCTAGGACCCCTAGGGACATATGTCGTCATGTAATACGTCAAAGGGGGTCATAGGTTACCCTATGACCTCCTTCGACCCATATGAACAATTCTACTATGTCCCTAGGTGTCCTAGGACCCCTAGGGATATAAGTCATCATGGAATGTGTCGAAGGGACCTATGACCCCCTTCGATACACAAGAACAATTTTAATATGTCCCTAGGGGTCCTAGGACCCCTAGGGACATATGTCATCATGGAATGTGTCGAAAAGGGTCGTAGGTCACCCTATGACCCCCTTCAACACATAAAAACAATTCTAATATGTCCCAAGACATTTTTTCATCATTGAACTTGTCGAAGGTGACCATAGGTCACACTATGACCCCCTTCGACACATAAGAGCTATTGTAATATGTCTTGAGGGGTCCTAGGACCCCTGGGGACATATGTCATCATGCAATTTGTCAAGGGGGTCATAGGCCACCCTATGACCCCATTTGACACACAAGAACAATTCTTATATGTCCCTAGGGGACCTAGGACCCCTAGGCACATATGTCATCATGGAATGGGTCGAAGGTAGTCATAGGTCACCCTATGACCCCCTTCGATGCATGAGAACAATTCTAATATGCCTCTAGGGATCCTAGGACCACTAGGGACATATGTCATCATGGAATGGGTCAAAGTGGGTTATAGGATAACCTATGATTGGTTTCAACCAATATGAATGATTCTAATATGCCCGAGGGGTCCTAAAACCCCTTGGGACATATGTCATCATAGAATGTGTCGAAGGTGGTCATAGGTGACTCTATGACCCTCTTGGACACATAAGAATGATTCTAATATGTCCCTAGGGGTTTGAGGACCCCTAGGGACATATGCCATCATGGAATGGGTCGAAGGGGGTCATAGGTCACCCTATGACCCCCTTCGACCCATAAGAACGATTCTAGTATATCATCATGTAATGGGTTGAAGGTGGTCATAGGTCACCCTATTGTTAGGTTAAACCATAGAAAGAAATAAAAAACTACATGCAAATATATGCAATAACAAAAAATAATAGATCTCATAGAAATGAACAGAAGGCACCAAGATTTAACATGGTTCACCCAATCCCTGGGCTACATCCACTAAAATAGAAAGTTCGATCTTATTATAATCCAGTGATTACAACCTGATTACAATTCGTAATCCCTTACAGCTCAATACCGCCGCAAGAACCAATTTCGCAACACAACATAATGAAAAAAATACCCAACCCTAACACCATAATCTAACACCTATGACATCCTTTGACCCATATGAATGATTCTATTATGTCCATAGGGGTCCTAGGACCCCTCTGGATATATGTCATCATGGAATGGGTATGAATAATTCTAATATGTCCCAAGGTGTCCTAAGAACCCTAGAGACATATGTCGTCATGGAATTTGTCGAAGGAACCTATAACCCCCTTTGACACATAAGAACGATTCTAATATTTCCCTGGGAGTCCTAGGACCCCTAGCAACATATGTCATCATGGAATGGGTCGAAGGGGGTCATAGAGTTCGACACATAAGAATGATTCTAATATGTCCCCTTGGGTCGTATCACCCCGAGGGACATATCTCATCATAGAATATGTCGAAGGTGGTCATAGGTCACCCTATGACCCCCTTTGACACATAAGAACGATTCTAGTATGTCCCTAGGGGTTCGAGGACCCCTACGGGCATATGTCATCATGGAATGGGTCGAAGGGGGTCATAGGTCACCCTATGAGCCTCTTCAACACACAAGAATGATTATAATATGTCCTTAGGGGTCGTACAACCCATAGGGACATATCTCATCATGGAATGTGTCGGAGGGGGACATAGGTCACCCTATGACCCCCTTTGACAAATAAGAATGATTCTAATATGTCTTTAGGGATCATAGCACTCCTAGGGAGATATGTCATCATGGAATGTGTCGAAGAGGGTCACAGGTCACCGTATGACTACTTTCGACCCATAAGAATGATTCTAATTTTTCTCTAGGGTTCCTACGACCCCTAGGGACATATGTCATCATTGAATGTCTCAAAGGGGGTTATAGGTCACCCTCTAACCCCTTTTGACAATTAAGAATGATTCTAGTATGTCTGTAGGGGTCCTAGGACCCATAGGGACATATGTTGTCATGGAATGTGTCGAAGGGGGCCATAGGTCACCCTATGAACCCCTTCTAGAAATAAGAATGATTCTAGAATGTCCCTAGGCATCCTAGGACCCCTAGGGACATATGAAATCCTCAAATGGGTCAAAAGGGGTCATAGGTGACCTATGATCCCCTTTGACCCATAAGAATGATTATAATATGACCCTAGGAGTCCGAGGACCCCTAGGGATATATGTCGACATGTAATGGGTCGAAGGGGGTCATAGGTCACCCTATGACCCCCTTTGACCCATATGAACTATTCTAATATGTCCCTAGGGGTCCAAACCCATAGGGATATATGCCATCGTGGAATGGATCAAAGGGGGTCATAGGTCACCCTATGACCCCCTTCGACACATAATAATGATTCTAATATGTTCCTAGCGGTCCTAGGACCCCTAGTGACATATGTTGTCATGGAATGTGTCGAGGGGGGTCATAGGTCACCCTATGACCCCCTTCAACACATACGAATGATTCTAATAAATCCCTATGCATCCTAGGATGGGTAGGGACATATTTCATCATAGAATGTGTCGAAGGCCTATGACCCCCTTTGACATATAAGAACGATTCTAATATGTCCCTAGGGGTCCTAGGACCTCTAAAGACATATGTTGTCATGGAATTTGTTGAAGGGGCTCATAGAACACCTTATGACGCCGTTCGACACATAAGAATGATTATAATATGTCCCTAGGGGTCCTAGGACCCCTAGTGACATATGTTGTCATGGAATGTGTCGAAGGGTGTCATAAGTCACCCTATGACTCACTTTAACACAGAAGAATGATTTTAGTATGTCCCTAGGGGTACTAGAACCCCTAGGGACATATGTCATCATGGAATGGGTCGAAAGGGGTCATAGGTCACGCTATGATGCTCTTCGACCCATAAGAACAATTATAATATATCCCTAGGGGTCTTAGGACCCCTATGGACATATGTCATAATGGAATGGGTTGAAAGGGTTCATAGGTTGGGTCACCCTATGAGCCCATTTGACCCATAAGAATAATAATAATATTTCCCTAGAGTTCCTAGGACCCCTAGGGACATATGTCATCATCTAATGCGTCAAAGGGGGTCATAGGTTACCTTATGACCCCTTGCGATCTATATGAACAATTTTAATATGTCCCTAGGTGTCCTAGGACTCCTATGGATATATGTCGTCATGGAATGTGTGGAAGGTAGTCATAGGTAACCCTATGACCCCCTTCGATACACAAGAACGATTCTAATATGTTCTTAGGCATCCTAGGACCCTTAGGGACATATGTCATGTAATGTGTCGAAGGGTCGTAGGTCACCCTATGACCCCCTTCAACACATAAGAACAATTCTAATATGTCCCAAGAAATTTGTCGTCATTGAATGTGTTGAAGGCGATCATAGGTCACACTATGACCCCCTTCGACACATAAGAGATATTCTAATATGTCCTGAGGGGTCCTAGTACCCCTAGGGACATATCTCATTATGCACTATGCCGAAGGGGGTCATAGGGCACCCTATGACCCCCTTCGACACATACGAACAATTTTTATATGTCCATAGGAGACCTAGGACCCCTAGGAACATATGTCATCATGGAATGGGTCAAAGGCGGTCATAGGTTACCCTATGACCCCCTTCGATGCATGAGAATGATTCTAATATGTCCGTAGGGATATTAGGACCTCTAGCGACATATGTCATCATGAAATGGGTTGAAAGGGGTGATAGGATAACCTACAACCCGCTTCGATCAATATGAACGATTCTAATATGCCTTAGGGGTCCTAGGACCCCTAGGGACATATGTCATCATGGAATGTGTCGATGGTGGTCATAGGTCACCCTATGACCCCCTTGGACACAAGAACTATTCTAATATGTCCCTAGGGGTTTGATGACCCCTAGGGACATATGTCATCATGGAATGGGTCTAAGAGGGTCTAGGTCACCCTATGACCCCCTTCGACCCATAAGAATGATTATAGTATATCATCATGTAATGGGTTGAAGGTGGTCATAGGTCACCCTATGACCCCCTTTGACCCATATGAATGATTATATTATGTCAGTAGGGGTCCTAGGACCCCTCTGGACATATTTCATCATGGAATGGGTATGAATGATTCTAATATGTTCTTAGGGGTACTAAGAACCCTAAAGACATATGTCATCATGGAATGTGTCGAAGGAACCTATGATCACTTTTAACACATAAAAAAAATTCTAATATGTCCCAAAGGGTCGTATCATCGTAGAATGTGTCGAAGGGGGTCGTAGGTCATCTTATGGCCCCCTTCGACCAATAAGAACGATCCTAATATGTCCCTAGAGGTCCTAGGGCCCCTAGGGAGATATGTTGTCATGGAATGTGTTGAAGGGGTTCATAGGTCACCGTATGACCTCCTTCGACACATAAGAACAATTCTAGTATGTCCCTATGGGTCCAAGGACACCTAGTGACATATGTCATCATGGAAGGGGTTGAAGGGAGTCATAGGTCACCCTATGACCTGCTTCAACACATAAGAACAATTATAATATGTCCATAGGGGACCTAGGAACTTGAGACACATATGTCGTCAGGTATTGGGTCAAAGGGAGTCATAGGTGACCATATGACACCTTTTGATGCATATGAATGATTCTAATATGTTTCCTGGGGTGCTAGGAGCCCTAGGGACATATGTCATCATGTAATGGGTTGAATGGGGTCATAGGTCACCATATGACCCAGATCGACCCATATGAATGATTCTAATATGTCCCTAAGGGTCCTAGGACCTCTAGGGACATATATCATCATGTTCTAGGTCGAAGGGTGTCATAGGTGACCCTATGACCCCCTTCGGCCCATATGCACGATTCTTATATGTCCCTAGGATTCGTAGGACCCCTAGGGACATATGTCATCATGGAATGGGTCGAAGGGGGTCCTAAGACAACCTATGACCCCCTTTGACCCATATGAATGATTATAATATGTCCTTAGGTGTCCGAGGACCCCTAGGGACATATGTCATCATGGAATGTGTCGAAGGGGGTCATAGGTCACCCTATGAATCTTTTTGACACATAAGAAGGATTCTAGTATGTCCCTTGGGGTCCTAGGAGCCCTAGGGACATATGTCATCATGGAATGTGTCAAAAGGGTTCATAGGTCATCCTATGACCCCTTTCAACCAATATGAACGATTCTAATATGTTTGTAGGGGTCCTAGGACCCCTAGGGAGATATGTCGTCATTGAATGGTTCAAAGGGGGTCAATGGTCACACTATGACCCCTTTTGACAAAAAAGAACAATTCTAATATGTCCCTTGGGTTCCTAGGACCCTTAGGGACATATGTCCTCATGGAATGTGTCGAAGTGGGTCATAGTTCACTATATGACCCCCTTCGACCCATAAGAATGATTCTAATATGTCACTAGGGGTCCTATGACCCCTAGGGACATATGTCATCATGTAATGATTCGAAGGGGGTCATAGGTCATCCTATAACCCCCTTCGATAAAAAATAACGATTCTAATATGTCCCTAGGGGTCCTAGGACCCCTAGCTACATATTTCATCCTGAAATGTGTTGAAGGGAGTCAGAGGTCACCCTATGACCACCTTTGGCCCATATGAACGATTCTATTATGTCACTAAAGCTCCTAGGATCCCTAGGGACATATGTCATCGTGGAATGTGTCAAAGTGGGTCATAGCTCATATAAAAATGATTCTAATATGTCCCTAGGTGTCTTAGGACCCCTAGGGACATATGTCATTATGGAATGGGTCGAAGGGGGTCATAGGTAAAACTATGACACCCTTCGACCCATAAGAATGATTCTAATATGTCTCTAGGGCTCCTAGGACCGCTAGGGATAGATGTCATCATGGAATGGGTCGAAAAGGATCATAGGTCACCCTATGAACCCCTTCGATGCATAAGAATAATTCTAATATTTTCATAGGGGTCATAGGGCCCCTTGGGACATATGTCATCATGGAATGTGTCGCAGGGGATCATAGGTCATCCTATGATGCCCTTCAACACATAATTTTTTTCTAATATGTCCATAGAGATCTTAGGACCCCCAGGGACAAATGTCATCATGGAATGGGTCAAAGGGGGTCATAGGTAACCCTATGATTTCCTTCGACACATAAGAACAATTCTAATATCTCCCTAGGAGTCCTATGAGCCCTAGGGACATATGTCGTCATGGAATGTGTTGAAAAGTTTCATAGGTCACCCTATGGCCCCCTTGAACACAAAAGAATGATTCTAATATGTCCCGGGACATTTTTTATCATGGAATATGTTGAAGGTGATCATAGGTCACCCTATGACCCTCTTTGATACATAAGAGCTATTCTAATATGTCTCGGGGGGTCCTAGGACCCCTGGGGACATATGTCATCATGGAATGTGTCGAAGGGGGTCATAGGCCAACCTATGACCCCCTTCAACACATAAGAACAATTCTTATATGTCCATAGGGGTCCTAGGACCCCTAGGGACATATGTCATCATAGAATGGTTCAAAGCTGGTCATAGGTCACCCTATGACCCCCTTCCATGTATAAGAATGATTCTAATTTGTCCCTAGGGGTCCTAATACCCCTAGGGATATATGTCATCATGGAATGGGTCGAAGGGGGTCATAGGAAAACATACAACCCTCTTTGACCGATATGACAATTCTAATATGCCCTATGGGTCCTAAGACATATGTCGTCATGCAACACATAAGAATGATTCTAATATGTCCCTAGGGGTCCGAGGACCCCTAGGGACATATCTCATCATAGACTGGGTCGAAGGGGGTCATAGGTCACCCTATGACCCTATTCGACCCATAAGAATGATTCTAATATATCGTCATGTAATGGGTCGAAGGTGGTCATAGGTCACCCTATGACCCCCTTTGACTCATATGAATGATTCTATTATTTCCATAGGGGTCCTTGGACCCCTCTTGACATATGTTATCATGAAATGGGTCAAAGGGGTTCATAGGACAACCTATGACCCTCTTCGACCCATATGAATGATTCTAATATGTCCCTAGGGGTCTTAGGAACCCTAAAGACATATCTCATCATGGAATGTATCGAAGGAACTTATGACAACCTTCGACACATAAGAACTATTATAATATGTCCCTAGGGGTCCTAGGACCCCTAGAGACATGTCATCATGTATTTGGTTGAAGGGGGTCATAGGTCACCATATGACACCCTTCGATGCATATGAACAATTCTAATATGTCCTTAGGGGTGCCAAGAGCCCTTGGGACATATGTCATCATGTAATGGGTCGACCCTATGACCCCCTTTGACCCATATGAATGATACTAATATGTCCCTAGGGGTCCTTGAACCCCTAGGCACATATTTCATCATGGAATGGGTTGAAGGGGGTCATAGGACAAACTATGACCACCTTTGATCTATGTGAACGATTCTAATATGTCCCTAGGGGTCCTAGGACCCCTAGGGACATATGTTCATCATGGAATGTCTCGAAGGGGGTCATAGGTCACCCTATGAATCCCTTTGACACATAAGAACAATTCTTGTATGTCCCTAGGGGTCCTACGAGCCCTAGGGACATATGTCACCATGGAATGTGTCGAAGGGGGTCATAGGTCATCTTATGACACCCTTCGACTCATAAGAATGATTCTTATATCTCCCTAGGGGTCCTAGGACTCCTAGGGACATATGTCATCATGGAATTGGTAGAAGGGGGTCATTGGTCACCCTGTGACCCCTTTTGACACATAAGAACAATTTTAATATGTCCCTAGTGGTCCTAGGACCCCTAGGGACATATGTCATGATGAAATATGTCGAAGGGGGTCATAGGTCATTGTATGAACCCCTTCAACCAATAAGAATGATTCTAATATGTCCCTAGGGGTCCTATGACCCCTATGGACATATGTCATCATGTAATGAGTCGAAGACCTATGACCCCCTTCGATCCATAATAAGAATTCTAATATGTCCCTAGGGGTCCTAGGACCCCTAGCGACATATGTCATCATGGAATGTGTCGAAGGGGTTCATAGGTCACCCTATGAACCCCTTCAACCCATATGAATGATTCTTTTATGTCCCTAAAGCTCTTAGGACACTTAGGGACATATGTCATCATGGAATGTGTTGAAGGGGGTGATAGGTCACCCTATGACCCCCTTCAATAGATAAGAACTATTGTAATATGTGTCTAGGGGTCCTAGGATCTCTAGGCAGATATATCATTGTGGAATGTGTCGAAGGGGGTCATAGGGTGACCTATGACCCCCTTAGGCACATAAGAATGATTCTAATATGTCCTTAGGGGTCCTAGGACCCCTATGGACATATGTAAACATAGAATGTGTCGAAGGGGGTCATAAGTCACCATATGACCCCCTTTGACACATAAAAGTGATTCTAATATTTTGCTAGGGGTCCTAGGACCCCTGGGGACATATGTCATCATGGAATGTGTAGAAGGGGGTCATAGGTCACCCTATGACCCCTTTTGACACTTAAGAATTATTCGAATATGTCTCTACGAGTCCTAGGACCACTAGAGACATATATCATCATTGAATGGGTCAAAGTGGGTCATGGGTCACCCTATGACCCCCTTCGACACATAAAAATGATGCTAATATGTCCCTAGGGGTCATATGACCCCTAGGGACATATCTTATCATGGAATGTGTTGAAAGGTGTCATAGGTCACCCTATTACCCCCTTCGACACATAAGAATGATTCTTGTATGTCCCTAGGGGTCTTAGGACACCTAGGGACATGTCATTATGGAATGGTTGAAAGAGCTTATAGCTCACCCTATGACCTCGTTTAACCCATAAGAATGATTATAATATGTCCTTAGGGGTCGTAGAACCCCTAGGGACATATGTCATCATGTAATGATTCAAAGGGGGTCATAGGTGACCCTATGATCCCCTTCGACCCATAAAAACGATTCTAATATATCCCATAGATCGTCATGAAATGTGTCAAAGGGAGTCATAGGGCTTCGACACATAAGAAATTTTTTAGTATGTCCTTAGTGGTCCTAGGACCCCTAGGGACATATGTAATTATCTAATGGGTAGAACGAGGTCATAGGTCACCCTATCGCCCCCTTCGATGCATAAGATTGATTATAATATGTCCCTAAGGGTCCTAGG
Source organism: Cupressus sempervirens (assembly GCA_028749045.1). Taxonomy (NCBI): domain Eukaryota; kingdom Viridiplantae; phylum Streptophyta; class Pinopsida; order Cupressales; family Cupressaceae; genus Cupressus; species Cupressus sempervirens. The sequence goes on from CM053793.1 coordinate 147,862,266, forward strand.
TCACCTTATGATCCCCTTTGAGCCATAAGAATGATTATAATATTTCCCTAGGGATCCTAGGACCCTTAGGGACATATTTATTCATGGAATGGGTTGAAGGGGTTCATGGGTCACCCTATGACGCCCTTCAACCCTTAAGAATGATAATAATATGTACCTAGGGTTCCTAGGAACCTTAGGGACATATGTCATCATGTAATGGGTTGAAGGGGGTCATAGGTCACCCTATGACCCCCTTCGACCCATATGAACAATTCTAATATGACCCTAGGGGTCCTAGGACCCATAGGGATATATGTCATAATAGAATGTGTCGAAGGGACCTATGACCCCATTCAAAATATAAAAATGATTCTATTCTGTCCCTAGGGGTCCTAGGACCCCTAGGGACATATGTCATCATGAAATGTGTCAAAGGGGTTGATAGGGTAACCTATGACTCCCTTTGACACATAAGAATGATTCTAATATGTCCCTTGGGCTCATAGGACTTGTAGGGACATATGTCATCATAAAATATTTCGAAGGGGGTCATAGGGTGACCTATGACCCACTTTGACACATAAGAAAGATTCTAGTATGTCCCTAGGAGTTCTATGACCCCTAGGGACATATGTCATCATGGAATGTGTCAAAGGGGGTCATAGGTCATGCTTTGACCCCCTTCGATTGATAAGAATGATTCTAATATGTCCCTAATGGTCTTAGGATATCTAGGGACATATGTCATCATGTAATGGGTCGATGGGGGTCATAGGTCACCTTATGACCCCATTCGACACATAAGAATATTTCTAATATGTTGGTAGGGCTCCTAGGATGCCTAGGTACATATATCATCATGTAATGGGTCAAATAGGGTCATAGGTAACCCTATGACCCCCTTCTAGCCATATGAACAATACTAATATTTTCCTAGGGGTCCTAGGACCCCTTGGGGTATATGTCATCATCGAATGGGTCGAAGGGGGTCATAGGTCAACCTATGACCCCCTTCGACCCATATGAATGATTCTAATATGTCGCTAAGGGTCCTAGGGACATATGTCATCATGGAATGTGTTGAAGGGGGTCATAGGTCACCCTATGACTCCCTTCGACACATAAGAATGATTCTAATATATCCCTAGGGGTCTTAGGACCCTGTTACCTATTTTTTGCCTCCTGCCAAAAATTTGAATTTGAATACCTAAGCCCACCCAACAGTCTCTCCCCACTTTTATTTATTTTTAATGCCATGGAGATACAAAAAATAAACAATTAAAAAACCTTATTGTATCCCATATATTCCCTAAGTTTATTTCTGCTAGCCCACAACTGTCCTCTCCGTCAGATCTTTCATGCTCTACGATGGGCGCTTTCCCACATTCTCAAAATTCACTACCTTTAAGTAATGCAAGAAAGCACCTAAAGGTTGTGTGGTAGGTGGGTCCATCTTCTTTTGTGGGCTACAGAGGGGAGAGCTATTGGGTGAGTTAGCAGTTTGATTGTCAAGCGCTTTCCCGCATTTTGTGTTTTGTTAGACTTCTTGACAATACGGGCAAGTACCCTGGTGACACATGTCCTAACAACATCATAGAGGATGTTCACGTAGGTTCAAAGAGCATGGGTTATGTACACCATCAGATATCCCAGATCAAGGGTTGGCGCTTGCCCGCAATATTAAAGTGCATGACTTTTAAGTAGTGTGGGCAAGCCCCTCATTGCTGTATGTCCTTGTTGAGTCAGGTTATCATGAAGCTGCAGGGTGATGCCATATGAGGCTAGGTCATGTTGGAGTGTATGCTGGGAGCTTTGTGGGCCCAACATTTTTAAGGGACAAGCGCAGTATAAGGAGGATCTTTCATGATCATTGATCTTACAGACATCAATGATCAACGCTTTCCTGCAATATGAAGATGCGAGAAAATTAAACAATACAGGGAAGCACCTAAAGGACATGTGTTCTTGCGAGCCTGAGGAGATAATGATACAATTAGCGTTGGCAGTTAAGGTTGATGGTTATGTGACATCGCAGTTAAGTTGGGAAGGTGGCATAATTAGTTGGTTGGTGGTGAAACTCGGGAAGGCATTGCGAGGTGGCAAATAAAAATAAAAATAAAAGACCATTGGCCCACGTGGACCATTTTGGTTGTAAGACTTAGTTGACCTACTGACTTGGCTGATTCATAAGCCATAAATGAATCAAATCAAGTTTTCTTGCACAATTTGATCCTCATGATCAATTCCAACTACTCTTGAATGAATGCTGAACCTAGTAAATGGCAAGAGAACACTCCACCACCCTAGATTATCCATCTACTTGGTCAGAATTGTTTACTGGCATCATTTCTGTTAGTGCCCTATTTCAACAAAATATCAAATTTTATTGTATCTAAATCTGTGCGCAGTTCATATTTTCTCTAGATCTTTATCTAGAGTTAATGGCTATGGTTGTGGAGTAACTTCAGTTAGAAAATATCTCAGTTATGCCTAAGCTATAAAGGCAATTTTTGTAGATTTTGTCAAGGGGTTGACTTTTCTTTATTTTCCCTGATATTGCTTTACAATTTCACTTTAAATCCCCTTTTCCTCTGAATTGTATCACATTGTTATCTACTTCAGCCATTGATGTGAAGTGCAAGAACTATTTTCCTCTCATTGGTGTATTGTAGATATCTGCAATCTTGCATGCCTGTATCTCTTTTGGCCTATGAATGGTATATAAGTGAATCCTCTCTTTTCTTGTGTCATTCATTTGGGTTTTTTCCTAATCTACATGTGATTGTTAGATTAAAGCAATTCTGGATGTGTATATCTTTTGGTGTCATGATGGTTCAATAGTGCATGCATGGGTAGAGATTGGTTTGAATACTCTATTTTTGGTGCATCACCCCCCTTAGGTTAGAATAGGTAGATTTGCTTCTATGCATTCCTTCTCCCTTTTCCTCTCCAAGAGTAGTTAGGTGTACCCTAATAGTAAAGGAAGCTAGCCTTCTCTAGAGACTCAACCTCACAGTTCAAGTCCCACAGCTTGGAGGTTGTTTCCATGTTTCACAAGGTTGTCCTTAGGTAAAAATTTTGGACAAGGGTGTAAACTTTTGTGACAATAGTTTTTGGCAAATCTATTGGTGTCAAAAGGAAGATTTCAAGGTTAATAATGAGGAGATAGTACTAGCTTTAGTGTTCAAGCTTGCAAAGGATTCATTCTTCAAGTACTTGGTGACTCTGAGCTTCAAATACATCTGGTTCTAGACCAAAGTTGCAGTAATTCATGCCCAAAGCTGAAACAAGGGCATCTTCTAGAGGTAAATTTCAGTACCTAGAGCTTTCATTTTCAAATCCTAGAAGAAGGAAGACTAGAGTATCTTTATCACCAGTTAGGAGTGCAACAGTAACAAATACATCTGCAAGATCCATCTCTACTCCTCCTGCTATTAGATCTCAGCCTAGATTTCTATCAGCACATATCAACAGATCACTTATCTATATGGTGTAGCCTAGAGCTCATGCTTTTGCCACCTTTAATGGTGGAAGTCCTCTTTTGTTGGCCTAAAGACATGACATACCTATTGCTACACTAAAAAGTATACCAAAATTTACTGGTGAAACTTCTATCTCTCCCTTAGAACACATTCAAGACGTTGCAAATATTTGCAATATCCATGGTATTACAGAAGATGATGTTGCAGTTAGGCTTCTAGCCTCATCCTTGAAAGGAAAAGAACTACAATGGTATAGAGGTTTGGCTCATGGTTCTATAACAGATTGGGATGGATTAGGAGTAGGACTATGCAAACACTTTGAGGACAAAAGTGACCATTTGTCACTTTAGAATAGTTAACTATGATAAAAAGAGCCCCCCATGAATGTATGATTGATTTCAACTATGGATTTCAAAAGAAATGTGATAGAATATCTACTTCAGTAAAACCTACCCCTAGTAATGCCTTCTTGCATTACCTTAGAGCTTTTAATAGTGACATTGCTACTACAATCCAAGCTATGGGAGGAGATACCTTGCCTAATGCTTATGACATAGCAATAAAGTCAAAAAACATCCTAATTCAAGGAGGTAAGCTAGCTCCAAGTCCTCCTATGCCTTTCTTCCCTAACATTCCTAATCACCAACCAGCAATGGCTCCTCTTCCCACAACTTCCACATCACAATCCCTTGCTCTAGTCCCTCAAGCTTCCACATCTTCAAATGGAATAGATGAAATCAAGGAGATGATGCAATCTATGATGCTGAACATAGATAAAGATTGCATGGCCAAGAGAAGAAGCTAGAGGATAGCTTCTCTATGATGCAAAAAGTGAGCAACAAGGTGGTGACTTTAGAGAGACATCAAGCTCAAGGTAGTAAGGCTCATCAATTGCAATATCAAACTCTGAATAGTGGTAGGCCTCCAAATCATAATCATGGGAACAATTCTTTTGAACTTCAACCTCAAATGTAAACCAAAGGGTCAGCCACCCAGCATGGAAAGTGCCACAAGCCTAGTACAACCATCAAAGGAGGTAGAAACAAGTAAAAGGGTTAGACTCCCTCCATTTTATGTTTCTCTAATGAGAGGGGGTAAACTAGTCAACAATTGTATGATTGATTCAGGGGCTAGTAGTTCAGTCATGCCTAGGTGTGTTGATGATGCTTTGGAAATGAAATATGCGTCCATTGTTAGAGATGTATTACAGTTGGATGGTAGTACTATCAAGATTGTAGGGATCCTTAGGAATGTGGAAATGGACCTACATGCATGCCCTGGTTGTACTGTAACTTAGGATATATCCATTGCTGAAGTCAAGCTACATTTTTCCATATATCTATTAAGAGACTTCACTACCCAAATAGGTGGTTGCATATCTTCTGATTGGTCATATATGTCTTTTAGAACAAGATATGGGACCAAAGCTTCAATCAGAGCAGAGCTCTAGCCCTCCATCATACTGAACCCTACACCCCTAATCTCATCAACATGAATTGTACTATCCTAGAAATGGATGAGAATGACATAGTGAATGAGTCTACTACTTCCCTAGCAGAGATACCTAATTTTCTCTTAGATGAATGGGCTAATGCATATCAATTTGATCTTATGTCAGAAACCCTTGAGATAGGCCTGAGTACATATTGTATATTAGAGAAGGATGCTCTAGTTCCCAATCTTGTGGAGACTAAAGAAGACGTGAGTGAGATATGGAGTATGTAATTTTATGGATCAAGGAATAAGAATGGATCAAGGGCTGGTGTGATGTTGATTTCTCCTACACAAGTAAGGTACTACTTCTCCTTTAGGCTCCAGTTCAGTTGCACTAATAATGTAGCTGAATATGAATCCTTGATTTAGGGTCTCCTACTTGCTTAGAAAAGAGGAATTCAAGCCTTAAGTGTATATAGAGATAGTGAGTTGGTGGTTAATCAAGTGAGAAATCAAAATATCATCAAGAAAAGTTTTCTCAAGTCTTATAAACATAGGGTATGGGATTTTCTTCAGGGTTTCGATGCATTTAATATTCAAAGAATCCCTAGAAAAGAAAATAGATATGCTGATAGACTTGCAACAATAGGTGCATCTCATGACGTGTCAGGGAATCTTGAGGATAAGAAGAAGAAACAAATCAAAATGGTATTAAAGCCTACCATCATTGACAACAACATCCATTGGCAAGTGTTTGAATCTGATGAACAAATTGTAAGCTTCTTGCAAAATGAAGCAAAATTTTCAGAGAGAAGCCAATTGAGACTACAGGATTAGTATGGTGATCAAATCATTAATGTTAGTTCCAAAAAATTTCCTAAGGGTCTCATTACCTTGGAGAGTGTTTTCAATCCTAATGACCAAGCAAGAGGTAGAGTCATGAACCTAGCCACTGACGAAGATGATCACACCCCAGTCACAATTGCTAATGGAAAATCCTTAAACATGGGGAAGGTATGTTTTGAGATTGAGCAAGAAAGTTTTATTCATCCATGTCAAGAATTTAATGATGTATTTTCCTGGATGTATGATGATTTAAAGGGTTTTGACCCAAGGTTTTTTCAACATACCATAGATTTAATTGATAATGTCAAACTAGAAGACAAAAACAGAGGCCAATGAATCCCAAAATTTAACCCTTAATGAAAAAAGAGCTATCCAAATTGATTGAGGCCAATATAATTTTCCCCATCAAGCACTCGTCATGGGTGGAAAACCTTGTCCCTGTTAGGAAGAAGAATGGAAAAATTAGATTGTGTGTGGACTTTAGGGATATTAACCAAGCTTCCCTTAAAGATCACCATCCTCTCCCTTACATGGAGTAGATCTTATCCAAGGTCAGTGGTTCAAAGAGGTTCTCATTTCTTGATGGATTTTCTGGCTACAATCAAGTGCTGGTCAAAGAGTCTGATAGGTACAAGACTGCATTTACTACCAAATGGAGTACCTATTCTTATTGTAAGATGCCATTTGGACTAACCAATGCAGGTGCTACATTTCAAAAGGCAATGGAGATGGCCTTGTAAAATGTGATTGAAAAGTTTGTATTAGTTTACCTTGATGATATCACAATGTATTCAAAGAATGTAGAAGATCATTTTGATCATTTGAGACAGGTGTTCTTAAGGTGTAGAGAATTTGGGGTATCCCTTAACCCAAGCAAGTGTTTCTTTGCTACCAATCAAGGAAAATTATTAGGACACATTGTATCTGAGGATGGTTTAACCATTGATCCAGAAAGAAAAAAGAAATACTTGGTCTCCCTCTTCCTAAACATAAGAAAGGGTTGCAAAGCTTCCTTGGTAGGATAAATTTTGTGAGAAGATTTATCCATAATGTTGCTACCATGGTAAAAGCCCTTACGACTATGCTCAAGAAAAGTATGGTCTTTGCATGGACCAAGGAAGGGAACAAAAGTTTTGAAGAAATCAAGGTAGCCATAGCCTTAGCCCCTACTCTCACTAATCCAAATTTTGAAAAGGATTTCATCCTTTATGCCCTCGATGGTGAGTCAAGCATTTCTATTGTCCTGAATAAAACAAATGATAAAGATGAAGAGCATCCCATAGCCTTCTTTAGTTAAAGGCTTAAAGAGTATGAAGAAAAATATAGCTATGAATAGAAGCAAGCCCTTGCAATCATTAGAGCTTTAAAGAAATTTAGACACCTCCTATCTCATAATAAAATTCATTTGTTAGTACCCCATGTGAGTGTGAAGGATTTCCTTTTGAGAAAAGATATTAGTGAGAAAAGAGCTGGTTGGATTACTAAAGTAATGGAATATAATGTTGACATCTAGATCACCAAGCTGGTAAGAGGGAGAGGGTTGTGTAAATAGATGATTTTATATCAAGAATTGAATAAGGAAGTTGCTATGATACTAACAAAACAACAAGAGACAAGAAATGATGACCTAAGGAATTGGATGGATGATATGAAGAATTTCTTATTAGGTAACGGATATCCTCAAGGATTAGATAGAACTAAAAGGAGAAAATATAGATTAAAGTCAATTCCTTATGTCATAGTTGATGGTATCCTTTTCAGGAAAGATTTTAATGGAGCCCTATTAAGATGCATTAACATTAACCAAGCTGAAAGAATGATCAAAGAGCTTCATGATGGTCCTAATGGTGGTCACTTCTTAGAAAGGACAGCTGCAATGAAGATCATGAGGTCTAGTTACTACTGGCCATCCTTGTTCTATGATTTTCATAGGTATGTGAGCAAGTGTTAAAAATGTGCCTTGCTCTCTAGTAAAAAAAAGCTTACAGCTCTTCCTCTTCATCCCATTTAGGTAGACCAACCTTTTGCTCAATGGGGATTGGATTTCATAGGCCCTATCAATCCTTCTTCTAGTTTGGGTCACAAATGGATTTTAGCTACGACAAATTACTTCACTAGATGGATAGAGGCATTTTCTTTGAAGGACACCATAGAATCCCAGTTGTTGAGTTCCTTGAAAAAATTGTGACTAGGGTTGTTGCCCCTTCAACCATTATTTTAGATAATGCAAAATATTTTGTAGGAGCTTAGATTTGTGCATGGGCAGTTAACCATAATATCTACTTGAGCACATCCTCAAACTACTATCCTCAAGGCAATGGATTGGCTGAATCATACAAAAAAAACTTTATTAGGAATATGAAAAGAACTATAGAGGATAACCAAAGGTGTTGGCATCAAAAGCTAAGGACTTCATTGTGTGCTAATAGAATAACACCTAAGATGTCAATAAGAAATTCACCATTTATGTTGGTATATGGCAGAGAAGCAAGGCTTTCAATTTCATTAGAATTCCTATCCCTAGAACTAGCTCATCAGCTGGAGCTAATTGAGGATGATGTCCTGACAGTGAGAATGGTAGAGCTGATGGAGCTATAAGAGAAAAGAAGTTAGGCCATGTAGACCCTAGAAACACATGAGTAGTAGGTGAAAGGGAGCTTTGACAAGAAGGCTAGGGTCAAAATCTTCAGAGAGGGTGATTTGGTTTTGAAATGGGATGCAGACAGGTCAAAACCAGGGAGAAAATCAAAAATTGATGCACTATGGAGTGATCCCTATGTGATTGTCAGTTGCAAGCAGGCTAATGGTTTTCAATTAAGTAAGCTTGGTGGTGAAATTTTTTCTATCCCAATCAATGGGATCCATCTCAAACCATGTTTTTGATAGGGGTTGAGGTTTCATGTACATAGGTAGCTTAGTTTTCTTTCCATTGGTTTCCTGCTTTCAAAGAAGTGCACGAGCACAAGTTTCTCTCTTTGAGATAGCCAGTTTTTTTGAAGTTTTGAAGGTTGCAGAAGGTTTTTTGTCTCTAGTTCCAGTTGCCGAGGGAAGGTTTTCTAGGGTTTTTTCTCACAGTGGTAAGGTTAGGGTTTCATAACACACATATCTAAATCTTTTATGACTCTATGGCCCAATGGATGCATAAGGTCACTGGTCATATGCATAGCTAGCTTGCATCCCCTCTGAGTCGCCATAAATGTTACCTATTTTTTGCCTCCTGCCAAAAATTTGAATTCGAGTACCTAAGCCCACCCAACAGTCTCTCCACACTTTTATATTATTTTAACACCATGGAGATACAAAAAATAAATGATTAAAAAATCTTATTGTATCCCATATATTCCCTAAGTTTATTTTTGCTGGCCCACAACTTCCCTCACTGTTAGATCTTTTGTGATCTACGGTGGGAACTTTCTCGCATTCTCAAAATGCACTACCTTTAAGTAACGTAGGAAAACACTTGAAGGTCGTGTGGTAGGTGGGTCCAAGTTCTTTTATGGGCCGTAGAAGGGAGAGCTATCAGGTGAGCTAGCAGTTTGATTGGCAGGCGCTTTCTAACATTTTGTGTTTTTTCAGACTTCCTGATAATGCAGGAAAGCGCCCTAGTGAGACATATCCTAACAACATCACAAAGGATGTTAACCTAGGTTCAAAGAGCACGGGTTATGTACACCATCAAATCTCCTAGATCAAGGGCTAGTGCTTGCTCATAATATGAAAGTGCATGAGTTTTAAGCAATGCAGGCAAGCCCCTTGCTGTCGCATGACCTTGTGGAGTCAGGTTATCATGAAGCCATAGGGTGATGCCAAATGAGGCCACGTCATGCTGAGGTGTATGCTGGGAGGTTCATGGGCCCAAAAATTTTAAGGGATAGGCACAGTATAAGTAGGATCTTTCATGATCATTGATCTTATGGAGATCAATGATCAATGCTTTCCTGCAATATGAAGATGTGAGGAAATTAAACAATGTGGGGAAGCACCTAAAGGACATGTGTCCTTATAGGCCCAAGGAGATAATGCTACAGTTAGCATTGGCAGTTAAGGCTGACGATTATGTGACATCATCGTTAAGTTGGGAAGGTCGCGCAGTTAGTTGGTTAGTGGTCAAACTCGGGAAGGCCTTGCAAGATAGAAAAAAAATAAAAAAATAAAAGACCATTGGCCCACGTGGCCCATTTAGGTTGTAAGACTCAGTTGACCTACTGACTTTGCTGATTCATAAGCAAAAAAAATGAAGGAAACTGAGTTTTCTTGCATGATTTGATCCTCATGATCAATTCTAACTACTCTTGAATGAATGTTGAACCCAATAAATAGTAGGAGAACACTCCACCACCCCAGTTTATCCATCTACTTGGTCAAAATGGTTTAATGGTGTCATTTCTATTAGGTCCCTATTTCAACAAGATAGCAGATTTCATTGTATCTAAATTTGTGCCTAGATCAAATTTTCTCTAGATCTTTATCAAGACTTAATGGTAGTGATTGTGGAGTAACTTCAGTTAGAAAATATCTCAGTTATGCCTAAGTTATAAAGGCAATTTTTGTAGATTTTGTCAAGGGTCGACATTTCTCTATTTTCCCTGATATTGCTCTACAATTTCACTATAAATCCCCTTTGCCTCTAAACTGTATGACATTCTTATCTCCTTCAGCCATTGATGTGAAGTGCAAGAAATATTTGCCTCTCATTGGTATATTGTAGATATCCACAATCTTGCATGATTGTATCTCTTTTGGCCTATGAATGGTATATAAGTGAATCCTCTCTTTTCTTGTGTCATTCATTTGGGTTTTTTCCTGATCTACATGTGATTGTTAGATTAAAGCAAGTTTGGATGTGTATATATTTTGGTGTCATGATGGTTCAATAGTGCATGTATGGGTAGAGATTAGTTTGAACACTCTATTTTTGGTGCATCACCCCCCTTAGGTTAGAATAGGTAGATTTTCTTCTATGCATTCCTTCTCCCTTTTCCTCTCCAAGAATAGTTAGGTGCACCTTGATAGTAAAGGAAGCCAACCTTCTCTGGAGACTCAACCTCACAGTTCAAGTCCCACAACTTGGAGGTTGTTTCCATGTTTCACAAGGTTGTCCTTAGGTAAAAAATTTGGACAAGGGTGCAAAATTTTGTGACAACAGACCCCTAGGGACATATCTCCTCATGGAATGTGTTGAAGGGGGTCATAGGTCACCATATGACTCCCTTCCACACATAATAACAATTATAATATGTCCCTATGGGTCCTAGGATCCCTAGGGACATATGTTGTCATGGAATGTCTCGAATGACCTATGACCCCCTTCGACCCATAAGAACGATTCTAATATGTCATGTTATCATGGAATGTGTCGAACCCTTCAACCCATAAGAATGATTCTAATATGTCCCTAGGGGTCCTGAGACCCCTAGGGACATATGTTGTCATGTAATGGGTCGACAAGGGTCATAGGTCATCCCATGACCCCCTTTGACGCATCAGAATGATTCTATTATGTCCGTAGTTGTCCTAGGACCCCTAGGGACATATGTCATCATGGAATGTGTTGAAGGGGGTAATAAGTCACCCTATGATCCCCTTCGACACATAAGAACAATTCTAGTATGGCCCTAGGGGTCCTAGGACTCCTAGGGACATATGTCATTATGGAATGGGTTGAAAGGGGTCATAGGTCACCCTATGACCCCCTTTGACACATAAGAATGATTCTAATATGTTCTTAGGGGTCTTAGGGCCCCTATGGACATATGTCATCATGTAATGGGTCGAAGGGGGTCATAGGTCAGCCTATGACCCCCTTCGATCCATATCAATGATTCTAATATGTTCCTAGTGGCACTAGGACCCCTAGGGACATATATATATATATATATATATATATATATATATATAATATTTATAGATTATGATACTAATAACATAATATATCATTATATATTAATAACATATATATGTATATATATATATAATTTCGTTATTATATTTAATAAAAATATAGTAAAAATAATAATAATATATATTATATTCATAGATTGTAATAATAATAACTTAATATATTATTATATATTAATAGATTATCTTTACATTATGTTATTATATATATATATATATATATATATATATATATATATATATATATATATATTTTATATTATAATATATCTTTACATAGTAATATAACTCAAATAATTCATAACTCACAAACTGAAATTATATCATAACCCACATATTCATTTTTCCCTCCAATTTCTTTTGGGGGAATATCAGATATCCAATATGAAATCGGATATTAGATATGCAATTGGATATCCGATCTAAAATCAAATATCTAATATAACTGGCATCATTTTTCCAGATATTCCCTATCCATGTAGACCTGACAACATCACTTTTTGAGGGTCTTTTTCACGGGTTTTACAAAAAGTCACATTTTGGGGCCCAACCAATCGAAAAAAGTTTGAAAATATAACCCTAGGTGTCTGATATTGTCATCATAATGGGGAGCAGTAGTCATCGAACGGCTAAATGCAAAAGGAAGGTATCCAATGAAGACATTGTGACATATAGGGAAAGGGACAAAATGGAACACCGAAGAAAAAGACAAGGTATGTTAAATGCCAGTCAAATTGATGATGAATTAGTCAAAGGTGAAATTATAGAGTCAAATAATGAATATGTGCAGTTGGGGAATGAAAATGTACCTATTGAAAATGATAATGCCGGAATTGAAAATTTAGAGAATAAAAATTTCGAGGACAAATTGCTACCAGGTCATAATATAAATTGCATAATTGACCATGCTGAACATGACAATGCACAGGAACCTAATGCACAAGAACCTTACATATCTCTTGATTATAATCGACATGAAGGTTTTAGAACACCAAAATGGATAATTAAAATTGATGAAATGATTATTACCAGTTTGAAAGGGGAAAAATTAGAAACAACCATTCGATTATGGGCTTCAAGACTATATAAGATGTTTTTCGGCAACAAGACAGTGGTGGAGCAATGTCATCTTTTCATGCACTTATTAAAGATGCAAAAGATGAGACTTATGCTTTCCAAATTGAATATTCGTGTCAATAAAAAGTTGGAAAGAAATGACATTATTGTGAAGAATCTTTTCAGTTCTCTCAATAGCATTGGGAAAAATAGTAGGGAGAAGGATAAAAAAGCTACTTGAAGGGTTATTACAACATCTTTGGTAAGTCATCAGTTGAGAAAGCATAGATATATGAGACAAACTTGTATTGATTTGAATCTAAATCATACTACTTTGAGAAGAGCACTTAGTCAATGAGAGAAAATTGATGATCCTCTTCAAAATGAAACATGGGCATTTGGTGGGAGACTTCCACATTTTGATAAGAAGCTATCTGATGATGTGAAGGAGGAAATTACACAATTTTGGCACTTTAGGTCATGAGTATCACCCAATGCTAAAGACGTGTTAAAGTTGAGAATTGGCATCAGAGGCCACATGCCACATCCTAAACACTATTTGGAGGTAAGTCAAACTATGTTGTTCAAAAAATTTAGAGAGAGTGATCAAAGTCTTCATATATCACAAAGGGCTTTTGAATCTTTGAAGCCATTTTATTGTGTGCCACTCAAAATTTGAAATACATGTTGTTGCAAATATCATGTTGAGTTTTCTATGCACCATGACCTATTATGCTCCATCCATTCTACTTTGCATAGTAAAGAAATTTTGGAGGATTGTGGTGCTAGTGGGCTTCCAAAATCATCAAGAGACTTTCTAGATCAACTTTTATGTTGTAGAGTTGATGGTTGTTTCTTTTATATAAATGCTTGCTTAAATGAGAAGTGTTTAGAATATGGTGGCTTATCCAAGTTTGACACATGTTTCCATGAGAGGTGCGAACAAGATCTTGGAAAGACAATAGTGAAAAAAAAGGTATATGAAACGATGAAATACATGTTGAAGAGTGGGGGTGAGAGCTCTAGATGTGAATTGGTTGAAAAAGATATCAGTGTGGCTAGTTTTATTTCAGATTTCAAGGAAAATATTTTCTACAAGTATGCAAGACATAGTCACAAGTCTTAGTGGTTGGATCAACAATTTAGAATGTGTAAAGAGACTTTTCCCATTGGCACTATTATATCAATTGTTGATTTTTCTGAGAACTACACATTGCAACCTCAAAATGAGATAATCTTAGTATTAAAACTCCATTCAAATTGCTATTTTTGTTCACATGACATATAGACATGCCCCTTATAGTAGGGAAGATAATCATAAAACTATTAGAGAGTATCATTTTTATATGAGTGATGATAGATCTCACTCTCACAAGTTTGTGCAACATTGTTTCAAGAATTATTTTGATTTCTTACATGAGCTTGTAATTGCTATGGATAGACATATCATTTGGTCAGATAATTGTATAGGTCAATTCAAGAATGCTCCATGTTTTATTGGTTGTGTAGGATGCACGTAGAGAGGGGGGTGCCTCATATTTAGAGTTTTTATGAGTCTGGCCATGGAAAAGGGGAACATGATGGAGCAGGGGCATGTGTGAAGAGAGCTCTAGTTAAGGAGCAACTGAAGATTTCAGCAACAGAGCTTCTTGATGCTCGTAGCATTATTGATTGGTGTATTTTAGCATTATCACGGGGGGGACTCTTGATTTAGTGGTACACAGGTTCTTTTGGTTGGGTTAGGAAGGGTCCATTGCTTATAGATTAGATTGTGCTATAGTGAGAGACTCATCAAAAATGCATTCATTTTGGAGCTTTGGTTCTAGTACATGGACCATTTGGACATGATAGCTAGATTGCTTTTGTCCTAGTTGTTTTCAGTGTGATTAGGATCACTGTGAGTTGAGTGAGTGGGTGGACACATGGGCTCCACATTATCTTACTCCATTGTCTATCATACCCTCTATCAGAAATGATTACATGGAAAGTTCACTTGAGCATAACCATCTATCAGATCTACTTTAGCCAGGGCATGTCTTTGCATTGGTTGCACCATAGGGGAATGATGAGAAATCCAATTATTGGTTAGCATGTTGTGTAAGAGGTAAACAAAAACTTGCACAACCTATCAAAGATGATTGATTCACATATTCTACTAGTTCAGTTGTTGTTGCTAGAACATGGCTACAGACATACATGCTTAGAATGAACAAAATTCCTGCATTCAAAGACTTTTAGAAGCACAAAATAATTCTCATATATTTGCATCTTATTATAGCAACAAATGTAAAGTTGTTGAAGCATCAAGAAAGACCAAAAGTAAAAGAACTTTTTACTATTGCTAATGCTGATCATGAAGCCCTATTGGAGGCCCTAAAATAGAGAGAAGACCCTACTGGAACACTCGACTAGGTATATTTACTTCTTATGTTATTTTCTTCATAATGATTCAATGAATTGATGATTATCTTGTTTAATACAATAAGTTACTATTTTTTTTTTATGATATTGGAATGTAGGTACATCATGAAGAGTGGGAGGGGGGGTGGTTTTGGGTAGAATTCCTAAGATTTATGATGTATTATGATGTAAAATGTGAACTTTTTTCGTATATGGTCTTTGTAACAATGAAAAAGACAAGTTAAATTAGTTGCACATTCTAAGTTGTATTTTGGTAGGTTTTTGTAATAATCCATAAAAATGCACAAAAATGAAATTCTACAATATTAAAGGATGCTAGTCCCTTTGCATACACCCTTTAGCATCTCTAGAAGACCAAGTGATTTCCATGTGGATTCAATATCACCCAAACATGTTGAGCCCTTAGGCACACCCATTTGAATTAGTAGGAAAATTGATTGGTTATCAAACAATTATCACACTAAGAAATCTTGTTAATTGATCACATACCAACCACATATCATCAAAAAAAAAAATTCAAGTAATGCATACATGAGGTATGCATAATCACTAACCATCCCATGCACTTTTGTAATGGACACAAGACCGCATGATGCAACTATAAGCCTTGGACGTCAATTGGTCCAATAAAGTGGATTTTTAGTAAATTCCATGTTTTTAAGGTAAGTCTAGATGTTTAGAACATTATTAGGGTCCCTAGGAGTTTTTAGAGTCCATTTGCAAAAAAAATTACAATAAAACTTGTCTTAGCGCAAAAATTGCAAAACGTTGCTTAGCAACTTTTGCAATTTTCTTAACAACATTTCAAAATCTAACTCCTAACGGATCGAACTATTTATAGGTTGATTGAATTAGTTATAAATAGCCTAAATAGGCTCTCAACTTTTGAAGGAAGAAACACATTGTACTTGCTCTCAAAATCAATAATGAACTTGCTATTTCTAGTGCATTTTTTTGATTTTCCACGTGTAGTATAGAACTAAATGGTTGAAGAGTGAACTTTTTGCATTGATAAGTTGGCATGGAGAGCATCCATCATCCATGGCCACCCCATACTGAGGAGTCTCCAAGGTGCTCTAAGTGCATTTCAAGGTCGATCTTCCAAGGGTCATAACTCGAAGCTCATGAGGGCAATTGATGAAACATCAAATTCTATAAGAAAATAATGTTGATACCTAAAATAACCTATCTCATTTTTGAGAGATCACATTCCATTTGGATTCGACATAGCGATCTCACTCGATGCAAAAACTTGCAATGTGCCTCAGTTCATAGGTGCACCAGAGTGTAACTCTGAAACTGCTGATCTTGGCATCGAATCGTAAGTGCCATTAGCTTCGGGTGGGTGGGTGAACCCTACTGATCCCTTTTTTTTAGACACAAAGAGCATCCATCATCCATGGCCACCCCATACCGAGGAGTCTCCAAGGTGCTCTAAGTGCATTTCGAGTTCAATCTTTCGATGGTCATAACTTAGAGCTCGTGAGGGCTATCGATGAAATGTCAAATTCTATAGGATAGTGATGCTGATACCTAAAATAACCTATCTCATTTTTGAGAGATCACATTCCATTTGGATTCAAAATAGTGATCTTGCTCGATGTCAAAACTTGCAGTGTGCCTCAGTTCATATGTGCACGAGAGTGTAACTCTGAAACTGCTAATCTTGGCATCAAATTTTCAATGCCATTAACTCCGGGTGGGCAGGTAAACTCTAGTGACACCCTTGTTTTGGCCACAAAGAGCATCCATCATCTATGGCCACCCTATACCAAGGAGTCTCCAAGGTGCTCTAAGTGCATTTCGAGATCGATCTTCCGAGGGTCATAACTTGGAGCTCGTGAGGGATATTGATGAAACATAAAATTCTACAAGAAAATTATGCTGATACCTAAAATAATCTAACTCATTTTTGAGAGATCATATTCTGTTTGGATTCGGCACAATGATCTTGCTCGATGCCAAAACTCATAGTGTGCCTCAGTTCATAGGTGCATCAGAGCGTAACTCTAAAATTGCTAATCTTGGCATCAAATCATTAGCACCATTAGCTTTAGGTGGGTAGGTGAACCCTAGTGACACCCTTTTTTCAACCACAGAGAGCATCCATCATTCGTGGCCACCTCGTATCGAGGAGTCTCTAAGGTTCTCTAAGTGCGTTTTGAGGTTGATCTTCCAAGGGTCATAACTCAAAGCTCGTGAGGGATATCAATGAAACATAAAATTAAATAGGATAGTGATGGTGATATCTAAAATAACCTATCTCATTTTTGAGAGATCACATTCTATTTGGATTCGGCACAACAATCTCACTCAATGCCAAAACTTGCAATGTGCCTCAGTTCATAGGTGCACCAAAACATAACTCTGAAACCACTAATCTTGGCATTGAATCATTAGTGCCATTAGCTTTGGGTGGGTAGGTGAACCCTAGTGACATCCTTATTTTGGCCATGAAGAGCATCCATCATTTGTGGCCACCCCGTACCGAGGAGTCTCCAATGTGCTCTAAGTGCATTTCAAGGTCAATCTTTTGAGGGTCATAACTCAGAGCTCGTGAGGGATATTAAAGAAACATCAAATTCTATAGGATGATGATGCTGATACCTAAAATAACCTATCTCATTTTTGAGAGATCTCATTCCATTTGGATTCAGCACAACAATCTCACTTAATTTCAAAACTCGCAGTGTGCCTCAGTTCATAGGTGCACCAAAGCGTAACTCTAAAACCATTAATCTTGGCATCAAATTGTCAGTGCTATTAGCTCTGAGTGGGAAAGTGAACCCTAGTGACAACCTTCTTTTGACCACAGAGAGAATCCATCATCCGCGACCACCCCGTACCGAGGAGTCTCCAAGGCGCTCTAAGTTCATTTCGAGGTCAATCTTCCAAGGGTCATAACTCAGAGCTCGTGAGGGCTATCTATGAAACATTGAATTCTATAAGATGATGATGTTGATGCCTAAAATAACCTATCTCATTTTTGAGAGATCACATTCTGTTTGGATTCGGCATAGCAATCTTGCTTGATGCCAAAACTCGTAGTGTGCCTCAGTTCATAGGTGCACTAGAGCGTAACTTTGAAACCCCTGATCTTGGCATCAAATCATTAGCGCCATTAGGTCTAGGTGGGCAGGTGAACCCTAATGACACCCTTGTTTTGGACATGGAGATCATCTATCATCTGCGGCCACCCCGTACCGAGGAGTCTCCAAGGTGCTCTATGTGCCTTTTGAGGTTGATCTTCCAAGGGTCATAACTCAGAGCTCATGAGGGCTATCGATGAAACATCAAATTCTACAGGATGGTGATGCTGATACCTAAAATAACTTATCTCATTTTTTAGAGATCACATTTTGTTTGGATTTGGTGTGGCGATCTCACTCGATGCCAAACTCACAGTGTGCCTTAGTTCATAGGTGCACCAGAGCATAACTCTGAAACCGCTAATCTTGGCATTGAATCATCAGTGCCATTAGCTTCAAGTGGGTAGGTGAACCCTAATGACACCCTTGTTTTGGCCACAGAGAGCATATATCATCCATGAACACCCTGTACTAAGGAGTCTCCAAGGTGCTCTAAGTGTATTTCGAGGTCGATCTTTCAAGGGTCATAACTCAGAGCTTATGAAGGCTATCGATGAAATGTTGAATGCTACAAGATGGTGATGCTGAGGCCTAAAATAAATTGGAGCTCATGATGGCTATCGATGAACCGTCCAATCAAATCTCTTAAGTTGAGATATTTTGAGGTTATGTTGAAATTGAAAAGTTGTAGTATGAGGATAGTAACAAAGTGAAGTGCTAGTTATCAAAGATTATGAATCTAGGAATGACTTTGTGGTTGGGAATAGAATCCATGGTTGAGGATTGAAGTCCTTAACTATGTTGATATTAGATTTGAATCCAAGAGTTAGTTTCAAGGTTGAAGGTGGAGTTTAAAGTCAGATTTGGGGTTATCTAAACCTTGTGTAGGAGGTTAACAGGTGTGTTTATGTCATGATAGCACTTCAAATTAAACATTGCATCCAAATTTGATAATAAAGGTTGTTAAAATGTTATTCAAAAATTATTTCATTTGAATCAAATATAACAAACATAATCAAAATTAATGATATTCTATAAACATGAGCAATACACATGATCCACGATAAATTGAACAATACTAGATACTAAATCAATATGTATATCATTGTGCACATAAATGAAAAAAATATATATCAAAATACATGTATCCATAGACAAAATTTTACACAAATATATATTAAAGATCATGTATCCATAGACAAAGTACTCAAATATATATCAAAATACATAGATCCATATACAAAATGTGGCTGATCATGCCATCGAAATGTGTATAATATCAATGTTTCTGTATACAATGTGGCATATGCCATCTCAAAGTGTCTCATGATGCATCCTATGACATCTATACTATCCGAGGGTGCTAGTGGATGATTAAAATGTAGCCTCTTCACTGCACTAGGTGGATCAGATGCCTCCTACATAAACAAAAAAGAAAAACCCAAAGTTAGATTACTAAATTTATATGATTCTTTGTATCTAACATTTAACTACTCAAATGCATAATGATATTTTTTTTAATTAAGATTTATACTATCAAAATTTCATAATAAATACCTCTCTCATCAACTTCCTATGTCGATCAAGAGTCCTCTCGTATGCCCTCGGCAATGCTTGTATGTTGCTGATTGTGGGTTGTGTATGTTCAAATATGTTTGTCAAATGAATCTAAAAATTAAACTATAACATTATAATTCATAGAATGCTAAATTTATAACATATTTAATCATGAATTAAAACTACAACTTACTATTGTAGGCTCCTCCTCAGGATAGAGAGATTGCATCATCAAATGTACATAACTCTCTTGTTAGACCTCATGTGCACTAGGAGTCTCCTATGAGATACAAAATAATAGTTTTTAATATCATGAATATCAGTTTTGAATTTATTTATGAAGACAAGGAAAATAAAAAATAAATGATACTTATACATACAATGGGGCTCTCAATGCGAATGGAAATGCTTGATTGTCTATGATGTAGAATCTGTACAGGCTCATCACCAATAGCCATGCCCTATATACAATAAAAAATGTAATTAAATTTCATTAACACAAACATTTTAAAAGAATGCATTGATATTTAATCAAATAGAAAGCACCTAATTACCTTTCATTTGTCAATGCGTGCTGGCTCATCCCTCGCACTTTGTCCCCTTGGGACAGGGGGTACCTACAAGATAAAAGAAAGATTAGCAACCATATATGATACAATATCAAATAGAAAAAAATGTGAACACGACATAATGTACCATAGATGTCTCAAGGCCAAATGAAATGGTCGAGAGCATGGCATCATCAATCTATCTGAGCTCTTCCTCAGTCATCAACTAAACATGAATGAAGATCACATACATGTATAAGTTAGTATGGCTTAAAAATTAAAATTACTCTATTATAAAAATTAGCTTTAAATTGCATATGTCATAAAAAAAAAATGTATACATGTACTGACACTGAAGGAGTCCATGCCTCTGCATTCCCCTCCTCTCTCGCATTAGGGTCTGTAGCCTCTACGCGTGTGTCTAGTGTATCCTTATCTAATACAAAATGATACTCAAGAAGATCACCTATGGGACCCAGGAAAATATTCTTGCATGTAATGCAAGTATGAGGCACACAAACATGTGATGAGCTAGATGATGATGAATTGGCACCAGCATCATCAACATGAGGAGGCAGGATTGACCTAGCCTGAGATATCATTAGGCTACTTAGCCTATGAATGGCTCTGATGGTTTGAGAGCTAGCCTCTGCCATAATATCTAGATGCTGCACTCGAGGAGGAGGGGAGATATCAGTGTGGGGGAAAAAAGTGCTGGCTTTATTCCACTCGGAAGAGGGTCTATCCTAAGGAGGTCCTAGTCCTACACCCATGTTGGGCTTCATGCTCCAATAGTTCACTTTAAGTTTCAACACAAATTTTGCATATAATTTTCTAAGCAAATAAAATGGCATGTCTAAATTACTATGTGGAGGGATATCAAAGACCATCCACCAATGATCCCAAAAGTTTGCATGTATGGTGTCATTTGTTTTTTGGGTCGACTGGTATACCCATTTTTGGGTTCACAGAAAGGCTAGCCAAATCCTCTTTGGTTATATTGAGGGCCACAACCTCATCATAGTCCAAACCATCATCAAACATCTCATGCATTTCATCACGCCAACGAAGAGCAGAATTTTGTTGGTTTGTAAGGGTTTCAATGTTATCCACTATGGTGTTTAACATGGATAACATAGGAGCCAATGCATGTACATTATTATATGCTCTTTGCAAACCCCTCAATTTGATGAGATTTTCATTTATCAAATTCTCAATTCGAGGAGGGTTTTGACGGGGTAGAGGATCATTTGGTGGATTGTTTTGTGGGGGCACTAGATCATTTGGTGGGGGGTTATGAGGAATATTATTTCTTACCTCAGTGTCATCATTTTGATTAGTCATTCCTATTGAATTGCAAAACGTAATATATATTAAAAAAATCTTAATTTTAACAATTTTTTTTCAAAAAAACCCTAGATTCAAGAAAAACAAACAAAATCATGATAAAATTTATTGAATTTACGTTAAAAATGATTTAAAAAAAAAAAAAAAAACCCTTATATCTAATATTTGATTCGATATCTGATATTCGATTGTCGCTCCAAATACTGGCATCTAAATAAGCAAAATAAGGGCCTGCGGGTCTATGTTTTTTTTAAATATTGGGACACAGGTATCAAATATCTGATACAATATCGGATATCAGATATTATATCAGATATCCGATACAATATCGGATATCCGATATTATATTGGATATCCGATATCTGTGGCAGTTAACACAATGCATATATTATATATTATATTATAATATATTACTTTTTTTATTATATATTATATTATAATATTATTATTATATTATATTTTATATATATCATATTACATTATATTATATTATATTATATTATATATAATATATTATATTACATTACTATATATTATAATATATTATTATATTATTATAATATAGTATTATTATTATAATGCATTATATTATATTATTAATTTATAATATATTATACTATTATAATATAATAATAATAATATTATAATAATAATATTACATAATATATTATACTATAATAATATAATAATAATATTATATTATAGTATAATAATTATAATAATTATATTATTACATAATATATTACACTATTATAATATAATATTTTTATATTATTATAATATAATAATAATATTATTATACTATAGTATAATAATTATAATAATTATATGATTATTATGTCATGTATCAGGTATTCGATACGAGATCGAATATTGGATATCATATTGGATATCCGATAAGGCTCAGCCTTACATTCCAAGTTTGGTGCCTAGATAGGTGAAAATAAGTCAGAGTAGATTTTGAAGTGCTTTTAGATGTCTTTAAACTCTATTTTTCTTCACATTGCCACTTTTTGGCACACCATGATCTTGCACATACCCATTAAGCACCACTAGGTTTTACAAGGACCTGAAACCTAAAGTTTATCAAAAGAACATAAGAAACTAAGTTTTGCATGGACCTAAAATCACAAGTTTTAACCAAACACACCCAAGTTTTACAAGGACCCAGAACCTAAACTTTAAAAGAAAGCTAAAATAAACATTAAAAATAGAATCGATAATACCACACAAACCAACAACCAACACACCAACACCCATGAAATACACCTATTGTAGCTCTTTAATGAAATTCTCCACCTCCTTGCCTAATTCTGCAATCCTCTAGATAATATCAACCATGGTAGAACCAAGAACCTTAGGTGCTTCAATAATATTTTTCCTCATACTCTACCTCATTCTCTTACTTGTCCCTTCTAGACTCCTCACCCTAACTGTATGTGGAGACATAATCTCCTCATTGCTTGTCTTGCCTAGATTGGCCACCACAACACACAAGTTGGAGGTAACGTGCTCCATTCTTCTTCCCACTATCATTTATTAATTGATGGAGTCCCAACTCATACTCCTTAAGTTTTTAATGAATGTTACCAATGTGTCTTTCTAGATGGGCTCTCATAGCATGTTCATGGTCTGGTTCTTTCTGAATAACCCCAACTTTTTTCTTAAGCACTGTGATCTCATTATAGAGCCATGAGTCACCTTGAAGGGATGCCTCCACTTTAAGCTTGGTAGTATGAAGGAAAGATAACTTTTCTTGATGAGTCTCATCCCTACAACCTTTATCAACCTTATTCGTTGTGTCAATAGTAGTATCCTTATTTTCTATATTGACCTAGATCTCAGTTTTTGCATCCTACTTCTCATTGAGCTCCTCTTTATTCTCCTTACTCAAGCTATGCTCTTTCATGGCAATGAATTTACCCTCATTATTCTTTCTAGTGTCCATGTCCATTTTCTCTTTTCTGGAATTCCTTTTAGAAGGAGAAAGGTGAACACTCTATTTCCCCTCTTCATCCCCTAAAGCTTTAGGCTCCATGTTAGACTCTATTTTCTAGTCTTCACTACCCTCCACATGATCTTTGTCAATTGACATTCATTTGCTCCAAGAATAACCTTCCAGGTTCGAGTTAAGGTCCCCCATTTCCATTTTATTATCATCCTCTATAGAATTCTTAGAATCTATAACTTCCTCCACATTTTGCTTTTTAATCTCCCATTTGTTACCCTTTTTGGTACTCTTACTGTCACTAGTGCCTTCCTTAGTTTTAACCTTAATTTTCTTTGAGTGAGGTTCATTACTAGTCACTTTCCACTTCTTCTCCATAGTCAAAGAGGGTTTAACACCATTACTTCTACAATAGTTTTCAATAAGTAAGATTAAACCTCATGGACCACAAGATGTGACTGCTTCTTCTTATGGGCTTGGAGGCTTTGAATCAAAGGGTATTTCAAATAAAATGGAAAAGATATTCTGTCTTTTTTTGGAATTAAAATAGGAAAGGTAAACTCATGAGGCCCAGGGGGGGTTGTGGGTGAATCATTAGTTTAAACTTTGACCCATAAAACATAAAATGTTCATTGCACATCCATCTCATTCATTCAATAAGTAAACTAAAATACCATGTAAAGCATGTAAATCATGTAAACAAGTAAGCATTCACACACACACACATGCGCGCGCACACACACACACACACACACATGACACCAAATATGATTACCTAGAAACCCTCCAATGAGAAGGTAAAATTGGGGTGGGGATGACACCCACAAATCTTTACTACTACAGTAATAAAGTGTATCCAATGAAGGTTTCAATGTTTGATCATGAAACATTATCTACCCTATGAAATTTCTATCCTGTTAAAGGCTTACAAAGACTGTTAGGTCTTATTCTATTAAAGGATTTTGACACCCTATTAGAAGTGTGCCTTGTTAAAGGAATTTAACTCATAATTAATTAAGCACCTTGTTAGGGGATTTCAATCCAGATTGTTAGGACTACTATGTTAAGAGATTTGATTGATTCACCTATTAGAATGACTCAACATTGATCTTATAGTTAGCACTTGGTTTCTTGATGATAGATCACCTCTAAACTGATGTATTCTTGATCCTTCTTAATTAGATGTCTCTCTATTGTATACTATTCCATTCCTCTATTCTCCTTTAATTGATTTTGTAATGCAATTTCACTTCATAATTCCTTAGCCACCATGAATGCTCTTTTTTGCATGCAAACTTCTCTCTTTGCTTCTTCCATGCACATATGAAGTTTAGAGTTTTCCTCCTTAAGAAGATCTAGGTGACTTAGGGTTAGGTATGAATCAACGGCTATGATTCATCCATTTTTCCACTTAAACCTTCCCTCTACCTAATTGGCTGCATGCAATGCATTGGGATTCTAACTTAAGATTCATCCTTATCTCCAAAATATCATAATTCAATCTTTAAGCCAGCTCAAAAATGGTTTACATAGTAGTTTGTACCATTACAAACAACTATTTCAAAACTATGTTACTTGGCATCTAAAGTCTCTGATGCTCGACATATGCTGATTTCTATACTTGGACTTGGCATCTAAATGACTTAGCATGCACTACTTTCTCGATTCTTGTATCACTCAGCATGCATTATCTACTTGGCACATGAGTGGCTCAAAACTCACTATGGACTCGACATGCTCTACCTTATACATGTTCTACTCAACATATACTACTTGTTCGACATGAATTAAGTAAATGACTTAAGTGTATAGACACTCACTTGTCAAAACCAATATGAGATCAACATCTTTATACCTAAAATGATTTAGGAAAAAAAATGAAACTTATGGACTCTCTTAGCTCTACCATCAAGGATAATATATGCATGAATGCACAATAAAACATCCCTCCAGATAACCTTAATTTGGCTTAGGTCATAAAAATCACCATTCTTCTCAAGATTTTTCTCCTCTTCATTAGTTTTAGGGAATTTTTTGAAGGCCACATTCAAAATAATGGTCTCTTTGCTAAATTTAAGACCCTTCATTATGTTGGTTCCAATTTGCTTATAAGACCATGTTATTGAATCAAGAGTTGTGATTCCACCACATTCTTCAGTATTTCTCTTGTATGAACAATAATAGTTAAGCTAATATAGATAGTTCTAATCTATTTAGTGGTTTTAGGAGTTAGTTACATGCATCTTGAATGTATAGTTTCAAAGAAATGAATACAAATGAGAAAGAATCTTCTTAGTTTCATTCTAATTCTTGTCTTCTATCTCTATAATCTGCAATGTTTTGAGATTTAGGAACAAAGATTTGAGCCCCTTTTGCATCCCCTTAATGTTGAATGTCTAGTATGTTTTACTGTTGGAATGAAGAGCCAAGTAAATGATTGATGTATTTGAGAGGGTTTTTGGTTATTTGAGAAGGATACTTCATGAGAATGAGGTCTTTATGAACACTAATGTTCAATTCACAAAGTGATAAGGATAGATTTGATATCTTGATATATGGAATATATCACTGCTATCATAAATGTATGTGTGTGATTTATGAAATTAGCCAATAGATAAGTCATTGATCAGCTATAGGATCAACTTGTTCTTATTGTTGCATATTTGGGGATTTGCTAAAATCAATATTATAATCATCCATTTCCTTTTTAATTTAAGAGCTAAAAGGATGTCGTTACTTATATTATCAATTTCTTAGGTCATGTTATTAGCTATTTCATGTCTATGATCTTTGCATAAGTAGAGAAGATATAAGGGTTCTAATCTTCTTTGTTTTAGATTTAGTTGTATACTTTTTGGACCACTGGTACCATATGAAGAATCTAATAGGTCCATCCACCTAGGTTTTGTAGAGCTTGAAGTAGAAGAAGGGTCTAGCTTTATAGTTGTCTTGGTGTTCGAAAGGATATGTTGTAGATGGGAAGTAGCTACCCCTAGATGTATTTTATTCTCATTAGGGTAATTTGAACCCGTGATGTTTCAAAACACCAACACATTCGAAGACCTATAATATCAACAATAAATTCCTCCAACAAATTCACAATGAACCCATGCAGCGTAACCCTATCTTTAATCCAAATTTTTAAGAAATACTCTATAAGGATGGGCTTATACCCATGAAATTTATTTATATATGCCATGACTTTCCATTTTTATAGGATATCCCATAAATATGAGTTTGCCTTCCATTCTTTACAATTATTTGGCTCTTGCTTTTTTGGTTCCCGTCCCATCTCATATTTGGCTCAACACATGGAACTAGTTTGATAAATAGTAATAAAAAGGAAAACTAAAGTGTAATTGTTTTCAAAGAAATGTTTAACCTTTCATGCATGCCAAGTATGATTCATAATTATGCAAAGGTACCACCTTGGGATACTCAAAAAATCTACCATAAACCTATCACTACCCTTAATAAATTCCTCAATCTTGCATGATCTTTCCTTCTCTAGCATGTGTCATATCATAATTAACAATTTTTGTTAGCTCCAATTTCTTGCTTAGGTCATCTTGCCAACTCAACTTTATTTCCCTATAGACCACTTGACTTGCAGTCCAATAATTTATTCATAAGGTCTTTTATTTCCAAAATAATTCCCTCAATACTCTAGGTTATTAGAATCTTATTACTCAACATGTTGATAATATTAAGGGAGTTTCCTTCCAACCAAAGATTTTGAAAACCAAATTCCACTACCATCCTCATAGTAAAAAAAGTAGTTGTTGCCTCTGTTTTATGACTAGTAGACTTTGCTATAGATATAGCAATAGAATCCACAACTCCACTATAATGGTCTCTCAAAACACCTCCACATCCATGTTTTCCCAGATTCCCTTTAGCTGAACCATCAAAATTGCCTTTGATCCATCCCATTGGTGGAGATCTCCACTTTAGATTCTTCTCTGATCCTCCTATTTTATTTTAGTACCTTTAGCATTCATAGGATTACTTATTTGAGTCTCATTAAACATTTTTCTCTGAGATTTAAAGTTCTCTTTGATAGCTCTGATAATATATTGACCCAAAACCCAATCAAGAGTCTCCTTATTTATGAAAATTTCACTAGTACATTTGGGCTCCTTTTTTGACCTTTATTGGTCAAAATTTTGACCCAGGTTTCGACCAATCTTTGACCAAATCGACCAACACATTGGTCAAAAATTTTCTACTCAAAAATTGGACCAACTTGCTGGTTGGTCAAAATTTCAACCAATATGTTGGTTAAAAACTTTCCAAATTGCCAGTACATCTTTTGCCAAGCATTGGTCAAAATTTTGACCAATGCTTGGTAGAAAACTGCTGGCATTTGTCAAAATTTTGACCAATGCTTGGTAGAAAACCATGGGGCATTGGTCAAAATTTTGACCAATGCTTGGTAGAAAACTGTGAGGCATTGGTCAAAATTTTGACCAATGCTTGGTCAATTTTTTTTTGAGGCTCACAGTTGTTGAGGTCCACTTCAGCAATGGCCCTTCCTATGGAATTGCCATCTAAAACCTTTCTAATGAGATAATGTGTTATGAGCTCTTCATTAGTGGGATGGAACGTGAATCCAAGAGGTAGTTGTGCATCATGGTTATGATATGGGTGATGCCTAATTGCCTCCTGGATTCATGTTCCATCCCACTGATGAAGAGCTCATAACACATTATCTCATTAGAAAGGTTTTAGATGGCAATTCCATAGGAAGGGCCATTGCTGAAGTGGACCTCAACAACTATGAGCCTCAGGGAGGGTTCAATTCCCTCCTTTATTATTCATTATGCATATAATCCCATACACCCATTTGATCTCGAATGATGATATGTACTGAATGTTGAGGGTCTATGCTAAGTGATCCAAAACCATCCATTTCATGCCTTCATCTATACACAATGTCTTTCTAGTTTCTTTAATTCTACTCGCACACCCATGCCATTTCATATGATAATCTAAAAATTGTGTCACTCTAAGCTATCAACTATTTCCTCTTGATTGATCATCTCATAACTGCTGAATGAGAAATTTGGGATAAGCTATAGGCATCCATCAAAAGTTTAACCAGATTTTGATCTAAGTTGACTCTTTAAATTTGCTCACCAAGTTGACTCTTTAAGTTTTCTCACCAAGCCCATCCCCTAGGTCAACTCTCCAAGTCAGCTCATCAAGTCACTCCCACCCAGTCACCTCAATGAGTTGACTCTTTTAGTCAGCTCCCCAAGTCTATTGTTCAAGTACGCACGCCAGGTCAGATTGCCAAGCCAGTCATGTCACTAAGTTGACTATTCGAGTATGCTCACAAAGTTAACTCTTTAAGTTCACTCATCAAGTCACCCCACCAAAGCGCCTCATCAAGGTCAATCTTTAAGTCTGCTCACCAAGTCAGCTTGCCAAGTCACTGCACCCAGTCGACTCACCATCTCACCTCATCAAGTGGACTCACTAAGTCGGCTCGCCAACTTGCCCCACCAAGTCGACTATTCAAGTATGCTCGCCAAGTTGACTATTTGAGTTCAGTCATCAAGTCACCCCACCAAAGTGCCTCATCAAGGTCAGTCTTTAGGTCCGCTCATTGAGCTTGCTCAGCAAGTCAGCTCACCATGTCACGTCTCTAAGTGGCCTTGCTAAGTCAGCTCACCAACTTGCCCCACCAAGTTGCCACTTTAAGCCCACTCACCATGTTAGATCGTCAGGCTGACTCCCCTAGTCAGCTCACCAAGATGACAATTTAAGTATGCTCACCAAGTTGACTCTCTAAGTTCGTTCACCAAGTCCACCCCCTAGGCCAACTCTCTAGGTTAGCTCACCAAGTCACCCCCACTTGCCCCACGAACTTGCCACTTTAAGTCTTTCAAAATTTATATGCATAGCTCTCCCGCCTCTTTCATCCTCTTGGTTCCCATTTATGCTAGTCATTAGTTCTTTGGGCTTCTATTTTGGGTTCCGGGGTTCTCTTTTGTTTTGATTCTTTCACCTATGTCTTTTCCCACTTTTACTTGAATCTTTTTCTTTGTTCTTTTTTTGATTGATACTCCATTAAGGCACCTGAATGTACCCATCCTTTAATTCCTAGCTGTAATAGAGCCTTTAGTGGAGCTCCTAAGGCCCCCATGGCTAAGATTGCATTGAATGCTATAATTGGTAGAGAAGAAAGTTAATCTTTCCATGACATTTTATTAGAGGATGTAGGGGTGGTTGTTCCATATTAGAAAAGGTTCAACATTAGAGAGGATGAAAGGCTTGATGAAGGTAAATAAGCTAACGGAGATGTTAAGCCCCCTTCTTCTAGCCCTAAATCCCTTGTGGTTGTTCTAATTTCTAATATGGTCTCTGTGTTAGATAGAGAATAGGATAAATTAAAGAATGTTAGATCGCCAAGCCGGCTCCCCAAGTCAGCTTGCTAAGCTGACAAGTGAAGTATGCTCACCAAGTCGACTCTCTAAGTTCACTCACCAAGTCACCCCTACTTGCCCCACCAACTCGCCAGTTTAAGTCAACATGCCATGTCAACTCATAGGCCAACTCCCCTAATCTGAACTCCTTATATAGAAATAAATTTTATAATCGAAATCTACAAATCACGTGTATTTGTTCATTGATATTTTTGCATTTTAAAGTTAATACTAGCACCACCTTTGACTAAAGATAACCACCAAATGTTTGTTGAATGAGCATAGTCACATGTGCTATTAGATGAATGGATTCGTCTCCACCAGCTTCATCAAGGCACATCAACTACATAGTATCAACTGCAAATCCAAAATGGAAAAGAAAAACAAGATATCAATATATGTGTGTGTGTGTGCACACACGAGCATGCATGTGTGTGCCATGTAAGTATGTTTAAGCACATCAATGGAGATTAATTTTTGTGTGCATATAATTTGTAGCATATCCTTAAATACTCCTTTCTATGAGCATTTCTATCTTGATATATGTCGATGTGATTTAAAATTCAAAAGACTCTAAGCACTTTGCAATTCATGTTACCTTAAAAACTCATGAGCATCTTCCTATTTTCCATATCCAAGGTGATTGCCAATGTTTTTAATTCTAGAAAGTATTCTAATTGGTGATAAGGCACTATCTCCTCCTCTCACCCTCAAGACAAGAAACTCAAACTCACACATGAAGCATCGGTCTTTCTTCTAACCTGAGCAGACCCAACAAATAGTATAGGTGAAGTCAAATTAAATGTAAAGCTTGGAATTTTGTGGCTGCAAAAGGATTATATCACTGACAGTGTCAATCAGAATGACTTATCTCAAGAAGATTATGTAGAAAAAATATGGCTTCCATATAAAATCCTAAGATATGTGTTGTTTACAAATAGATTGTCCCTTTGTCTACTCTAGAAGGATCACAAGTTTTAGTTGCCAAGATCTCTCTACCAGTTCACAGTTTTATATAACTCAAAGAGTGAACTCAAGCTTGTAGAGTGTAGGAAAATTGAAGGATCTGTATTTTCCTTCCATGGAAGTTCTTTTTCGAATTGGTACTCCATTATAAGGTATCTGCTACTATTACTCCTATTTATGCTTTTTTTTCTATTCTAAGAATTATCTTTAATGGTTTACTTCAACATGAGTTGCTACTTTTATATCATGTGCACTTATTCTCTCTTTTCTTGTAACCATGGACAACCTTGGTTATTTACCTTTGGGAACACCTAGTTTAGGGAAAACTCTAGTGCATGTTCTTTCTCTGTTGCCTACCTTTCTATGCAATAGTGTTCTCTCTCACATGTGGGGGCAAGGGAGACAAGGAGGCTCCTTTGTTGTCTCCTTGGCTATGCAATAGTTCTACAACACCATGCCCCCCTCTCTCTCTATGCAATAGCTTAGAGGTATAATCCACATTTGAAATGTGGAAAGTTACCAAATTTATTCTAGTTTACTCTCTTTTGTTCTTTTTCACATAATAAGAGACCCTGTAGTAATGGAGTCATGTTTCCCTAGCACACGATCTAATTCATCATTCAATGCAAGACCCTGACCAAGAAGCTCCTTGTCCCTGCATTATATTTGAAATAAAGGTGAACCAGTTAGATAATGAGCTAATAAAACATGCTTTATTGCTAGTGAGAAGCATTAAAAACTAGTTCACTTTGTATTTGTAACCTTGGGCAAGATCTTAGCAACATGCTCACATTGAACCTTTGATGTAAAGGAGAAGTACACAAGCTCACAACCCTTAGGAAGGCTTTATTAGATAAGAAGTTTCTGAGCAGACACAAATCCTCACTAATAATGCTACTGCGATTTTCTTATTTAAATCCAAACAAAGTTGTATTATCTTGGGTAGAGGAGACTACTCTTGTTTGTGGTTAAGGATCCTTTAGGTCAATAATGTCACATGCAAACTGGATGTGACATTGTAGTAAGCAAACTGTAATAAGAGCTAGGAGCTTGCCTAGTGATAAGGGCTTGAGACTAGACATTGCATGAAGCATTTGTAGGCATTTGAGTCTCAAGCATCACCAACTCAAAATCAAACTGAAAAGGAAACTTGGTGAGTACAACTAAATAAAAATAGTCTTTTGGAGTAAACATCAACATTGTGTGAACAATACCATTACAATGCACTATACTTGGTAAAAATATATTGTTGGCTAAGTATAAAGAACATTGGTGGTGAATTCAAGTCCAAGCTACAAAAGCAAAGACATTTATATAAAAACCAAGAAACCCTATCTAGCAAGATAAGATATATAGAGATTTTCGACTGAAATTACAAATTGATGCTAAAAAACTTAAACCATAAGAATTGTTCTATAGAAAAATAAAGAAGAAATATGAAGAATCAAACACCTAAAGGATACAATGTTGATGCAACTTCAGAAAAATCGTCTGAAAGACATCATATGCTCAGGCTGAAGGAGCTTTGAGATTCATTACTACACTCAAAATGGGCTCATCTTTAATCTTCTGAAGATTGAAGATGAGCCCATTCCTGAGTGTAGTAATGAATCTCATATAATGCAATCTCATCTATGAAGTGTATTAAAAGATAATAGAGCATCTTCGCTAGCTAATCTCCCTTACAAGACATAGGAGAATGCCAAAGATCCCTTCATGTTGATCAATAAAGTTGGCATACACATAAGGGTATAAAAATCAATATAAAGGACAAAGATTTAGATGATTACATCCTTCAAATACTTGTTGAGAGTAGATGAGAATTCCTAAGATATTCAAAGCCACAGGGACATTATATTAGTCGAAAAAGAACTAGTTTCAATGTGGCAGTAATGATGGAGGTATTAGATCAGTCAGAAAAGAATGCCACAACAAGATTAGAAATAAAATAATGGTTGCTTTGTTCTAAGATTTTTTGACTAAGAGATTATTTTTGATACATCAACCAATCATTATAATAAAAGCTTGAATCTTTGTGAGAATATTAAATGAATTAACCTTTGAATATGTTTATTGTGTTTCTCAGGATGATGTTGCAATTACTGGTTTAATCATTGCTGCTCTATCCTTGGTTGTAGTTAATGTAACTGAAAATCCAATTGGATCTATTCTAGTGGGATAGTTACCTATGGGCCAAAGAGGATATATAGATAGACCATTTTGAGGCTTCAAGGTATCATTTGTTTGTTTGTGTATCCTAACTATAGCAATTGGAGCAAGAGTAATTTGAATCTTCTTCTCACAAAAATGCCAAGGCCAGGAATGAAAATCTGCCACCAGAAGTTCAGTAAATGGTTCGTTCTCCACTGCAAAAAAGAGCAAAGAAAATGCTCTCTGCCTATCACAATAAATAACATGCATATGCATCCCCTCATTAACCACAAAAAGATGTTATATCCTCATCAACTATATTACCTAGAATGAATGAAGAAAGCTAAAAATGGTTCTAATTGTTGAAGTTACTCTTTTCACAACTATTTTTTATAACACTCAAATTTATGTTTGAGATTGCAGATTCTCTAGCTGAAATCTGAATTTTTTGATAGGAAAATCAATAAAAATTGATCAATTGAGAGTTTGAGCTGTAGATCCCACCACGACACAAGGAATTCTAGTTTATTTTTCTTCCTTCAATTGACTTTCCATTGGACCAATAGCATGTGTATTAAAGATAAATCACTTGAGCTAGAAACTATATCCATCTTTATGAATCTAAAATATAACATAGCAAAAAGTGGAATAGTTTTGATGGAGAAATATTATGAACGAGCCAACTTTAGCATCAAATGCCAGAATAAAAATCAAAGAATACCTCAAATTCATAATATTTGCAACAATATAGAGACCTTCCTCTTAGTTCACTATCTACATTAGCCATTTGATTAGATGTATTTTGAGAATTAATGGAATGATTCCGAGATAGCAATGACCAAGAACCAACAAAGAAAAATCTAGCTATTAAACAAACAACTAATAAAAATAATTTTGAAACTTGAAATAAAAAACACTCATTTTATCTTTGCCCCTAGATAAAGAAATAATTCTAATAGTAACAAAGATGAACATGCACTTTAGCTTAGAAAATTAAAATCCATAGAAATCAAATATTTAACAAGTTATAAAACCATAATAAGTTCAAGGCCATTCATCCATTGAATGATTATTTGACTACTCAATACATTGAATTAATAAGCCTAATTAGTCATCTGAAAACACACCAAATGCCGAGTGTGAATGTACTTGGTTGTGCTTCCATTATCATTGACCAAAAGGAGACCAAGTATCTGCATTACAACTGAAATGGTAGTTAAAATCTTATAATTAAGAGAGCTCAAAATTTCAAAGGAAACCCTCATATTATTCCTAGAATTGGCATAAATTATGGCTAAATCTAACCTGCACAGCATGTCGGTGAAGTTGAACTATGTGCAAAGAAAGTGTACCAATATTTTCCCCTTTTGCAACCATTTTAAATAAAAGTTGAAGTGAATCATCTTCAATCAGACTTTGTGCTACTCCAGGGTGACTAGCCAATGCCTTCATTATATGCACCGTATTCCTTCTACCTAAAAATGTTTAACCAATAACCACTATCATGCAGATCCAGTTACAATTTTACATTAAAAAAGCATCTACATATAGTGGATGCATGCATTTTCATAAGCAAAGGACCTCCCATATACATTGTGGTGTCTATACATTTGTCCAAAAATAAATATAAATATATTAAAAGATAATATAAAATTGTCCAAAAGTGCAAATTATTACCCAAAGAAGATCATAACATGATAAAATTGGAAGTCGCGAGATAAAATGTCTAAATTACTTTTAAAGTTTAAACTTCAAAAACATGAGCTTAGTAGTTGAAGACATATAGCATAATCATTGAGTAGAAAATAAACCTTCACAACTAGGACTCCTCATCCCAAAAACACCCAAACTGAAGTTCTAATATTATGTTCTACATTACGCTCTCCAAGAACATCAGAGCTAGATCAATTTTTCTTAGTAGTATGATTGTCAATCCCATGTGATGGACTCAACTATCCAAGATGAGTCTCTTGCTTCTTAGCTAATGATGACTATATAAATGCACCCTAAGAAACATCCAACTCAAGATGCTCTACATAATTAATGCTTCCATAGGATCTACAAACACTTAAGAGTTAGAAATTTTTTATTTAGCATCATTGTCATTCCTACATAATGAACTCAATGATACAAAATAAGTCTCTTGAACTTCAGTTAATGACATCACCAAAAGTAAACCCAAATTTAATCTCACCCTATTTGCATTACTTCTAAAGCAATATAGACAAATAATTGCTCCATACATATTTATAAGTTTACATTAAAAAATTCACTATGCAAAAAAATTTGTAGAGTTGCATCAGAAGATAACCCAAAAAATGGGTCCCCAAAATAGGAAAAACATTTCATTTGTCATCCTCATTTGGTTCCGGTTTTGTTAAATAAGTTTAGGAAGGTTTATGCCAAATTTTCACACAATATTGTGCACAATCTAAAAATTAAGGTTTTTTAGGCTTGTGTGGGTATATTATCTAATATGTATCCATATCATATCCATATGGATAGGATACATGTGTCCAAGGAGGGGCAGATGTCTATCTAGCTACTGTATGTTTAGGAGAGAAAAGAATGTGTACTTTGTAACTATAGCCACCCCCAGTTTGGTAGAAGAAATGGAAGCAATGGAAATGAATCTTTTAGGCTGCAAAGCTAAAAAACCGAAGAATAGAACCCAAAAAACCTTGTTTCCAAGCTTGAAACACTATTAGAGGAAAATCACTCAAGCATATGGTCCCAACAGAACACTTGTGCCTATCAGCTATATCCAACTTTCCTGAGGTGCCTTCAGGAACATGTGTAGATTGTGTAGAAGGGCATCATATTTGGCATCAAAAAGTGTATTTTGCATTTTATTATTTCACACAATGAGTTTGATTTGTGCAATAAATGTGACCATTCATGGGTGAGTAGTGGTAAGACAATGCATGCTCCTATCCTCTTCTCTCCTTCCTCTTCAGGTAACAGTTGTAACTGCAAAAATGATTGTGGTAGTTGAGTTGTCATGCAAATGTGTGAATGGATCATATATAAGGTTTAGTTTAGGATTTTATAAGGGGAAGAAGCTTGTGGGAAAACCAAAGTATCCAACTTCCCTGGGGTGCCCTTGGGACCACTTGTAGATTTTGTATAAAATCTTCATATTTCGCATTAAGGAAGGTGTATTTTGAATTTCAAGATTTAAAGCCATGAGATTCATTTGTGTGAGTAAAGTGAATATTTTAGGGTGATGTGTCATAAACTATACAAGTCTCCTTCCTCTTCTCCATACTCTCCAAGTTGAAAGCTGAAATGCAAAAAAGATTGCTGTAATTGTAAGTGGCATTGCAAATATGTGTTTAGGTTATATTTAAGGTGTGTTTAGCATTTCATAAGTATCAAAGAACAATATAGAAGTGCTTGAACTTTGGAGTTCATCTTCTAATTTTTTTGTATTGGATTCATTTGGCTCCTGAGTTTGGAACTTAATGAAATTCAATAATGAGCTAGAACCAGGATCACTGATTAGCAAAGCTCCTTCTGAACCTAAGCTAGTAGAAATCTAAAGAAAAGGGACATTGATGCTCGAAATGGCAGAACTAAAGATACTAATATCAGAGTTTCCAGAAAATGGAACATCCACACGACATAACTCACTAACAGTATTTGAAATATGATTTTCAAAAATAACAGTATCAATAATATGATGATCAGTGCTTGAAGAGTCATCAAGAGGATGGTCACAAATGTTATTCTTTGTTTTAGATCCTTCATGTGTACTATTTGGAGTTATTTCAGTAATAAACCCACCAAAATTCAAAAGATCACAAGTGCAACTCAAAGACCTATTAATTTTCTATTCAAAAACTAGAAACCCTATCACATTTTTGACAAAATTGGGAGAGACTGGATCATCACACATTTTGATTGTTCTCTCACTGAAACAAGCGATAAGATTCACTTCATCTGCTAGGGAGGTGACTTGATTCATATTATTTTCAGAGGGAAGACCGATTCCTTCATAGGAGCTGCAATTATCTAAGTTGACATAATCTTGTAAAGCCTTCGTACCTGTAATGCAACAATTCGAGAGTGTACATTGATAACCATGCTTGCCATCCATGGGAGAAGTCTTTGCACATACATATGTTGAGATGCTACTTGATAGATGGATATCTGAGTTGTTTACTTCAGGTTCAACAACAAAAATAGCTGCTTCTCTAGGTTCAGTTGCATTAGAAACCAAAATCTCTGAGATTTCTTCTGTTGCTTCAGAATTAGTCTTCTACAAATCAATCACTTTAGAAGTAGAGGTTTTAGAAACTTTAGCTCTAATAGAAGAACCCAACATTTGAGATCTAGAACTAAATTTTCTTGCCTCTTGTATATTCACATCAAAAGATTTAACTTCATTTGTCTTGAATGGAATTGGAAAATTAGATTTAATGTTGCTATTTAGTGGCTGAAATTCTTGCTTGTGACCTTTTCTCCAGTAAACTATCTGGAAATTTCCAGAGCTGCAAATATAGAAAGAAAGTGTAAGAGTACGGTAAAAAGGAAGCAAGTATTTTTTTATTTTTTAGGCATTTAAAAACTAGAGGTAGGCCTCCACCTCATGAAGGAGTGCTCACTGAAGCAACATTCTACCATTTTTTTCTATAGAAGGTTGATATTCAATCATTTATAATCTTGTACAATTACACGGCCTATCACTCAAGTAGGCCCATGTTCTATTACCAAATGCCTAAGGGTTATCTTCCTCAACCAAATTAAGGCCATATTCTACGCCAATCATTAGCAATTTATATTTTCTCTCTCTAAAGACAAATAATAATGGATTCTAATGAGGGAACTTGCATATAAGAAAGACCAAGAAAAATAAAAGGGTGTTGTACCTTAGGATTATTAGAATTATTTTAATTTCTTTTTGTACACCAAAGTTCACTTTCAAGAAAAAAAAATTGGTGTTTTGATAAGCTATTAACATTGCATGGGTACTTGTACCCACACCCCTAGAACTTGTACCCACATACCCAAGTACTGGGTACACATATCCCAAGTACCAGGTAATCGGTAGAGAGTGTGATAGCTAAGGACCTTGATTGAGATTTTTGATTTTTTTTCTGGTTTTTTGTTTGTGTATCAACTAGTTGTTTATCAAGCTTAATTCAATACCTAATCATTTTGAAACTTTGATAGAATATTGATTAACAATAAACTTTATCATTGTTCAAGCATAAGTTTATCATTTCCAATATGTCATCATCATATGATTTATGACCTTGTTCATGTTTAAAGTTTTCCTTCTCTGTTCTACTATTATAATCTACTTGTTATCATCATACATATTAGGCAGGTCACTAATAGAACTAACGCTTATTATAAATTGATTTTGATGCAAATATTCCACAATTCCTCAGTACAGTGTGGGTATTTGAAGCGAGTGCACAAGATGAAATCATTAAAGCTTCAATATTACTACTTTTTTACTCTCCTTCTCCTTCACTGATCTATTGTTTCAGTCAACTAGCTCTCAAACTTCAATCAAAAACTATGCCTATTAAACTCTCTCCATTTGTGAGTTTGTGAATGAGACATTACAGTGAGAGATTTATTAAAGGTGGCAATATCATATTACATAGTCTAATAAGTGAATCAATAGTATGTAGAGACAAGAAAATGTAAAAGTTTCTCACAAAGTCTCCTAACACAAATCTTTCTCCCAGCCTAACAAAGCAAATATAGGATGCTTGCACTACAAGAGGCAGAAGAAACATTTCAATACTACCTATGACTAATCTCTTGAAATCTAGAACATGTACCACTTTGCAAACATATTTGACTGAGGCCTATATAATGTTTGAAATTTCTTTTGTAGCAACCTTCAAAATGAAATGAAATTCACAACCTTCCACTAGGACATTATGAATTTTAAAACACAAATGAAGGATATAGAACAACTTAAAAATTAGACGCAGTCCAAAAAAGTAAAATATGATTAGCTTCCCACTACAACAAGAACTCGCGTTACAAAAAACTTATATACAATCTCCAGATTAAAGTGAAATTGAAGGCTGTAGCTTCTTTTCACAGGTTTACATATTTATAGCAATTTGTTATGTAAGTGATCTTATTCTCAAATTGTCAATCCTGTCTTATATCAAGGTGTTTTATTCCTTTTAGTTTCTATTCCATATGCAACTCCATCAACATCATAGTTGTTTATTAATCAAAGGAATCCCAATTGGTTATGTAGGTTGTTGACTATTATATATGTGCAAATATCTGGAAAGTTAAAAAAATCACTCTTGTTAGATCTACATCTCTAGAAGCCTTTACCATGGCTTGATATGAATAATCGATACTTCCAAAAAAGATCACAAATTAATAATCTACACTTTTAAGTACAAAAGAGCATTACACACAGACTTCATGGAACAAGCTCTGCAAGGTGTGACAGTAATATGGATAAATAGAGGAACTATAAAGAAATGTCACTAATACCTGTAATCAACCATGAATTATATGTAGATATGTATTTGATGAATATGCTATTTAATACCTACTTGTTGTAACTGATAGTATTTTTTCTATAATAGGAACACTAGAACAGGTCTATACAAACAAGAAAAATAATTTTATGTATGCTGTCACTAATTCTCATTGCTCACCATCTATTGTAGCTTAATTATTAGAGTTCCAAGTATCTCTTTGTATAAACCTAAGAAAAATAGAAATATATCAACAAAAAAAATGTGAATGAGTCAAAAGAGGTTATATCCATGCTTTCACTTTTACTCCATGGTTAATGCTATAGTGTTTGAAGTATACCTTATATTGTATCTACTAGAAAATGTAAATTCTAATAATAACATAAGTGAAAAGCCTACACTAGAATCCTAAACTAACAAACACATTTTGTTCCCTAAGATGATTCTATTCTTAAGAGAAGCAATATGGAAATTTCACAGCATTGTAAATATAATTATAAATAATAAACATGAAATATGCAAAAGATTGTACACCATACTCAACATGAGTAGAAATATAATATGAATACATTGGACATAACAATTCACAATCCCTACAAAGAATAAATTGGGGGGTGGTAATTTTTTAGAAGTTGGATGTATTTGGTTGAGGACAGTTCACAAACCCTACAAAGAATAAATTGGGGGGCAAGTTTTAGAAGTTGCATGTATTTGGTTGATGGAGAAATTTTGTAGAACAAATGAAAATTTGTATTTAACATGGGAACAAAACACAAGCATACAAGGCCAACTATCAAAAAAGAGAAAGAACAAAAATAAGGACATGAAAATAAGAAAGAATAGGCAAACCTAGAAATATGACTGTGCTTATTACACCCTCCATTCCTCCTTTTGAATGTCATCTCTTGCTTTAGAAAACCCTGATCTACCTCCTTTGCTCGACTCCTACGCCTCTAGAATGGAGACTAGCAATAGGAAATCGAAAACATCAAATTGTGCAACTATTTTTTCCTCTTCACCAAACCAGCTTCTTCAATCTCAATATCAATTTCACGAAAAATTTCAAAAATTAAAACTTAAACTTTGGCTCCTTCCCATGCTCGGTGAAATGATTTAAAGTAATTTTGACCAACATGGGTTAGATTTTTAAAAAAGAAAAAAATTTCCTTCTACAATCTGACCAACCTAAACCTTTTTAATTGATGGTCAAAATTTTTGGTCCAAAAATGGGGTCAAATGTAGTAGTGTTTTATTGT
Organism: Cupressus sempervirens; assembly: GCA_028749045.1. Classification (NCBI taxonomy): domain Eukaryota; kingdom Viridiplantae; phylum Streptophyta; class Pinopsida; order Cupressales; family Cupressaceae; genus Cupressus; species Cupressus sempervirens. The sequence continues at coordinate 147,903,145 of CM053793.1, forward strand.
TCCTCTCCTTCTAGATACCCTACTAGAGATGAGGAAGAGAAATCTTCCAAAGAAAACCAATATCTTCATCTTTAGTTGGGCATGTCCAGCTCTTAAAATATTGATCAATGTTATTATGTTGAAACCAAGCTAAATTCCAATAGATAAGGAGATAACTCCATACATTCTAGCTAAAACTATAGTTTAAAAAAGGCTATTCCTATCTTCAAAGTTCATCTTATAGAGACAACATCTATTGACCAAGTAAACCCCTCTCCTTTGCAAATTATCCAGAGTTAAAATTTTGTTTTGGAGCATAGTCCAAAAAAAAATATTCATTTTAGAAATAAGCCCTTTAATCCATGTTTTAACCACATAGGAGTATCTCCTTTTTTCCTTTGATTTGAAAAAAGAAGTGATCTTGAAATGTTCTCTTGGTTCAATGCCCCAAACCAAAATATCCTCTTTTTGAGGATAAAGGCTAACAACATTCAAGATCAACTAGATGTTGGAAAATTCATGATCAATCTCAAAAATATTAACCCATTTGCTATCAATCTAGTAAATCTACTCAAAATCACCATAAACTTATTTACATCTATCGACAAAAGTCCTATCCTCAAAATCCTTAATGAAAGGGTGATACAAAAGCCATTCATCATCTAAAAATCTAATCTTTCTCCCATTACCTACTTTTCATTTGCACCCTTTTTAAAAAATGTTTTTAACTCTGTGGATTGCATTGCAAATAGAAAAAGAAGAAGTAACAATAGGGTAGTAAAGAAAATTAGAAAAAGAACGATCCTCATAAGGTACTTATGTTTCTAGATATAACTTGATTCCTTGTTATCATGATAGACTCTCCATCCTTGTTTAGATAATAATGCTTTATTCATACTTCTAATAGACTCTCCATCCTTGTTTAGATAATAATGCTTTATTCATACTTCTAATAGATCTTATACCCAGACCACCTTTTGACTTTCATTTACAGATCTTTTCCCAAGAAATTAGAACCATTCTCTTCTTTTCCTCTATTCTATACCAAAATAAATTCCTTTGAATTTTATCAATTGCATGAACAAATTTAGTTGGAATCCTAAAATGGTTTAAAGCATAAGTAGGAATAATTTGAAGATAGGCTTTGAGTAGAGTAACTTTACGTGCTTGACTCAACATATTACCTTTCCACCCTGCCAACTTCTTATTGAATTTCTTAACAAGTTCCTCCCAAAATTTTTTCAAAGGACTTAGTCTCAATGGTAAACCAAGATAAGTACATAAAAAAGATCCTATAGAGAAACCAAGAAGATTAGCAATCTTTCCCTTTTTGAAAACTAGAGTATTAATAAAAAATAAAGAGCTCTTGTTCCAATTAATAAGCTTACCAGTAGTAGAGGAATAAAGATTAAGATCCTTTTTAAGATTTCTTTCCTCCCTAACATTATCTTTTCTAAAGAAGATGGCATCATCCAAAAATTATTGGTGAGAATGTACAAGAGGATGAGACAAAGGTTTCAACCCTTGAATTTCCTATTTTAAAACCAACATCCCAATATATCTACCCAAATAATCATCCATAATAGTATAGATAACCAAAGATAAGGTGTCACCTTACCTTAGCCCCTAGAGGGTTTTAAAAATCTAGTAGATCTTCCATTGACTAGTATAGCAACCAAAGTAGTAGAAATCATTTTCATAATGAGCTTAATCAAAATGATACTAAAGCCCAAAGACATTAGGATCTGGTGGAGAAAAGACCATTCAACTCTATCCTAGGCTTTTGCTATATCAACTTTCATAATAAAACCTTGATTATTAGAAAGAGATAAGGAATGGATATTTTGATGCACAAAAATTGTAGAGTCAAGGTTTTGTCTACCAGGAATAAAACCATTTTGTTGTTTTGGATTCAAGTTAGGAATAATTTTCAACAATCTTATAGTAAGGACTTTAGAGATGATTTTATAAATTGAGTTGTAGAGACTAATGGGTTTGAACTGGTCTGGAGAATCAACTCCAATCTTATTTGGAATCAGAGAAAGGAAGGTAGATAGCCTTAGAGTTACACACAAAACTTTTGTCTAGTCCAAAGATATTAATACTCTATCCAAATGAGCTTGGATGCATTCATTTCCCACTCTTTTATTGCTCCATGTGAATTCATCTCCTTAACGATCTAAGTCCATTAATCCGTCCTTGTTTATAAAGTCCATTAAATCTAGTCTTCATTCTAGTTGACTAGCATTTTAACCTTTTTTTTTCATTTTCATAAAGAAGAACATTAAAATTCCCTCAAAATTACCATCCACCATAATAATCAACACTCTTTGATGGTGTGGCCAAAGACAACCCAAGAGAGGTAGGATGTGGAGGTGTGATTAGAAATAGTCATGGGTATGGGATTGTGGTAGTTACTTCCCCCCAAGATTTCAAACTAACCATTATGTAGAGGCTAGTGCTTCCCTTCAAACAATGAAACTGGCTAAAGAAGTTGAGGGCAAATGTCTTTGGTTGGAAGTGGGGCTCAAATAACATTATTAAATGCATAAGGGGAGAACACCCTCCAACATGGAGTATAAAGAATATGATAGAGAAAATAAAAAATATTTTTCTTTCCTTCGAAAGGTCTTCATGTCACATGTTTACTGTGAAGGTAATGTGGCTACTAATTGGTTGGAAAATGAGGTAGTAAGGAGGGACATGTCACAAAGATGGATAAGTGGACAGGATTTTTTGGCAGATGCAAAAATCATTGTTGAACAAGAAATTATTTAGGGGAATATATGCAACTTAAAGTGCATTTATGGTAGTTAATGTTGAAAATATGATGTATAAAGTAATGATACTTTGGCATGGACTGATCCAAAGGCATCATAATTGGGGGTTTAATGACACGTTTTATGGGAAATCTTAAGGGCTTATGATAATTACTTCATCTTTTTCTTTTTTGAGGTCGGAGTCAAGTTTAGGTTTTGGGAGAAAAACTAGGTCTCAATGCAAGGAGAAGGGAAAACTTAGAGTCTCTATTATTTTGCATGCAACAAAATCATTGGGGAGAGGCATAGAAGGGAGCTAGAGGGAGAACTTGAGAAGTGGAAGAGGCATTCATAGGTGTGGAAGAAATTGAGGAAAGGAGGTATCTCATCCTTCATTAAGAAACATCATGGTTGGGATCTGAAGATTAAAAACCTAATGGTGAAGACATGGAGAGAGGGGAAGGTCAAGATTGATGGGGTGGATTTTCACATCAATGAAGGGTTTAATTTTAAGGTGATAAACTACCTTAACTAGGGCATTAAATTCTATAGGGACAAGAAAATTTCCTTGAATGTGATGAAGGATTTTGCTAAGGACTAGAAGGAAATGAAGGATCTTGTGAAGATAGGTGCCTATTATGAACCTGCTTCTATTAAGAAGCTGTGGAGGTTTGCCTTAAGAGAAATTATTTCCTACATTATACTTGAGACCAGGTTTGATAGGATTGAAACCCACCATTTTATCATTTTAAATGATTTCAGGTAGGGAACTAAGATCTCCATTCCCTACTATCTATTTTTCTTTGCTAATAAGAGTATAGTGGATTATAAGAATAAAGTGTACTCTAACCCTATCTTCAATGAGGGTTTGTTATTACTATTATATGAGAATTTTAAAGCTCAAACTTGTGGAAGGGCTATTTCCCAGAAGGCAATTTTTTCCAAAGAAACAGAGAGCTCCTATCTCTCATCGAAAATAGAGGATAGTGCAGGTATGCACTCAAGAGAAGAAGAGAAGGTGGTGAAAATCATGAAGGATATGGATAAGAAGAAAAAAAAAAAGATTGGGAGAGGTTCAAAGAAAAGGATAAAGTAGGAGGAGGAATTAGAGGATGTGTGTAATTATGAAGAAGAGGGGATGGACACAGATAGGGAAGGCAAGGTGACAGAGGATGAACCTAGTAAGGCACATGCAAGAAGAAAGATGGAGAGCTCAATTAAAAAATAAAAGAGGAAGGGAGAAGGAAGCTAAGAGGGCTTGCAAAAATGGTAAGGAGAGAATTTTTGAAGCTGTAGAAGAGAGGAAGGAGGAAGAGGGCATGGTAAAAACTAAGGTTTCTCTATATGAAAAGGGTAGAAAAATTGAATGGAGGAATTTCTGTGCAAGTATAGAAAAGATGGGGCTCCTCATCTAAGAACACATTAATTGGAGGTGCTCAAGGGAAGGGATGGAAAAATTTATTTGGAAGAACTTATTGATCTAGGCCTGGTGATTCCTAGTGATAGTGCATGGGAAATGGGCTTGAAACTCCTGAATAATGCTAGAAATAGCCTTGTGGACAATTTTTGGTCCATAAAAAGGATATTTAATGAAAATAGGGAAATTATGTTTAGGTTGTATGGATAGGAAATATTAGGAGGGGAGGGTGACAATTTCAAAATTTTCAAACTAGAGGCTACGGTTTCAGAGATTGAGAAAATGGTGGAAAGGATGGAGACAATGCTTCATAGCTTGGCTAATTAGAGCCTTAACATTATTAAAGGGCTAAATGATAACATCATTCACTTGCATGGGATGTTGGAGGAAAATAAAAAGGGGAAGGGGGATAAAGACAAAGAGGGAACCAGGGTGATTGAGGAGGAGGTGTCTTTATAGGGGGGAGCTCGAGCAGAAAAAGGAGTGTGGAAAAGAAAAAGAGGGATGAGGAGACTTCTTAGGAAGATAGCCACTCAAAGACTGACAAGGCCGAGGCTAGGGAAGAGATGGAGTTAAAGAAATATTAGCTAGCTAAACAACTTGCCCCCTGATCGCACTTCCTAGTTTTTTCTTTTTCACTGGCTTTTGGCCTTTTAGTTTTTGCTTTTGTATGGTGGTCGGGTATGACTTGTCATTTTTTCTTTTATTTGTTTGGTGCTAGACCTAAACTGTTAGTTTTATTATGTTGTTAACTGGTGGTTTTTAGGAACCCTTATAAAAAACCTATTTTACTTAATCAAAAAAACTTTTTATCTTAGATAAAGAGTCCCAATTTTTCCCTTAGCTTTCTTGTTTTTTGGTGCATACACATTAACTATATACCAATAGTTATTCCGGGCATAACTTGTTATCTTGAAAACCATTAAATATTTATTAGCACCCAACAAAGTACCAAGGAACAAAGTCTATTTCCAAAAATCATTGTTCCTCCATAATTACTTGTCATGATACAATAATTATTAAAATATTTTAGCTTTTCAGCTTTATCTTTTTCCATTTTAGTTTCCTAGAGCACTAAGAAATTAGGTTTGTGCTCTCTAAATTTTTTTTGAACAAAATCAAGTTTATGAATACTATTCATCCCTCTAATATTCTAGGTGATCACTTTCATTATAACTTTTTAGGAGTAAAATATAGAAGAGTTGCCTATTTCCCATCAACAATATTTTGTAAATTTTCACTTTCTCTTGTTTTCTTAGTAGTTTTTTTAGTAGGCTTCTCTAGAGTTCCAACATTTAATTTCAATTTGAGAGAACCAATTTCCATTTTACTTCTATGGGTTTCAACTCCTACAGATATAGGGACATGGTTAGATTTTTACTCTATTTTCTTCCTTTGACCCTATTTCTATTTAGATTTTTTCTTATTAGTGATCAAATCCATATTGTTTAGCTCTAGTAAATTTTCAAGAATCAAGAACTCTAAAGGGTCTTAAAAGGGTCTAAAAATCTTCATTCTCTGACTCTTCTAAAATTTCAAATTCATTGAGTTGACCATTTCTTTTTTCAAGGATTTCTCCTTCCTTAGCCTCCTCTAAATCTTTAATACCTTCCAAGTCAAGATCATTATTTTGATAGATTATCATTTGATTCATAGGATCTTCACAATCCTTTTTATCCTTGAGCCAAGAGTCTTCATTTTTCTAGAATTTCTCTCCTGCTTCCAACAATGCCTCCTCTTTTTGATTATCTTGGAATATTTTAATTTCAACCATATTTTTTAGGGATAGCTTTAGGTCTCCACAACCTTTTTTTCTTCGGTTCTACCTTTTTTCTAGGTTCACCATCTTTGGTTTATTCTTTATTTTCATCAAACAATTTTTAGACCAGTGGCCCTATTTTTTAGAAACAAAACAAGCATTAGGAATCTCTTCAAAGAATATCTTTTGCATCCATTTTCCAAGTTTTTTAATTTAATTCCACCTTCTGGGGAAGATTATTCAAATGAACAAATTTCACATAGATCTAGGAAAAATGAAGTTTAGATCTTGTAGTCATCCTATTATCAGTGGCTATAAGCTCACCAAATGAGCTAGCTATCCCATTAAATATGTCTTCATGAAAAAAACTCAAATGAGAGTAATGGTAATCTGACCCATATCAGAGTAGTAAGAAAAAAGTCATTAGACAAGTCCATATTGGGTTCCCACTTTTTTATCATTAGAGTATTGTTGCCAAACAACCAAGGACTACCATAGAGAATCATACTTAAATAGTCCTTATAAGTAAAGACAAAGGAAAAAAATGTTGGAATTAGCAAGTGGGAAGATTTACTTCTGAGAGGGGGGGTGAATCAAAAGTAACTGCCTTTAACCTTTTCAAATTCCTTTTAATTGAAGCTATTCACATGCATCTAATTCATCTAATAAACATGAAAGTAAAGAAATGCATGAAAATAGATAATACACAAATTTGGTAACACATAAACCCTCCAAAATGAGAAGGTAAAACTAGGGTGGGGATGACACCCACCAAATATCACCACATCAATGTGTAACTATTCAAGGTTACAATGTTTGACCACTTCCAATGGTCTTCCCTATGAAAGGCCTATCCTATTAGAGACTTTACACTTTGTTAAAAGTTACCTGGTTAAAGGATTTCACTACCCTACTAAAAGTAGGCCTGGTTAAAGGACTTTTGTACATTCACTTGGAATGCCACCCTATTAAAGGATTTACAAATAGCTTCTAGGCCAACCTAAGTCCATAGGATTTCCATATCTAATACAATTTCTAGGGAGTATTAGAAAATATTTAACCTAATAGCTTTGTAATCTTTGATTGCTAATTCTAGATCCTTGTTCTGCTCAATCACTCTAATCCTTTCTTGATCTAATATGTCACTCATCAAAGTTTTAATACTATATTCTTCATCAACTAGATTCTGCACTACTGCTCTATTCTCTATACTTCACTATGATTCACCCATAAAATTCTATCTCGCATATCCTCTCTTGCATAATAGGGCTTCATCCTTCTTTTAAATATTTCAAAGGCATAAGATTTGGTATGAATCTATGATCAATATTAAATCTTCATTTCCTGCTAATTTCTTGCACTTTTCCTATTGGTTGCATGTCTTATCCATTTGTCTTATTTCTTGCATGCTAATTGCATAGGTAATGCAAAAGATTCAATTTTATCTTTGAGATCCTTCGAGATTCATCCCATGTCAGCTCCAAAAATGGTTTACATCTGAGTTTGTGAAGGCACAAATTGATATGTTGATTCTATGTTACTTAGCACATACTAGTTGTTGATGCTTGGCACATATAGGAAAACTAGCTCACTCAGCTCCTATAGCAATTTTGTTTCGCTTGGCATCTATAGTGACTCAGAATCTATACTTTTCTTAGCACTTAAAGTTTGCTTAGCACTTGAAGTTCACTCAACACCTATCGAATTCTCTAGCTTGACACACATTGTAGCTTGGCTTCTGTATTATACTTGGCATAAACTTGAGAATTGGTTAAGTGTGTTAACACTCAAATGTCAAAACCAATATGAGACTAACAATCTCCCCCTTTGACATGAGTGGCAAAAACACTTAACTAGACATTATAAATCTGATCTTTACACATTCTGTTCGTCATATGAACAAGACTTCAAAGGCTTATTCAAAATTTTGTATACCTCAAAATCTTGTAACTCCCCCTGAGCTGATGTACCATTACCATTCTTGTAACCAAAATTCTTGTGCTGAATATGTCTCATGCTGATATATCTAATACTCTTTGCCTTATCTACCTTTATCTATATCTGTGTGCCCTATTTCTGAATTTGTTCCCTATCACATCTTGTAGTTTTGCATCTTTTTGACCTTATTACTTCCTCAAATGTGAATCTGAATATATCCCCCTTTGGATATTCTTTATAGCTACCATCAAATAATGTATTATGTAACCATTCTTATTCACATCTCCCTCAAAACATTATATCTCTCCATTTTTATTAGATGCAATAAATAATGAGTTGATTATTTTTATTCTCCCCCTTTTTGACACTTATGTCAAAGGGTCCTAAGGATAAATAGAATATTTTTCCAAAAATGTTTTATTTACCTCCATAATCATCTTGAGAGAAGCATCCCAATTATCTAAAGCTATCTCTAATGAATTGTGCTAGATGGCTATCTCTGCTACAAGATGAACAAGGCCTTCTAAAGTAGAAAGATTAGGATCTTTCTTTAGAACATTTTTTACATAGGCCTACTCTTTATCAAGTACTTCCAGATGTGGAGTTATGGAGGATTGAATTTTCATCAATTTGGCCTTAATATTGGCCTCTTCTATTGTAATAAAGTCAATTCTTTTTGTGTGTGAAGCATAGCTACAAAATACTTCTCACTATGAGCTAGATCTTTTGGTAGCTAAGTGCTAGAAATCTTTAGATTTTGCTCCAAGCTCAGTATCCTTTGGCTAATTTCCTGTGTGCAATATGAAGAATCACACAACTTGTTGTATAATGAGAATACATTCTCAAGTACTTTCTTCACTTTTTCAATCTTCTTTTCCAGTTCAACTTGTGAGAGTGCTATTTCACTTGATACTTTCTCATTTACTTTCATCTAAAACTTCTTTTCTAACCATTCTACTAATTTGACATTAGTTTCTAGGTCCTCATTCTGTACTTAGTCCACAATGTTGGACAATTGCTCCATGATGGGCTAAGTTTCATTAGGTACTTGCAAGTTGAATGCATCAAGAAATATGTCCTTGAATTCCACTGGTGCTTGCTTCTACCTATACTCATTTCTAGGTATTTCTTGTTTCTTCCTCCTCTGTAGTGCCTCTTACACTTCATTTATCTATTGTAGGTTCATGGTTCTTGAGTCATAATTGGGTATGACTATTTCTTCATCAAGTGCAGCGTCTCCATAGTGAAGTACACTTGCAACCTTGGTTGAGCTCAAGCCTAGTGCTAAAATCTACAATGGTACTGCATCAGTGCTCAACTTCTTGTTAGGAGTCCCTAAGGTAGGAAAGTTCACTTGAGTTTGTATTGCCTCTTGCTCCTTAGGGTTTTTCTCTACTTCTTTCTCCTCTCCCCTACTTCCTTGATCAATGATGATAATTTGTGGAGGTGCATCTTGACTTTGTGCAGTACGAACATCTTACCCTATTTGTTCCTTTGCTTGCTCCTCGATAGTTATTGTCATTTTTATTGTAGAATCAACCTTAGCAATTTTTTCTTGTACTTCTTGCTCTTTGGGTTGATCTACTGTAGCTGTGTGAGGTTGTGTGGATTGTTCTTGTGTGCTTTCCTTCTCCCTTGTTATTTCTATTATAGCTTTCTACAGCTCATCAACACTCACCAAAATTGGATTTGTACAAAGTTGTGCTTGCAATGTAGATTGGTGAAGGATCCTCTTTAGATCCTCTATAGTTAAAGGATTGATGTTCTAAGCTAAAGTTTCAAGAAAATCCTATACAGTTACTATATCTATAGGTGTTGTATGTGGAGGGCTTGGTGGTGGGAGTTAGGTGTCTTGGAAACTCTGTTCTTCCTGTTGTTCCACAGCTATTGCCTCTTCACCATGTGTCTTCTCCATTGTCTCTTTTTCTATCTCTTTTTCTTCCTCTTTCTCATTCTTTTCTTCTTCTTTGTCATTTCTACCCTCAAATGGGTCTTCCTACCCTTCCTTTATAGTTGTCAAACCATATATTAATTTCCACATTTGTGTGAACTTTTGGACAACATCTTCAATTTGATTTTGCAAAATATTGAAGGCTCTATATTTGGGTGCAAATTTTCTCCCATGCTTCTTATTAGCCTTTTTTATTTGACCTTTAGTAAGGTTTGGCATTACATGAGCCAATGTTGACTCTCATATCTCTTTCTCCATTTTGAGATAGTAACTCCACTTATTCTCAACTAATGAGCTTAGCTCCTTAGGCATTGAATTATCTATTTCAAGTGGGGTAGTCTTGAACTTAGCCATCATAGTGTAGATAGATTCTTCCACTATGCTTTTTTGTTCCTTTCAAAACTTCTTAAAATCTATGGCCTTTAGATTAGATAAATCTACATTATCCCTAATATTGTTGCAAATATTTTCCAATTTAGATGTGGTAGAGCATCTTACCAATCTAAATTGTTCTTCATCAGACCCTATTCTCTCTTCGCCTAATTCTGGAGGTGCAACATATTGCCTTCTTTTTTTCTTGCTCCTTTTCCCCTTGAGTTGTAGCCCTATTGTTAGCTCTTGTAGTTGGTTTAACTAGACTCGGCTTTGTTGGTATCTTCTTCTTTCCCTTGGACTGAGTTGCAGGCTATTTTTGAGATTTTCACTTCTTTGGCTCAGCCTTTGGTGCTTCTTTCTCAACACCTTCTTCTTCATCTACATCTTCTACCATACCTTGGGTTAAGGCAAGTTTTCCCTAATCTTGCTCTTCTTCATTACCCTTGGCATCTTCACCTTCTTCTTCTGGTTCTTCTACAATGCCTTCCCCAAATTTAGCTTTCAGCTTCTTGACAAGCTTGTCTTTCTTCTTCAAAGTGGAGGTAATCTTCAACTCCATATCCACTTTGGATCTCACAACATCATAGGTTCCAAAATGTGGTGCATCCTTGTCAATTTCCTTTGCTAATAAAGCAGTTATTACAACTGATGCTTCATCTATGTTTATTTCATACCCAAGAGGTCTCAACCATCTCACTCTTGGTATGGCTGCTTGTATGTATCTATAGTCTATATCTACAAGAAAGCATACTTCATTTACATGTTTCTCTACTAAGGAAACTAGAATTCTGAGCCTTTACTTCATTGATTTCTTAAAATCCTCAAAATAACTAGTCATCAAGGTCTCAAAATTAGCTTCCATCTACTCTATGCATTCATTGACTTGAGCTATGATTGACCTATCATTCTTCCATGCAACTTTACCAAAAGAAGGGAATTCATTCTAAACATAAAAGAAAATACATATCAAAACTACACCAAATTTTCCTTGGGCTTCCTTTATTCTTTTGATGGTTGCTAGGTTTTCATTGATCAATTGCAGTTGCAGCTCTGCAAGATCATATGTATGATCCTTCTTTACCAATTTGTATCCTAGATCTACTAAAATACAAGGCACACTATTGAGTCTTCTAGACTGGTAAAATTTGTGTGCAATGACCCTAACAACAAAGTCAACTAGAGGGTCTTGGATATTGTCAATTGTCATCCTTCTCTTATTCCATTTTACACTTGTGTTCTTCTCAATTTCCTCTCTCATTTCCATATCACCTATGGTTCCTATCTTGTAGTTATAGCATTTCTTTACATCTTGAACCATTACAACCTTTGGGGGTATGATGGATAGGGCTCCAGCTAGGTCATTCTTGTATGCAACCTCTAGGATTGGATGAAAATTAGGTTGTCTAACCTCTTTTGATACTAATTGGACCTCAAATGTTTCCTTCTCTTGAGTTTTTCTAGAACTAGAAGCCATTTTATACAATCTAGGGTTTTAACATGAACAAAACATGAAACTGTGTAGCTTGGCATAGTAATAAATACCTTAAAATCAATGGAATTGTGCTAAAATGCTGTTGAAATCTTCTTATACACTAGTTTCTCCACTTTGGATTCACTTTTCACTCTTTCTCATCTTTTCTCTTCATTCATGATGAAGAAAAATGAATGAAAATCTCAAATAATATAACCTATTTTCATTGCTTTTAATGCTTAGTACAATTACAACTATCCACTCAACTTCTAAAGAATTCTTCATTACTCGGCTTCCATTGGAGTATTACTCACTCAGCTTCAACTGAGTTTCTTCTTCACTAGTCTTCCTCTACCAACTCAGCTTTTACCAATCATTTGGCTCTTATGGTCTGGACAATCAACTCGGCTTGTATTGAATTTTTACTTAGGTTTGAGGGTAGCTCAGCAACACTAGTGAAATCTTAAAATTTTATCTTTGCATCTTTGTCCATGCTGGTCTTTTCTTTTTAGTACTTTCTTGTCTAGGAATTGATTTATGATAAAGCTTTGTAACTCAATCCCTTACACCTTCTCTTGCTTAGTTTGATGAGGTGTGACCACTTGACTTGTTAGGTGAAGTGATCCCTTCATTTGATGTGCTACTCCCATCTTTCTTCTTCCATGTCTTATTCATTTCTCCTCTGATGTGTTCAACATCTACTTTCTCTTTTCCTTTGCCATTCTTTGAGTTGGGTGCCTTTGACTTTGTTGAGAAATTCCTGCTGATATGACCAATCTTCAAGAAATTGAAACATATGGTTTGGCTCAACCATCTACTGTAATTTCCTCTAAAATGTGTCCTTATGCAATTTTCAAGAATGTGTCCATATCCTTGACAGTAATGACAACTATACCTAGTGTTTTAGTCCCAATCGTAGTGATGACCTTGGTTACCTTCCCTTGTTGCCTAATTTGACACCCATATAGGCTTTGATCTACACTCAAAAGGTCTATGTCCATACTTCTTGCAATTGTTGCAGTGACCTTCAAATTTTGGTGTTCTAATAGTCCTAGCCCTGTAGTTATGTGCTTGATGTCCTTGCTTTTTGCAATTATGACAATAACTTGCATTCTTAGGCTTGTCATGTTGATGGGCATTCTTGCTCCTACATACATTAGAAGTATGTCCCTTTTTACCATAGAAATGACAGGTGGGTTTAGTGTTCTTACCTTTGTTACTCCTTTCTTCTATAGTATTGGATGATTCTCCTTGTTCAGTGTTGATGTAACCAAGTCCTGAAGTATCATTGCTAGCCCTTGGTGATTTTAGTAGCTACTCAAAGTATTTGATGGCCTAATTAGGTTTTTTGAAGCTTTCTATAATCTCCTTCTCTCTTTTCAGGTCATTTTGTAGTTGGTCATTTTGTAACTTCAGTGTAGAGATCTCAATGCACTTGACATTTAGTCAATGATGCACATTCATCATCTGACTTAGGGTGTCTAGTTGTGTGTTTGAGATTCTTTCAAGCTCAATTGATTTTTCTTCTAGTCTGTTGGCAAGGTTTCTCTTGTCTTCTTCTAGCATAGCCATGTCTTCAATGGCTCTTTTCTTTTATTTAGTCACCACAAAGCATCATGTCTTGTGATTCTTGTTCAAGCTTGAGTGTTCTAATTTCTTCTACTTGAGCTCTATTCTTCTCCATCAGGTCTACTATTGCTGCATCAAACTCTTTGGAATCTCCATTTGAAAAAAAATTTGAGTTGTCAATCTCCTTGTAATGTGTTTCATTCTCAGCTATGGAAATCTCTTTTCTTCTTTTTAAGGATTTCTTCAGTTCTCATCTAGCTTCTTCCAAAGCATGTAAAGAAAGTTGTATATTAATTGCCTAATTTTCTATGATCTTTGCAAGTTTGTAGACTTCCATTTCCAAATGTTTTCTCCAAGTTGTAAGGGTTCTCCTTGTGAGAACTTAGTTCTGATACAAATTGTTGGAATTAATAAGTGGGAAGATTTGCATATAAGAGTGGGGATGAATTAGAAGTAATTGACTTTAACCTTTTCAAATTTCTTTTAACTAAAACTATTCACATGCATCTAATTCATCTAATAAACATGAAAGTAAAGACATGCATGAAAATAGATAACACATAAATTTGGTAACCTAGAAACCCTCCAAAATGAGAAGGTAAAACTGGGGTGGGGATGAAACCCACAAAACAATGTCTAATTGTTCAAGGTTACAATGTTTGACCACTTCCAATGGTCTACCCTATGAAAGGTGTGTCCTATTAGAGACTTTACACTCTATTAAAAGTGACCTGGTTAAAGGATTTCACTACCCTACTAAAAGTAGGCCTGGTTAAAGGACTTTTGTACATTCACTTGGAATGCCACCCTATTAAAGGATTTACAAATGGCTGCTAGGCCAATCTAAGTCCATAGAATTTCCATATCTAATACAATTGCTCGAGAGTATTAGAAAATATTTAACCTAATTTCTTTGAAATCTTGAATTACTAATTCCAGATCCTTGTTCTACTCTATCACTCTGATCCTTGCTTGATCTGATATGTCACTCTTTGAAGTTTTGATACTCTATTCTTCATCAATTGGATTCTGCACTGCTTCTCTATTCTCTATACTTTGCTATAATTCACCCATACACTTCTATCTCACATATCCTCTCTCACATAATAGGGCTTTTTCCTTCTTTTGAATATTTTGAAGGCTTAGGATTAGGCATGAATCTATGATCAATATTAAATCTTCATTTCCTACTCATTTCTTTCACTTTTCCTTTTGGTTTCATGTCTTGTCCATTTTTCTTATTGGTTTCATGCTAATTGAATAGGTAATGAAAAAGATTCAATCTTCTCTTTGAGATTCATTCCATGCTAGCTCCAAAAATAGTTTGCATCTAAGTTTGTGAAGGCACAAACTCATATGTTGATTCAGTGTTACTTGGCACATACTAGTTGCTAATGCTTGACACATATGGGAAAACTAGCTCACTTAGCTCCTATAGCAATTCTATTTCACTTGGCATCTATAGTGACTCAGAATCTATACTTTTCTCAGCACCTAAAGATTTCTCAACACCTAAAGTTCACTCCACACCTGTTTAATTCTCTGGCTCAACACACACTGTAGCTTGGCTTCTATATTATACTTGGCATTAGCTTGAGAATTGGTTAACTGTGTTGACACTTAAATGTCAAAACCAATATGAGACAAAAAAAAAATCCACTCATCATTAGCACAATATCCACTTGACCATGTAGAGCCCGTTTCCTTTTCACCATGTTTCTAAGAGCATATATTTCTAGGTGTGCCCCTAGAAATTTTCCAACTAGGGTAAACTCCACAGTCGAGATAGAATAATTAACAATTGAATCTAGGATGAAAATTTGAAACACACCTTTTTCCCAATAGGATTTTGAAGTAATAGGTGGAAATGAAGACTTTCCTCCTAGATTTCTTCCAAATAAAGAAGACCACTTGAGTTGACCCACTTCCAAATCATCCTTCTTCTGTTCCTCACATGATCCCTCTATGTCCTTACCTACATCCACCAAAATATTCCCCACCTATACTGGGTCACTATTTTGGATAGGACACTTGGTTAGAGGGGTAGTATGAATATTATCAATGTCCCCACATCTTTTAGAATAAAAACCAAACATAGCTTTGTCTTCTTCCTACTCTATACCATTAAAACTTGTCCTTGGCTTCCATGTAATCCTTGTCAAGTTCTCTACTTTCAGATTCCTTCCATTGCTAGGATTAGTTCCAACTGCTAAGTTCCTGCCTTCTAGATTTTTTCCTACCAAAGCTCTGAGCATGTCAAAAATATTAAAAAAGAAGAATTAAGTAGAGTGAAAATTTTGATACCTTCCCTCATAAGTTAAAAACTTAATGAGAATTTTCAATACAGTTTTCCAAATGTCAAGCAAATTCTCTCTATGGAAACCCATTTGCACTCTCAAAATTTTCTCACCCACTTCCAAAATAGCTTGCACAAATATTTGAAGGACATTTTGGTGTTGCGGAGGATTTTATCTCCCGCCATACTCAAACCAATAAACAAAAAAAATGGTCTCAAGAGTGATCCTATTTTGAAAACTACAATTGGCCCAATTCTTATGTTGGCATTGATCTCAAACCTTATCGGTAAGATATTTACTAATAGTGTAGAGTTCCATATTAGTTGATTGATGAAGATGAATTAAAAAGAAGAGATAACAAGGTTAACTAGTAGAGTTGTTGAGTAAATAGGAGTGATTATGTTGGAATTACAATGGGAACTTGATTAGTTAGTATTTGTCAAGATAATGTGTTATTATTTGATCATTGTATGAAGTATGGAGAAAGCTAAGAAATTATTTTTTTTGACCTAGTAACTTATGGTCATTAAAGAAGTAGAAGTAGAAGATTATTTGGAACTTAGGAGATAGTCAAGAAAACATTATTAGCCAAGTGATAGTTATGGTTAGGTGAGATGAAGAGAAAAATGGAGCAACAACCAAGTGTAATGAAGTCTGAGTGAGCTAGTGTAATCCAAGTGAGATAGAATAATCAACACTGAGCTAGCTAGTGATGACCAAGATGAAGAACATAGTGATGACTATGCATCAACATTTTAACAACTTTTCAAAGAATCAAGTTTTGAGGCTAACACAGTTGAATTTACTAATTGTTCAAAATGCATAAATGATAAGGATTGATGAGATGGTGTATTTGATGCATGAATTGAGTTTGTTAAGAAATCAAATTAAAGGATTTAAGGAAATTTTTTGAGAAGTTTCAAGAAAGGAGAAGAAGGAAAAAATGATGGACATATTGAATGAATCTAATCAAACCTCAAGATATATGATGATGTTTAAGCATAAAAAATCAAAGCTACCTATTTAGGGATGCATAAGAGATGTTTTGTGGTTGTTAATTGGTAAATTTATGAAGAACCTATGAAGAATAGAGTAGGAGAGAAAAAGTGAGAGGTTGGTGAAGAGTGATTTCTTGAAGGGTTGCTAAGAAGATCAAAGATGGAGAATATGATGAAGTCTAGTCAATGAACCAGGAATGAGCCAAATAGAGATCAAGATTTGGAAAGTGAGTTGTGTTTTATTAGATAAAATCTAGCTATTACTTTCTAACCATTGTGGAAGTGAAATCCTTTAATCAAGGCTGACCTAACAATCATATTTTAAATCCTTTTATCAAGGTGACATTCTAATAGAATGATCTAAAGATCTCTAATAAGGTCACTTCTAATAGGGTGATTAAATCCTTTAACATGGTCACCCCCAAATGTGTGTTTTGTAACCTTTAATAGAGTCAACTCTTAACTAAGCTCACTTTAGAAGAGTGAAAAGTCACATCATGTTACTTGGTGGTTTTTCCCAAATTGTTCATGTTAAATCCTGGTGTCATACATATGTCAATGTTATTTTCATGATGCATGCTATTTAATTTTTTTTAATTTTTGTTATTCAACCTATACTAAATAGAGAGCTAGTGATGAGATAATAAGTTAAGTTGTTGATGAATTTCTATATTGGATGAGTGGATTTATGAGTTTGAATAAGTTATTTGAATTTGTTAAAAGTTGAATTGGTACAAATAGACTCGAGGATAATTGATTCACCCCCCTCTTAGTTATTCTATCATTCTAACTATTAGTATCAAAGCTTTAGTGCTTATAAGTAAAGTTTGAATGGACTTAATATAAAGATCAAGATGTACAAGAGAGAGGTACCTAAGCTAAACAAAGAGAACTTTCAACATGGAAATAATTGACAAGACTATATCTATCTAGAGTTAGAGATTTTTGCACTATACTACTTGGATAATGAATACATTGAAGTGCCTAGATCCATGACAATTGAGAAAATCAAAGAAAAATAGGAGCACAATAAAATGATGATAGTTTTGGTATCTTCTCTAAGTTCTATTGAGTTTGATGATCTGAAGAATTGTAGCACTAGAAAGAAAATGTTGGATAAGTTAGAAAAAAACCATGGAGGAGACAAAATTGTGTTGAGGGCTAAAGAAAAAAGTTTTAGAGGCAAGTTTGATGACATGCGAATGAAAGGAGAAAGTGTTGCACAATATTGTGGTCAAATAAAAGAGGTAGTGAATTCAATTAGAGGTTTTGGAGAAGACATATTTGATGAGACTATGATAAGAAAGGTATTGAGGTCTTTACTTCCTATCTCTGCAATTAGAGTAGCTGAAATTCAAGAACTAAGATGTACACTTGCTAATGATCTGACCCTCGATAGTCTAATTGTTAGACTCGCTACAATTAAATTATCAAATTTTGATAACTATTCACCTTCAAATATTGAATATTCATTCAAATCTCAAGTAACCCTTGATGGAACTACAATAAAGAGAAGTTCAAAGAGTAAGCCTATGGATATTGGTAGTAAATTAGATAATGATCTTGATTAAGAAGCATTATTGGAGAGAAGGCTACCAAGAGGAAAAGGAAAATACAAAGGTAAACTTCCTATACATTTTTTTACATATAAAAAGTTAGTCATATTACTGCAAGGTTTTCTAACAAAAAAGGAGAAAAGGAATGACAAAAAAATACTAAGGAAGGAGGGTGAACCCACAATAGTGGGTTACACTTTTTTCGAGGAAGAAATTCCTCCAAAAAAGCGCGGAGGCCAAAATTCATCCGAGAAGTTTCCATCGAAACTAATTTAAAAAGTTTCGATCAAAAATCTTGACTTTCAATGAAATGTGAGTTTCGATCGAAACCCATGTAATACAAAGGTTTCAATCGAAACCATGGCCAAGTTTCGATTGAAACTATGGTCAATTTTCGATCAAAATTTGGGGACACGAGTTTCTGTGCGAGTTTCAAGTTTCGATCGAAACTTGATCATAGTTTCAATCAAAACCCTAATCTTCATGAATAAATAGAGGTGCAGCTAGTTGTCTTCTCATTATTTTGATCGAAAGTCAGAGAGATACTAGCATCCGCCTCATCAACCATCCATAAAAGGTATGAAACACTTGTTTTTTCCCTTCCTATGTTGTTTTAGTTAAAATTTATGTGTTTTTAGTATTTAAATATATGTTTCTTTGTGTATTTTACTGTTTTTTTTTTTTGTATATTTTATTATTTTTTATATATGTTTCTTTGTATATTTTATTTTACTATTCCTACTTAAGCCTCTAATGTCATTGTGGATCTCTTAATGCACAAATAAGATATTTTTTAAAGATAAATTTTCATCCATATTAGATCTAAATATATAATATTATCTTTTAATTTAAAGTTTATTTAAGTACACTCTAACTATTTTACCTAATCTAAACTCTAAAACTAGCCATAGTTCCATGACCTTTAAAAAAATCTCTAACATTAATTCTAACTTCAACTATAAGCTTTACTCCAATTTTAATCATAACTCAAATGCTAACCCTAATTTTTTAAAACCCCAATATAATTATTTCTCTAACCTAAGATGATGCTAAAATTAACTATATATCACTAATCCAAACCCTTACCATGTGATGTAAAACCTCAACTATAAAGCCTAATGTTGACTCTAGCCATAACCCAAACATAAAACCTAGGTATGTCATTTTAACCCAAACCCTATTCATGACCAACCATGATGTAAACCCTAACCTTAACTTCAAATAATATTTTCAAACTATATGTAAACCTCAACCCAACCAAATTCTAATTCTCTCCCTAACTAAGAGATAATATAAACACTAATCGTAACCCTATCCCTAATCAAAGCCATAACTCTAACCCTACATGGTGCATTATATGAATCCTAACACTGGCCTTTATTATAGCCTTAACCATAAACCATGACCTTAACTAAAATCTTAATCATAACCAAAGTTATGCTAACAATAATCCTAAGCAAAGTATTTCTCTAACTTAAGAATAATTCTAAACCTAACTATATCACTAATACAATTTAACCTAACCCAAACCTTAATCATGATGTTAAACTTGACCTTGACCCTAAAGCTTAATATTGGTAGTAACACTTATGCTAGCCATCCCCAAACCTAACTATATTTTTATTCCAACTTTTAACTCTAATTTTCTAACCATGATTTAAACAACCACACCATTTAACCTCAATGCAAAACCCTAAACCTAAACTTTATCTGAGAGAGAGAGAGTGTGTGTGTGTGTATATATACATACATATATAGATCTATATATGTATGTATGTGTCATGATATGTATATTTGCACATATCATATGCACGTGTGTGTATATATATGCACACATATGTACATATATACACACACATGTATGATAGATATATGTGCAAATATACATATCATGTACATATACACATATATCTATATATACATATATATGCACATATTTACTTTGTGGACCTAAATTACACTTGAAAAGTTTATGTGCACATATATGTCTAAAACCTTTGAACATTCAATCTAACTTAGATAGAAATATAACTTGCACAAATGTAGTTCTTAAAAGGTCCTTGAGTTACAAACATTATATATAACAACATGTGTGTTTTAAAATTTAGTTTTTTTAAGGTATATACATTTCATTTATGTTTTAGGACTTCTATATATATGTACACATGTACACATGTTTAATTTTATTAAAACAATTTAGATACAAGTTTTTTAATTTTGTCAAATTGTACATACATATGTTAATATAAATTTCAAGTTTATTAAATGTCATACATTTTAATTTTAATTTTTAGGTTTACACATTATAAACACACCTACATACATTGACATGGCTGATCAACAATCTTCTATCCCCCCCGAGTAGCTTGTCCCCCTCGAGCAGCCTATACCAAGGCCCGAGTAGCCTATCCTGAGCCTTGAGCAACAACCTATCCCCCCTAAGAAACATCATTTCCCCCATGATCAGCTACCTATCCCACCTTAGGAGCTCTATGATCGCACTAACTAGGAGATTCATAGACTTTAGGAATCCCTGACTAGCGGCACATGTTCTAGTGTTTATATTGGTACATGCCAGAGTATCTTATGTAGCCTGACATTTATTTGAGATCAGATTCATGGCACTACCCCATATTTTGCACATACTATATAGATTTTCCTTGACAGTAAGAGACGAGAGGTCTCCTCTGGTCTTTCACTCTAGCAGGTGCAGGGCTTGGTGCCCAAAGATGTCCTGAAGAGGGAATGTTTCCCTCATTATCTTTCACAAAAGTATGTGAAGGGGTATTCTCCCCTTAAGTGTACAGATCCACAAATGGCTAGATTGATATACCCACGCTTCCTTGCTACCCATGGTCATTATCCAAATAATGACCAAATTCCACTCTATTTTGCTCGATAGCTTTATGCAGAGGTTCACTTATGTAGGGTGGTGAACTACATAGATTTACCAGGACATTTAGGATAGGGGCATGGTAGAATGGCTAATAAGAAGCCAAGTCATCCCCCAATGGCACATAGATTGATTGTTGGAGAGAGGGAATTTTCTATTTCCCTTGTGTTAGGTCCATTAGCTGATGAGGCAACTCAGTCACGTTGGGTCATTCAGGGAGTTGGAGAGATTGCAATAGCTGTCAAATCTATTTCAAGTGATGAGGTTGGTCAGCATTTGATGTCTTTTCGACATTCCAATCATCATCTTATGCTTCATCTTCAGGAGACTTGTATAGTGTAGTAGGCATCCCTTCAGTGGCTAGCTTAGAGGGTCTCACTAGAGTGTTGGCACGAGATACTATGATTGGTCTAGCTGAGGATCTATTAGATACATATAGATTTGTATAAGAGCATCTTGACATACCCATATCAAATGTTCAAGGTCATGTCCATGGTAGTACTAGGACACATCCTCAACCATATTCCTCTCATTGATCAGGTAGCGGTCATGGTGGTAGTGCACATAATGATCCACCTACTGACTACTCTTTTACTCTAGAGAGACATATACATACCATAGACCCTTAAGCCAGTGTTACAGTGTAGGCTCAGAGTTCAGATGTGAGCCTTGATGATGTTGATTTGAGCTTGTCGACCATAGGATGGATGGACTTGTTGACATGTAATGATTCTACTTCTATGCCATCTCATCTACATAGTTCACTTGGCTCATCATTATTAGGACATGTGCCAGTCACCAGTCATGGGGCTCGTGTAAATGCAGAGATTGACCTTGATGCGACACAACAAAATCTAGATGCATTAGTGAACACGATCGATGCTAGGCAATCTGAGTATTATCAGATGCCACCATCTACATAGGTAAATTTTTTTGTTCATGTTAAAATTTCAATCATTTGAAACTAATTTAATTTAGACATGTGCATGTGTGCACATGTATGTATATCATGCACGTGTAGATTCAAATGTAATCATGTAGAGAAATTTTAATTTGATGTGTTGCATGTGCACATGTATAATGTAGGGGGACAGGCCTCTTTTTACTCCAGCTTTGATGGCAGATCGTGTACGTCATCGAGACTCATTGGATGATGTCAATACTGGATAGGTAATGTTTATTTATGTTTTGATTATGTGTACATGTATTTCAATATCACTTTCTCTTGATTAAATCTATGTATGTATTGATATCACTTTCTCTTGAATTTATATATAGGGGTTAGCACATCCTAGTGAGCACCTTGATACTAGTCAGTCTTTAGACCGCATTGTGAGGAGGCATGGTGATGATAGTCCTGCACCTAATGATCTATAGTTTTTTTTATCTAGATGATTTGTTCTAGACTTTCATCTAGAGAGACATTCATATATTAGATAGAATCTTTATATACACACATGATGCATGTTATATTTATATTTTATTTGATATAGATGTACCTAGATCTACATGTCTACATGTATGCATGCTATTTATATTTGATATTATTTTCTGATAGATCTCTAGATAGATACATGTTTTTTTTATTTGTTCTTGAGATGATTGATACATGTTACATTATGTTGTGGAATCTAATAGCTCTAGATCTAGTATATTATAAATTATTTCTATCTAAGATATGTAAGTAATTTATTTAGATATGTACACATGTTTAATATATTGATTAAATTTATATATATTAGGTAATTAGTTGTACATAATTCCTAACTCGAGTAAATCTATAGAACTCATCCCTTTTATTTGTACACATATCGTAGAATTTTATCACCTTAAGCCCAATATTCTAAAATTCAAATCCAACTTAAAACATGTACATGTTCAAAATTTAGTTTAAACAAATTGCAATTTGAACTTGAAAGCTCACATGTCAAGTAATTAGTTAAATTGAAAGCTCACATGTCCTAAAATTGAAAGCACATGTCCTAGTAATTAGTTAAATTGAAAGTGTACATGTGTTCTAAATTTGACAAGTTAAATGAAATAGAAAGTTCAATATAATAAAAATTTAAATGAATTCAAGACATTGAATTAAAAATGAAAGAGTAAAAGTTCAATTTAGAAAATTAGTTATTGGACACCAAATTTCAAATTGATCAAATAATTGTTCAACAAAATTTGAAATAGTTTGAACCAAATTTCAAATTGTTCTTGAGTTACATTTCAAATTTTAATCATAGTGAAATTTTAATTTGTACACATATTCTAGAATTTTATCAGGCCCTTAAGCCCAATGTTCTAATTCAAGTCCAACTTAAAACATGTACATGTTCAAAATTTAGTTAAATAAATTGCAATTTGAACTTGAAAGCTCACATGTCAGGCAATTAGTTAAATTGAAAGCTCACATGTCCTGAAATTGAAAGCACATGTCCTAATTAGTTAAATTGAAAGCGTACATGTGTCCTAAAATTGACTAGTTAAGTGAAATAGAAAGTTCAATATAATTAATTTTATAGACTCCTAATTTAATCCCCTTAAGACAAGTGGTGTTTGAATTTCTTTCCCTCAAGGTGCACATGTCAAGTAATTAGTGTACACACATACATATAAGTTCATAATTTCTATAATTAGTTACTTTATGACAATTTGAATTCAAGACATTGAGTTAAAAATGAAAGAGTAAAAGTTCAATTTAGAAAATTAGTTATTCCACCAAATTTCAAATTAATCAAATGTTTTTTCAACCAAATTTCAAATAGTTTGAACCAAATTTCAAATTGTTCTTGAGTTACATTTCAAATTAGAAGTTCTTTCTATCTCATATCAAGTGGATCAGCTCGTTCTTGGATAATATTTAATATTTTCTCATGATCATAAATATGAAGGCTCCACTTATGTATTTTAGGTCCTTTGACTAGATGAAGAGTTAGACCAGTGGCAATAACATGATTACTATATTGATATACCTTATTGTTAGGTTGATAATCGATGAAATGAATCCCATTTTTAAGTACCTTTATTTGCTTCAAATATGTTCCTTGTACAACAACAGAACCTACAAATGTACACATTTAAAAAATACATCAATCTTGAATTTAAGTCAAAGAATTTGAATTCATTAAAAACATAGATACTTGACATACATATATACATAATTCAACTATATACTAACTTGTGGGAAAAATAATTTCATCACTTATTTTAGTCTTTGTTAGATTCTCTCTTTCCATGGTGCAACGTAATAAATAATAGCTAGCACCTTCTACATTTTCCAATTCTACCATGATTGCAAAAACATTTCCTACACAAACTTATATATGTCAAAATTCTGGATACACATCATTTACATAAGTACATATATATAATAAAAATTAACAAAAAATTATGAAAAATGTATACATGTACATGATCCAGGTATATATATAGTTCATACATACCAACTCTGGTCAATCCTAAAATATGGTTATAATCACTAGAAATCAATGGAATATCATCATAGTTTTTGTCCTCAAACTCATTCGTATTAATAACATCTAGTGGCACCAAAGTCCATTCACCCACATACCCATGTTCTTGATTAACGCAATGACCATAGTCTTCATCAATACAATTAGGACAAAAACATGAGTATTCTCTTGTGTACAATGACCACACATTACAATTTGTACTCATAACTAAATGCAAAGATCGTGTCTTCTCTACCCTCTTGCATGCATGCATTGATCTTCTATCAACACCTGAATGTACACAAGGTCCATAATTTAGTTAGAGATCATCTAAGGTAACATATTAAATATAAATTTAAGATTCAATTTAAAAATATGAACAAATTAATTTATATATACCTGATACCTCCTAGAACACTCTAAATGGTATGACTTGATCCGCTTGTGATGATGTGTTATCTATATTTGTTGGCACCAAAAAATGTGTTTTGCACCACTCAACCACATCATGAGCATTATTCATGTGATATCCTTTATAGTCCATTTGATACTTTCTTAAAGCACGTTTGATACAAGCTCCTGCACCATCATGCTCACCCTTTCCATCTCTACTCTCAAAAGAACTCCAAATGTGTGGTATATTATGGTATCGATGATATCTACATAATGGATAAAATGGTCTAGCTGATTTAAATTGTGTTTCACATCCATCTGACCATACAATTTTTTTTCTATTTTAATGGTTTTGTTTTTCAAATATTCAAAAATGTTTTAAAACAATGTTCCACAAAATGTGTGTCATGTTTTTTGTCATCACTAATATAAAAGTGATACTCTTTTTTAATGACTCATGCTTGATTTGTACTTTCCACACCATCCAGATCAATTTGTGCATGTCAATAAGACACTTAAACGATAATAGTAACCTACTCTATATAGTAGTATTATGCTTGAAGTTGTTTTTGAGATATGAAAGAGTAATTCTCAGCAAAGTCAACAATAGATAGAATTGTTTTGAGTGGGAAAGTTTCTCTTAGTGTTTGAAATTGTTCTGCTTGCCACTTAGCAAAAAATGCATGGCGTATATATGGTTGAGTCAATTTACAAAAAAGTTGACATAAATTCTCCAGCTGATATCTCATCCTCTACATATTCTAACCTTGTTGATTCTTTTCCAGCTTTTGGTTCTAACTTTATATACTTATATCTCTTACATTTTACCATCCTTGTCATATTAGTATCTTCTTTTCTCAAAGGAAATTTAGTCAAGTTACCACATGTTTCACAAGTTCCTCTTATACAATCTATTTCACCTATTCCACAATCATTTGGTTTGTCACATAAGATTGATGTTATGAATTGACTCGATCATTTAGGAAAAGTATTTTGAGAAGTTCCACCACTTTCTTCTATCATCTTTCAAAACCCTTCATAGTACAGATCAAATGCAACATGATATCGAAAACAACATGTTTCAAAAGCTTTATTTATCTTCACAAAATAGGGCTTCAATCTTTCAAACATTGTCCAATCTTTATGTTAGGATTTAAATTACAAAATGAGAGATAAAATTCATGTTGAGTGACATCCAACCAATGTTTTGCATGTTGAATATATTCCTTAGGCCCAATCCTCTGCTTGATGATATCTCTTTTATTTGGTGAAGGACAAGTATTATCAATCCAAAATTGAATAACTAAGTTCTTAACTGTTTCCCCAATCATGTCAGATCGAGGAGCTCTACACATTAGTGCCCAATTTCCTTCTAATGTACTATCATTTAAATTGTTTCTCCTTTTCAGATAATGTAGTACTGTCTTCTGACTATACTCAAAATGAGATGATAATGAAGAGATCTATTTATTTTGGGATGTTTTCTTATTTAAAATAGATGTCAGTATCACTCTTCGTGCAATGGATTTATCTGTAGATCTAGTATTTTTCCTAATGGAATGTAACCCTTCCTTAACACTCTCAGCAATATCTTTTTCTAGTTTAGAAGTCCTCCTCTTTTTTATACTTGCATCTATACCCAATATTCTTAGTGGCTCTTTTAATTCATCTTTAAGAAGTGAAATTGATAATAGTTGAGTTTTCTCCACTGTTGATAGATTCTCAAATTATGCAATTATGTCTTTAGACTTTTTATTCAATTTCCTCTTCGTAGTATGTGTAGGTTGATTAACATATTCTCTCAATTTTTCCACATCCATTTCAATTAAATGATCTATGTTTCTATGATTAATTTTTCTCTTCAATATTTTAGCTAAATAAACATTCTCATTTGTTGTTTGGTCTTGGGCTGCACAAGAAAAAATGAAACAAAGCCTTAAGATACAATCTCTTTAGGGGACATATATGTATACATATATACATGTTTAACTTTAGTGAAATATTATGTACTTGATTAAATTATCTAACCTTCAGATGGTCCTTCTTCAATATCCATTGCTTCATCTTCAATTTCCTCATGTCCAACATTTTCATCATCTACTAGACTTACACGTGCATGATATAACAAATAAAATCAAGTAAGTTTATAAGGGGAAATATCACTCACTAAATTTAAAAATTGAAGATATAAAGTTTGATAGAGACCTAGAAATCTAGATAGATCTATATTATATACTTGTAAGAGATGCACATGTACCTATTTGAACTTGGGATGAACCTTCTCCAATGTCGGTAGGTTGTCTTGGTTGACTACATCCTAAATAAATTTATTTATTTAAATTTAATCATAATCTAATAAGCCTTAATGGACTATAAATTATTAACATGATTGAATAAACAAGGTAATTCCCATGCTAAATATAATTCATAATTTAAATTTATTCATAATGTAATATTTACCCTTAAGGACTAAATATGGACATAATTGAATAAACCCTAATGGCCTAAATATGAACATAATTTCAAATAAACTCTTAATATTAAGTTAATCTAGTAATGCTAATTTAAGATAAATATCATATTCCTAATTGGATTTAAACCCTAATCCTAACTAAATAAACTAATTAAATACATTGGAAAAAAGATTGTGCATGTGTACCTGATCTAAGATAGTATCTTGCTAGCATTTTTCAACGATTTTCATCTTCTTGTTCCTTAGTTCTTCTTCGTGCATATTTACTTGCTCTTTTATCTTTATTGCCCATGTCATAAATTCTTCCTCCAAAATTCAAAAATAGGTTGAAGTTTGTCAAATATTTCTTTCTTCCGAATTCAAAAGCCAATAACTTGATTTCACATAAATGAAAATTTTAAAAAATGAAACTCATATTTATATACAATTTTTTTAAAAAAAACACCTCCTTATTAGTCGACTAGGAAAAAACCCTAAGGAGCTGACAAGAGAAACACCCCTATGGGCGAATTAGGCATGATCCCACTTTCATAGAATTATTCTAATCTCACATGTGAGTAAGAATGATACAATGGGTAATTGATAATGGTTTCCTAGATCAAATGACTGGTGATACAAACAAGTTTGAAAAGACAAAACACTATAATGGTAGTTGTGTTAAGTTTGGAAACTATGCACCATGTTATGTGAAAGGTAGAGGATCTATTATATTGAATGAAAAGATCATATGTGATAATGAATATTGGGTTAATGAATTGAAATATAATATATTCAGTGTTGCACAGTTGAACAATTTAGGCTACCAAGTTGAATTCCAGAACAAAAAGACAAATATTTATAAAGCTATTGGTGAGCTAAATGGAAGTGGAGAGAAAACATGAGCTAACTTGATCTATATAGACCTATATGAAGATACTATTGGAATTATAGATGGAGTAACTGAGAGGGGGGGTGAATTAGTTACCACAAAAATAATTCACAGATCCCTTAGATGTCTTAAATAACTAGTTATTGCTGATACTCGGTAAATACTATAAGAATGATGTAACTCGGTAGACTAACTTGTTACTCATCATCTAGCATTTATAATTATTAATATGCATACAAAATTAAAATGAACACAAGAGACACCAGATTTAACATGGAAATCCAATATGGAAAAAAACCACCAAGTAACTAGCTACCAATTTTCACTCTTCTGAAGTGAGCCTTGTTAGGAGCCAACCCTATTAAAGGTTACAATACACACTGATAGGTGTGACCCTGTTAGAGGATTTAATCACCCTGTTAGGAGTGGCCTTGCTAGAGGTCTTTAGAACAATTCAACTGAATTGTATCCTTGTTAGAGGATTTACAAAATGGTTGTTAAACCAACTCTATTAAGAGATTCGAAATCACTGCTACAATGGTTAGAAAGTAATAATGAATTAACCTGAATAAGATGCAACTAAATTTTCTGATAATAGATCTCCATTCTACACTATTAGATCCTTCTAGATCAAATATAGCTTTGCTGCTCCTTAATGATCTTTTATCATCCTTAAAAATTCACTCTTAGTCCTTCTTTCTCATTCACATCCATCACTCACTTAGAATTCATAGCTTGACCTCATATATATACCATTCAGATTATCAAGTCAGCTCATTCACAAGTTACGTTTACCAATAAACCATACATTAGTTAGCTATAATATTACATTAAACAAATAAACTTTATTTCACAAAATAATGGAATCCTTCATTGGCCGACCCTACTTTATAAATATTGCATCCAAAAATAATTTCTTAAGTTAACTATCTTAACTCAGTTAACACTGTAAAAGCTAAAAAATCCTTTCGCTACCAAGTTAACTTGGTAAGAACTAGATTTCCTTCACTGTCCATGAAAGCTCGGTTAGAACTGTTTCCTGCACTATTTTCTCTTGATGATTGAGTGAGCTCGGTAACAATTGAATTTCCTTTGCTAAACCTTGTAAGCTTGGTAGCAACTAAATTTCCTTGGCTAAACCTTGAAAGCTTGGTAGCAACTGAATTTCCTTTGCTAAACATTGAAAGCTCGGTAGCAATTGCCTGTGCAAGGTAAAGCCTTAGAGTGCTCGGTAGACACTATAAAACTTCTTTGCTAACCTTCTAAAATTGGTAAACTTTGTCTTTTGCCTTGTTGATCATCTGAGCTTGGTAGAATCTAACTGATAACTGATATGACATTTTTATAACATCAAACAAAACACACAATTGAACAATTGTATCCAACAATCTCCTTGTTTGGCATTGATGGAAACACAACATGTCATAGTAGAATAAAATTTGAAAATAGGTCTAAACAGATCTTTATTTTATAGAAATCTCCATCTTTCATAATAATCTCTCCTTACAAAAGCTCTCATTTTCTTTCAAATTTTAGAAAGACATGATAGTATACTCTCCCTCTTTGATAACACATGCCAAAGACAACACAAATCAAATGAATTGCATTTTACCTAATGCACTGATTCATATGTAATGTCTTCATTACTTTGTTGCATCAAAAGATAGATCTTTGATTCTGTTCCTGTTGATGCATCACTAAAACTATATTTTAGTGAGCTTCAGATAGGGGAATGACCCCTAACTTACCTCTTAGATAGAAGAATGAATCCTTAGGTAAAGGCTTTGTGAATATGTCAACAATTTTTTCCTTTGTATGGACATATTCCAATCTAATTTCCTTTTCTTATACCAATTCTCTAACAAAGTGATACTTTATAGCAATATGCTTGGTTTTTGAATACATCATTGGATTCTTGGATATGTTGATTGCACTTGTGTTGTCACAAAATATAATAACAGGTTTTTTGATTTCTTGCTTCACACCTTCCAATAATACTTTGAACCATACAATGTTTGAGTAGTTTACTGTGCTGCAACATATTCAGCCTCTGCTGTGGATTGAGATGTACAGTTTTTCTTTTTACTTGTCCAAGAAACCAACCTCTTTCTAAGAAAGAAAGCTCCTCCACTTGTACTTTTTCTATCATCAACATTCCCTGCCCAATCTGCATTGGTGAACAATTTTAAATCCAAGTTTCCTCAAAGTTTATACCATAATTCATAATCTTCAGTTCCTTTTAAATATCTCATGATCCTTTTGATTGCCATCATGTGATTTTCTTTTGATTTTGCTAAGAATCTTGCCACTATTCCTATTGCAAGGGCAATGTCTAGTCTTGTATGCAGTACATACTACAACTTTCCAATCAGAGATCTATACAATGTCTGATCCACTTCCTTTGATTCATCATGTTTGGTGAGTTTCAATTCAGTACACATAAGAGTCTGAACTAGTTTGCAGTCTTCCATACCAAACTTTTTTAGTATCCCCTTGATGTATTTAGATTGAGTGATGTAGATGCCATTCTTCCTCGGTTGAATTTGAAGACCAACAAAGAATTTGATTTCACCAAACATTGACATTTCAAATTCCTTGTTCATTTTTTTTGAAAATTCTTTGCAAAGATCATCATTTCCTGTGAACAAAGTATCATCTACAAATATCTCTGCTAAAAAAATCTTATTATCCAGTCCTTCCTTTATGTACAAACTACTATTATCATTAGTTCTTTGAAAACCAAATTGAATAAGATAGTTATGCAATCTTTCATACCATGCTCTAGGGGCTTGTTTCAGACTATATAATGCTTTATCTAGTTTGTAGAACATATCCTTCTTGTTTGGATCAACAAAACCTTCAAGTTGGTCAATATAAACCTCTTTATCCAATATGCCATTGAGAAATGCTGACTTGACATCCATCTAATAAACTTTGAATCCATTGTATGCAGCATATGCAAGTAGGGTTCTGACACCTTCCAATCTTGCAATAGGAGAAAAAGTCTCACCATAGTCTACATCTTCTTCTTGAGAGTATCCTTTGCATACCAGTCTAGCTTTGTTCCTTGACACCTTACCATCATCATTTAACTTGTTTCTGAATACCCACTTAGTTCCAATTACATTTTTGTCTTTAGGTCTAGGTACAAGAGTCCATGTTTTAATTTTCTCTATATGTTCTATCTTTTCATTCATGGCTTCAATCCAACTTTCATTTTCTAATGCATCTTTGACATTTCTAGGTTCAAAATCAGCAAGTAAAAAAGTGTCTTTCAACTTACTTCTTGTCATTGTTCCTTCTGATTTATCTCCAATGATCTAATTTAGTGCATGATGCTTCCTAACATACTTGGCTAACCTAGGCTCCTTGCCTTTTGAATGACTTGAATTGTTATCCTTTTGTATCTCAACTTTTGGTTCTAGATCTAGTTGCTCAGGCTTGATAGATGTTGATTTGGTAGCTTCTTTTTGCAACTCAAGTTCTTGCAACTCGGTCGGCATTAGCTCAGTTTGAACTTCTTGCGACTTGGTTACTGAAGACTCTAGAGTTGAAGATTCTTGATTAATAGGTATATTTGGCATTGTATCAGTTTCAATTTAAACAAATCTCTTGTGTGTTCAGGTTCCCTTTTGCTTTCTTCTTCACTTCTTTCTGCAAACTCATCAACTTTCACATGTGCACTTTCTATGACTTTGTGAGTAGATAGATTCAAACATTTATATGCTTTACTTTTGCAAGAATATCCCAAAAAAATTCCTTCATCACCTTTTACATCAAATTTACCTTTTCAAGATTCTTTCAAAATGTAATATTTTCTTCCAAATACTTTTAGGTAACTTACATTGGGTTTGTAGCCATACCACAACTCATAAGGGGTCTTGAATGAGTCCTTTTTCAGTTGTGCTCAGTTCAAGGTATGAATTGTAGTACTGATAGCTTCCTTCTAGTATTTGATATAAATTCTTTTCTCAATCATTAAGGTTCTTGCATAGTCCATGATAGATCTATTCCTTCTTTCAGCTCTTCCATATTGTTCAGGAGTTCATGGTGTTGAAACCTATCTTTTGATTCCCCTTTCAATGCAAAAGTTATTGAATTCATGTGAAATAAATTCAGCTCCTCTGTTAGACCTTAAACATTTCAGTCTTTTGCCTATTTCCTTTTCTACTCTAGCCAAATACCATTTGAATTTTTCAAGTGCTTATGATTTCTCATTTAGGTACATGACAGTCATCATTCTTGAATAATCATCAACAAAAAGAATGAAGAATTTTTCACTAGTATAATTTTCAATGCCAATAAGTCCACATAAGTCAGTATGCACAATTTCTAAAATTTCTTCAGACTAATAGTTCTTTCTTTTAAAACTAGTTATTCCCATTTTTCCAATTAGACAATTCTTGCATAGACCAACCTCGGGTTTCTTCATGTTAGGAATGCCTCTTACTTTCTTGAATTTACTTATCTTTACCAAGTTGTCAAAGTTTACATGACATAACCTCCTATGCCATAACCAAATTTCTTCAACTTGGGCAATGAAACATGAACATTCACCAAGTTCAAGGTAAAACAAGTTACCTTTTGTTGGAGTGATTGATCCAATCAGCTTTCCTTTGCCATCCAAAAATCTTACTTTTCCATGCATAAATTCCACTTTGAATCCATTATTGAGTAGTTGTGCCACACTCCATAGATTGTGCTTTAGTCCTTGTACCAAATATGCATTATCACATACAAGTTCCTTGGTTAGTGAGATTCTTTCTTTTCCTCTTATACAACAAGGTTCATTGTTACCAAATCTTACACTGCCACCATCATAGTCTTCAAAGTGTTCAAACTTAGTTTTATCACCAGTCGTGTGATGAGAACAATCACTATTTGTAATCCATGTATCATTTTTGCTCACATGAGAAATGAGTGCCATTTCTTCATCATTATCAGATTCATCCTTTACAGTAATCTAAACAATTTCATCTTCTTCTTCATCATCAGAATCATTAGAATCTTTAGCCATGAAACATGTTTTCTTACCTTCATCCTTGAATTATTTGAAGTCTTTCTTACCATTTCACTTGTGAACTTTCTTCTAATCCTTGTTTTACCTATTTAGGCACCTAGCAGCAATATGTCCAATTTCTTCACAAGAAAAATAGATTAGAGGAACCTTACCTTTGTATTTTCGTTTGCCTCTTGAATATTTCCTTGCTAGTAGAGCTTCAACCACCTCAATATCACTATCTGAACTCTGTTATGATTCTTCATCACTATCTAATTGAGGATCCTTTGTCCTTTTTCCTTTTTCTTTGAGTGAAAGCTTGGCTTCAAATGCTGATTCAATGTTCTTGGTAGCTAGAACATAATTATCATAGTTGTCTAGCTCAAATGTAGTTAGTCTTCCAACTATGGCCTCTAAATTTATCTTATGATTTGCTTCACATCTTCTTTCTTGAATTACAGAGACTCTGATTGCATAAATGGGAAGTAGAGTTCTAAGAACTTTACTTATAACTGTCTCCTCCTTGATATCTCCTCTAGATGCTTTGATTTCACTAACACATGCTTTAACTCTTTCAACATAATTTACAATGTTTTCATCCTCTCTCACCCTCCTTTGATCAAATTGTTCTCTCAAACTTTTTGCTTTGGCTCTTCTCACATTATCATCTCCTCCATAAATTTCTTTTAGCTTGTTCCACATTTCAAAGGCAGTTTTGCAATCCTTGATGTCATCAAATTCTTCATAACTTAGAGAAGATGCTATATCTATCATCATGTTGTTGTGAGTCTTCTTTTCAGCAATATCATTGATAGATAATGTACCAGAAGGTTTTGCATATTTTTCATCAAGGTACTTCAGCCTTGTATCACCAATAGAGGCTAAATGAAGTCTCATTAACCCCTACTATGTTGAGAAGTTATCACTATTAAGTCTTGGAATTTCCCTCTTATAAGACATCCTGACCTTTAGCTTAGATCCTTGAAATCTTTTCCTACAAGCACCAAAAGCTCTACTACAAATTGTTGGAATTATAGATGGAGTAACTCAGAGGGGGGTTGAATCAGTTACCACAAAAATAATTCACAAATCAATTATATGTCTTAAATAAATAGTTACTACTGATACTCAATAAATGCTACAAGAATGCTATAACTCAGTAGATTAGCTTGTTACTGATCATTTAGCATTTATAATTATTAATATTCATGCAAAAGTAAAATGAACACAAGAGACACAAGATTTAACGTGGAAACCCAATAGGGGAAAAAACCACCAAGTAACTAGCTACCAATTTTCACTCTTTTGAAGAGAGCCCTATTAGGAGCCAACCCTGTTAAAGGTTACAATACACACTATTAGGTGTGACCCTATTAGAGGATTTAATCACCCTATTAGGAGTGGCCTTGCTAGAGGTCTTTAGAACAATTCAACTGAACTGTCACCTTGTTAGAGGATTTAGAAAATGGCTGTTAAACCAACTCTATTAAGAGATTTGAAATCATTGCTACAATGGTTAGAAAGTAACAATGAATTGACCTAAATAAAATGCAACTAATTTTTTTGATAATAGATCTCCATTCTGCACTATTAGATCCTTCTTGATCAAATATAGCTTTGCTACTCATCAATGATCTTCGATCATCCTTCAAAATTTTCTCTTAGTCTTTCTTTCTCATTCACATCCATCATAAAATTAGAATTCATAGCTTGACCTCACATATATACCATTTAGATTATCAAGTCAGCTCATTCACAAGTTACATTTACCAATAAACCATACATTAGTTGACTACAAATATTACATTAAAAAAAAAACCTTATTTCACAAAATAATGGAATCCTTCACTGGCTAACCCTACTCGATAAATTCTGCATCCAGAAATAATTTCCTAAGTTAACCATCTTAACTCAGTTAACATTACAAAAGATGCAAAGTCCTTTGGCTACTGAGTTAACTTGGTGAGAACTAGATTTCCTTCACTGTCCATGAAAGCTCGGTTAGAACTGTTTCCTGCACTATTTTCTCTTGATGATCAAGTGAGCTCAGTAACAACTGAATTTCCTTTGCTAAAACTTGTAAGCTCAATAGCAACTGAATTTCCTTGGCTAAACCTTCAAAGCTAAGTAGCAACTAAATTTCCTTTGCTAAACCTTGAAAGTTCGGTAGCAACTGCCTATGCAAGGTAAAGCCTAAGAGTGCTCGATAGACACTATAAACCTTCTTTGCTAACCTTCTAAACTTTTTAAAGTTTTATTTTGCCTTGCCGATCATCTAAGCTTGGTAGAATCTGACCAATAATTGATATGACATTTATGTAACATCAAAGACAACACACAATTTAACAATTATATCCAACAGATACATATTTTTTCACATAGTTTGAAGATAATTGGTTATGACATGAGAGGTTGTGTCATGTAAAATTGATAATTTAGTAAGCATTAGTAAGCAGGAAAGAGTTAGAGGATTACCAATATTGAGAAAACCTAGTAAACTAATTTACAACCAATGTCAAATGGGAAAAATAACAAACTCAAGTTTCAAGAGAAAGAATTGTTCTTCTAATGACATTTTGGAGTTAGTTCATACTGATTTATGTGGTCCTATTGGAGAGCAAAGAGATTATGGTGATAAGTACTTTATCTTTTTTGTTTATTATTTCTTTAGAATGATGACTATGGTGATGTGGTTCTATTGGAGTTCAAGTCAAGAAAGGTACAAAAAAAACCCCTTTTGAACTATGGTATGATTATGCACCCAATGTCAAATGTTTCAAAGTATTTGGAAGAAAATGTTATATATTGAAAAATCCAAGGAAAGGAAAACTTGATGCAATGAGCGATGAAGGTATATTTCTAGGATATCATATTAAAAGTAAGTCATAAAAGTGTTTAAATACTAACACTAAAAAAATTATGGAAAGTGCAAATGTTAGAGTTGATGAATTTGTAGAAATGAATGAAGAAGATTGCAATAAGTAACTTAAAGATTATAGAAAATTTGTCTACATCTATAAAGGAGAACCTAGTACTTTACATAAACTAGAGAAGTATATTTTTGAGCATCAATAAACTAGCACTATTGGCCATCAAAAGACAAGCTCTGCCGAGTCTAAACAAGCTTCCAAGTAATAGGCTATAGGAGTTGAGTGATAGAGAGAGGAGACCGAACATCAGTCAGAGGAAGTTGAGTTATAGTAG
Organism: Cupressus sempervirens; assembly: GCA_028749045.1. NCBI lineage: Eukaryota > Viridiplantae > Streptophyta > Pinopsida > Cupressales > Cupressaceae > Cupressus > Cupressus sempervirens. The sequence continues at coordinate 147,939,490 of CM053793.1, forward strand.
GAGATATTTGGAGAGGTTGAGCAACCTAAATCAAGTGAACAAAAACAAGGAGAAATTAGACCTAAACCTATCTTAGCAAAATAAGTTAGAATACACCATACACCTAATCAAATTATTTGAGAGAAAAATTTAGGATTCATGAAAAGAAACAAAGTGAATAATGATACATGTTTGAGTTTGAACCAAGAACATTTAAAGATTCTTGGAAAATGAAGATTGGGTCAAAGAAATGAGTGAAGAGATTGATCAAATAGAGAAGAAAAAGACATGGATATTGGTATCAAGGCCAAAGGATAAGAATGTGATTGGAACCAAGTGAGTATTTAGAAACAAGATGAATGAGAAAGGTGAAGTCACAAGAAACAAAGTGAGATTAGTTTGTAAGGGATATGTGCAAGGGGAAGGAATTGACTATAGAGAGACATTTTCACCATTTGCAAGGTTAGAAGAAGTAAGAACATTACTTGCATATGCTTCTTACAAAAGTTTGAATGTATACCAAACTATGTTAAATGTACATTTCTAAATGGAATCGTGGAGGAAGAAGTCTACATTGAACAACGAAATGATTTTTTGACCGTAGAAAGAGGAACATGGTATGTAAGTTGCACAAAGAATTTTATGGTTTAAAATGATCCCCTAGAGCATGGTACGAAAGGTTACATACTTATTTGGTTAAAAATGGTTTTTCAAGAATTGATGACAATAGTAATTTGCATTTGAAAAGTGAATCTGAGAGTAATATATTGCTAGAAGAAATATTTTTTGATGATATCATATTCAATGGATATGAAATATTGTGTAAATCATTTTCTAATGAGATGAAGAAAGAATCTGAGTTGTCAATATTTGGAGACATTAAATTCTTTGTTATTTTGTAAGTTTATCAAATGAAAGGAGGTATACACATTACACAATACAAGTATATTAAGGAGATATTGAAGACCTTTGGAATGGGATATTCAAGACTAGTTGGAACACCTATGACTAGTGGACATCAACTTTCAAAGAATGATGATTTTGGTGAAGTGAATAAGAAATCGTATAAGTCAATGATTGGCAAATTGTAATGTGTTGTAAATAGAAGACCTAGAATTGCATTAGTTGTTGGTATTGTTAAAATATTTTCTACTAATACTAAGGAGGATAACATGATGGCTATGAAAAGGATGTTGATATATCTGAAAGGGAAATTTTTTTATGGATTATGGTTCAAGAAGAATGACAAGTTTGAGCTGAGAGTTTAGATAAATGCTGATTGGGATGAAAAAATTGATGAAAAAAAGAGTACAAGTGGAGATGCTTTCTTTCTAGGAATGGATCTAATTTCATGTAAAAGAAAGAAGAAAAATCATATATCTCAATCCATAGCAAAAGTTGAGTATGTTGTACTAACTATTAATTGTTCTAACATTGCGTAGATTAAGAAATTATTGGATGGTATAAAGGAAGAGATTATTAAACCTATAGTGATATAACTAAATAACACAAGTCCTATTGACATATCTAAGAGTATTGTGATGCACTCAAAGACCATGCATATTTCCATTAAGTATCATTACTTGAGGGAATTAGTGCAAGAGAAAGAAGTCAAGTTGGAGTATGTGAACAAAAAGGAGAAGATAGTTGATATATATCCACTAAGGCATTACATAAGCATGTATTTGTGTATCTAAGATGTAAGTTAGCCTAACCATTCCCCTATTTGAAGAAAACTAAGAAATGCAACATTAAATCAATTTCTTTTATCAAAATATCTTACAGATTGATGCAAGAGGTCATTATTTAGGAGGTCAAAGGTCCAGGTGTACCATTTGAATAAACAAACATTTAGACAACTTAATATCTTAGAATTTAATAGCTTGATCTCTATAGTAAAATTTTAGTAACATCAACTAGCAGTTCACTATACTAAATATAATAGACTTGTAGAATGTAAACATTAACAATAAAGTATCACATATAACATCCACACAAGTTTGACACTAGGATTCAACATGGAAACCCAATCTAGGAAAAACCACTAGTAACATGTCACTAATCTTTTCACTCTTCTAAAGTGAGATTTTTTAGGAGCCAACACTACTAAAGGTTACAAAACACACTATTAATTGTGACCTTGTTAAAGGATTTAATCAACCTATTAGGAGTGATCTTGTTAGAGAAATTTAGAACATTAATGGTTTGAAAGTAATAAAAGGTTTTGATCTGATAAATACAACTCACTTTGCAAAAATAGATCTTAGTTCAATTCACAAGTTGATCCATTGGCATGCCTTCATTGTCATCTTAATCTTTGATTCACTTGGCAACCCTTCAAGAAATCACACTTCACCTCTTCTCAACTTTTCTTAGCCTCCTTAAGTTTGCTAGTCAATAACATCAACTACTATTCCAACCTTTGACACATCTTAAGGTTAGTCCTTGTACCTCTTTAAATAAGAAATTTTGATATTTTTCTTCTTAAACAACATCGTAAATCTTATCTTATGATAAAATTCAACACATACAATGAATTTATCCACCTATTTGTTCATCCTTTTCTTTTCTAGAAACTACTTCATGAATCCTTGCATAGAAACATGAAAACACAGTTTCCCTTGATGTAAATTTTCTAGGTCATCTATCCTTATGTTAAACATGCTTTCCATATTCCAAGAAATCAAATCTCAATTGGAAATTATGATTTCTCATAAATTATCAAAATATTGTCCCTCGATCAACACTATGTTCTGACACTCAGTCATCACTAGATTACTCAGTGGCTACTAGATTTATTTCTCAGTACATGTTGTGTCACTTAGTCAATACTAATGCTCATTCAATACTATTTCTACTTGACACTCACTATGGCTTGATTGAAACTAGCATCACTATGTATTTCAAGTTCCTTAATCTTTAGTTCTTTTTCTCAGTGAAGCCTATGCATTTGGTCTATCTTGGATCTCTTCTTCGAGGCTTTAGTATAACTATCTTCCTCTCTTCTAGTATTATTAAACAATCACTTTATCTTTTCAAAGTCTAAATAATCAAATGTCCATTTGCAGTTTCCTTTTGATAACTCAACCTTTCCTCCAGGTTATTTTTCTATTACTAACTTCTCAAATCCTCTTCATCAATCATATAGATATGACACTTAGATTAGATAGAAAAATGTCTCACCAATAAGGATTGACATTAATGACAATATAGAAATTGTTCTAATTGTAGTTTATAACACATAGAGGGAGTTAACAGTGAACATCATGAGAAATATTTTTCCATTACATGGTAACTAAAGGTCTTTCCATCAATGCAAAAGAGGGAGATTTTTGGAAGCTATAATTGGCACAATTTTTATGTTGTCACTAATGTCAAACCTTATTGGTAAGATATTTTCGAATAGTGTAGTGTGTCATATCAGTTGGTTGATGAAGAGGATTTGAAAAGAAGAGATACCAAGGTGAACTAGTAGAGTTGTTGAGAAAAGAAAAGTGAGTACATTGGAATTACAATCAGCACTTGATCAATTAGTATTTGAAAACATAATGTGTTGTTTGATCATTGTATGAAGTATGGATTAAGCTAAGAAAAAAAAAAGTTTAATCTAGTAACCTGTGGTCATTTAAGAACTTGAAGTAGAAGATTAAGGAACTTTAGAGATAGTTGAGAAAATAGTATTAGTCAAATGATAGTTATGGCTGACCAAGATGAAGAAAATAATGAAGTAGCAATTGAGCATAGTGAAAACTGAGCAAACTAGTGTAAGATGAGGGAGATAAAATAGTAGAGACTAAGCTACCAAATGATGACTGGGCTGAAGAACATATTGATGACTAGGTGTCAACATTTTAACAAATTGTGAAAGAATCAAGTTTTGATGCTAACATAGTTGAATTTACGAATTGGTCAAAATGCGTAAATGATAAGGATTGATGAACTAGCGTATTTAATGCATGAACTAAATTTTTTGATCAATCAAAGCCAAGGATTTAAGGAAAAGTTTATAGAAGTTTCAAGAAAGGAGAAGAAGGACAAAATGATGGACAAGATCTATGGTGATGTTTAAGAAAAAAAAGTTGAAAGCTACCTATTTAAGAAGGCACAACAGTTATTTTATGGTTGTTGATTAACAAATTTATGAAGAATCCATGAAGAATAGAGTAGAAAAGGAAAAGTGAGAGGTTGGTGAAGAGTGATTGATTGAAAGGTTGCCAAGTAGATCAGAGATGGATCATATGATGAAGTCCAGTCAATGAACTAGGAATGAGCTAAATGGAGATCTGAATTTGAAAAGTGAGTTGTATTTTATCAGATCAAACCTAGCTGTTACTTTCTAACCATTGTGGTAGTAAAATCCTTTAATCAAGGTTGACCTAATAGTTACATTATAAATCTTCAATCAAGGCAACATTCAAATGGGATGATATAAAGACCTCTAACAAGGCCACTCCTAATAGGGTGATTAAATCCTTTCACAAGATCATGCCTAAGAATGTATTTTGTAACCTTTAACAATGTTGGCTCTTAATTGAGCTCACTTTAGAAGAGTGAAAAGTTGTAGCATATTACTTGATTGTTTTCCCTAAATTGGATATCCATGTTAAATCCTAGTTTCATACATGTGTCAATGTTTTTTTCATTATGCATGCTATTTACTATTGTTTATTTATGTAATTCGACATATACTAAATAAAGATCTTGTGATGGATAATAAGTTAAGTTGCTGATGAATTTTTATATTGGCTAAGTAGATTTTTGAGTTTGAATAAGTTATTTAAAGTTGTTAAAAGTTGAATTGGTACATTTGGACATGAGGCTCAGTTATTCTATCATTCTAATACTATAAACTTCAGTCTATAGTATCCTTCCCCTCATTGCAAGAAATCACAATTTGTTGAGAAAAGGTTAGAATTATAACCTTTCATACCATCAATATACACTATGATCTACCTACTTTTCCATAATTTCATAGACTATGGAATCTTTCTTGAATTCTTTATAATTATCTATTTAAATATAATACAAGACCCTTCCCTTACTTTTTTGTTAAAATATAAGAGACAAGAATGATGTTTTTGTAGACCTAGAGCATAATTAACATAGAAAACCACTAATGCAAAAAAAAAGCCACTTGAACTAGCCTATGTAGTAAAATCAACTCAAAAGATAGAATAATAATAATGAAACTTCTCAAAGGCCCATAAAAAAAGAGAACAATGTGTATTAAATCTCAATGAATGCATTGTCATTAGTGTTTAGGTAGGCAAGATCCTACATGATCACCACACATACAATCATAGGGATAGAAAACATGTCTTTCCAAAATTTAAATCCTATGCGTACTTTTCCAACAAGGGGAGGTTGTTTGCTGAATTATTACCTTCCCAGTAAGTGTTATGAAAAGTCACTTTATACACCAAGAAAAGCATACATCTTATCTTATTAATGATGTCCTTTCCATTCCACCCAATGTCAAAAAAGTGATTAAAAAAATTATGATATTCAAAGCACCTCCCTTCATCATCACTTTTTATAACCTTTCCCTTTCAACATTTTGACACAATAGTACATAGAAACCAACTCGGCCATGTATGTCATTTTTTGTCCCCAAGTTAAGCAGAAAGGTGACAAGCATTTTTCACCTCAAATTTCCTAAGAGGCCATCCCTAGCTGCTTGACCTAGGCTACCAATAATATTTTATATTTCTTATTATTCCAACCATGAAATATTTTTATGTATTAGAACAACCCAATTTCTAGTGATATCCTAATGCACAGGAGGTAGGGGAATTCCAAGAAACTCCATGCTATGCTACATGAACCAAGATGAGAAATGAGAGTAGAGAAAAAGGCACAAAACTTTAAGCTAAAGACCATTAGGTTCCATGCACTTAGGGTAAGGATCAATGATGGATTCATAATAAGATGCTAATTATAGACAAGTTGAGACCACAAGAAATAATGATTACTCAACAATCAAGAAACTAGTAGAGAAAATAGAGCAATATTTTTAGTTGATGCAAGATTGTTCATTGACCCAAGATTCTCCTGCATTAGACACTTGGGAAAATAAAGGACTGATGACCACATCAAAGAACCTTGATGCTTTGACATAAATCATAAATATCCAGCTTATCTAGTGTTATGCATGAACTATCTTCAAGTAGTTTGTCTTTCCACGGAATAGAGTAATCCATGTAACCTTTTTCTTTGGTGCTCTTACTTACCCTTCTATCCAAAAACTTCTCAATATATTCAATATTCCTCATTAGATAATCTAGTTTATCTTTTAATTCATCATCTAATTTGAAGTACTCAAAGATATCTACAATATTGAGTATTGGTGAATTTTACATTTCCTCTAGTAATTCAACTTCAAAAGAATGTTCACTATCAAATTTCTTCAAGATTTTACATGGAACAAACTTCTTCATGTTCAACCTAATATAGGTACAAACTAGAAATATGGTTTTTTCAAGTGAACCATAACTTCATCTCCAACTTCAAAAGACTTATGCATTCTTCTTTTATCTTCCCTCTATTTATACTCTTGATTACTAACCTCTAGACTCTTCTTCACTTCTTAATGCAAATTCTTCATGAAATCCACAAATTCCTCATCTTCAACACTTTCGTTCATTTTAGTATTCAAATCCCTCAACTTAGTAGTTCCTTTAGAATTTACTCCATTTACTATCTCAAAATGTGTCTTCTTAGTGCTCATATTCATATACTTATCGTATACAAACCTTTCTTTTTACAAAACCAAGTCCCAACTAGCTAGCTTATCTCCAATTGAAAATCTCAATAAGTTACCAAAACTCCTATTCACAATTTCACTTTGTCTATCTATTTGTGGAAGAAATTTGGAAGTAAAATTAATTCAAATATCCAACTTCTTCTAGTGTATCCTCAAAAAATAACTAGGAAACTTAGTATCCCTATTTGAAAGAATAGTATTAGGGAATTGATGCCAAGCTCTCCCTTAGATAGGAAACTCAATTGAGATGTGGCCTTAGACTGCTTCAAATACCCCAAAATGGAGTCAAGAGAGGGCTTTACATGTTTGTATAAACCTTACTCACAAACATGAACTAGGTACTCGAAAGAGCACAACTAGATAACTAAGCACAAAACCACTAAATACTAGGGATATGCTTGAAATGGGAACTTTTGTATTCAAACAAGAATGGAAAGATTCCTTAATTTTCAAAAAACTCAACTAGATGGGTTAGAACAACCTACCATATGCCAACAATCTCAAATAGAAAAAATGGCTTTCAGGCCTAGGAGTCCCAATTAGCCCTAAAAAAGAGGAAATTTGAAATTACTCCAAAACACATGGAAATAAAAGTTGATATTTAGACACCCTTTGGAATATTCTTATGATTCCAAGGTTTTAGACTCCTAACTAATTAGATGACCACCACACAAAAAATGCAACAATTAACCCTATTAGTCCTAATTGATTGGTTTTGTGATGGAAGTGTGAATTGGGCTATTGATAAAACTTATACACCAATTGAGAAACTAAGAGGGATCTACCAGAGATCACAATTCACCCTTAGAAAGGTTTTATCCATCCTCTAAGTTCTTTTGACACTTCAATACATGTTGTCTTGAACCAAACACATAGAGATGTTTGGGCTTGGGCCGGGATGAAAAATTAGATAACTTGCTCTCCATCTTCCATGCTTATGGGGTCTTAAAGTACACCCTCCTAACTTTAATTTTCTTGAATGGCATGAGATTCCCATGGTGGAAATGAAAATTAAGGCATTCTTACAAAAAAATGTCCATGAATTGAAGGTTCTGGTGCACCTGAGGAAGAATAATAAGTATCTTCAGATGTTGATCACTTCAATCCTTCAAACCACTTGCATTCTTCTCTTAAGACATTCAAGATTTAAATTCAAAAAATTATTTATTTCTACCAATCCATACCAATATATACACTCACATGTTATAGAAAATTATATGGAATGATGAGAGATTTTATTAAATTCAAATTGGAAAAAGTACATGTTCTCTATCTTCCACTCACCTAAAAGGGTTATTAAAGACCTTTCCCATCTAATCCAACTGATTTTCAAAGGTTGTGACTATTGAGGAGTGATTAATTGAAAGTTGTTAAATATAATGAGAAACTATCAAGCCTTTACCCAACAGTCAATGATAACTAATCTCACTTGGGCATCAAAGATAGTTTCATGTATGTATTGAGCATTCCATGTTAACTAAGTTCAAAGATAGTGTTGACCGATTTGGGTTAGTTAATGAACGAACACCAACATAAACTCTATACTAATCAAGTACACATGTTTAGAAGCCTAAGAACACACCTACCCTATCCTAGGACTAAGATGTGCCTAATAACCATTGTCAAAAACCCATGGTTTATAAAACACCAATTGTGACTAGTCATTACAAGCAGACTTATTTGTAATGAAACACTACTTCTACAACTTATCAAAAACCCTTAGGCATGAATTTTATTGAGTGAAACTCATGAAGAGCTTGTTGTAGTAAATGTTCTAGAGAGTGGAGGAATAGGTGCTGCTACACTAGTTGCTGAATAGAGGTGCCATGCTTGGCAATTCATTCTTCACTCATACATGTAGCATCTATATCTGGAAGACCCTTCCATTTGACCAAATAGTCTATGTAGGGCTTCCTTCTTGTCTTCTCAACCACCTTGGAATCCAAAATATTCTCCAACTATAGTCCTTGGCTAGATGACAAGTCTTTGATCCATTCTGCTTGCATTACATCATTAGTATCCTACATCATATTATTAGTTCCTACATCACCTTTGAAAGGGGTGATATCATCAACATTAAAGATAGGATAAGTAGAGATGGTTGGGGGTAATGATATTTCATAAGTATTTTCCCCAAATTTATGCAATATCAGACATGGTCCAATCTTTCTCATCTTCAACTTGGTGTGTCCCTTTGGAAGCCTTGCTTTTCTTAGATATGCCCACATTTGGTCTCCTTCCTTGAAAGAAACATGTCTTTTCTTCTTTTTTTCTTGTTCTTTGTACCTTATAGTATTTTTATTTAAAGTATCTTTAACTTCATCATGAATATGCTTGATCCATGTTGAGAAATTTTCACCTTGTGTACTTACTTTGAATTCATTTGGTTAATCTCTTAGTTCCATGACTCCTTTAGGATGAAGTCCATAGTTTACTTGGAATGGTGTCTTTCCTTTTGACCTATTTACTAAGTCATTGAAGGAAAATTCTTCTTGAGGGAGGATAGCGTCCCATGACTATCCATGTTGTTTGGTTAGATACCTTAGAAGGTTGCCTAAATATCTATTCACTACTTCAGTCTTCCCATCTATTTGTGGATGATAGGTATAACTGAAAGATAGATTTGTGTCCAAAATTTTCCATAGGGTCCTCCAAAAATGGCCTTGGAATTTTACATCTCTATTTGAGATAATGGATCTTGGAAATCCATGAATCTTGACTACTTCCTTGAAAAATAGTTTAGCAATATGTAAAGCATAATTAGAGCTTTTGCAAGGAACAAAATGAGCCATTTTACTAAATCTATCTACAATAACAAAAAATTATATCAAAATCTTGTATTATTCTTGGGAGACCAAGAAAAAATCCATACTCACATTTTCCCATGGCTTTGTCAAAATTGGTAAGGGCTGGTAAAGACATTGGTTTGTTCTAACTCCCTTCTCTGTTTGGAAAATTCTACAAGTTTCAACAAACTTTCTTACATCAATAGGTAGTTTTGGCCAATGGTAGTTTCTCCCTAGGAGTTCTAGAGTCTTGTCAATGTCAAAGTTTCCTCCTAATGTGCCATAATTCTTCCCTCTAATCAAATTTTCCCTCATGGAGCATCTTGGAATGCAAAGTTTTCCTCCTTTAAACAAGAGACCACTTTGCAATCAATATTCAGAATATGTAGTGTTATAGGCATCAGATAAGGTAGATAAAATCTTATGGATGTCACCAAAATATAGATGATCTTTGTATAAGTGTTTAGGGCATCAGTCCTGATGCTTTTCACTTATACTTCTTCCACCAAGTTGACTCTCCTATTGAGATCATCTACTACCTTATTTGTAGTGCCTTTCCTATGCTTAATAAATAATGTGAAGGCTTGGAGTTGCTTAACCCATTTCATGTATTTGCAACTTAGCTTGTCTTGGCTATTTAGGAAACTTAGTGCATGATTGTTTTTGTAGACAATGAATTCTTTAGGAAGCAAGTAGTGCTCCCATTTCTTAAGATCTTGAACCATAATATGTAGTTCTAGGTCATAGATACTGTACTTCATCCTAGCATCATTGCATTTTCTATAAAATGTTGTCCATCCATGGAATCTCCTAACATCCCCTACTATCTTAGGTGTTTTCCAATGAATGACAGCCTCTACCCAAGAATGTCAATTCTATCTACATAAATGCACATGTTTCAAGGTCAATTGCTAACTTATTTCATGTATCCTTTGAAGGACTTGTTCCATTACCTTCAAAGGTTCTTCCTTTATTCTACTAAAAATCAACATATCATCTAGATAGACCACTAAAAACTTACCTATGAAGTCAAGAAAAACTTCATTCATCAACCTTACAAATGTGCTATGAGCACTACTTAAACCAAATGGCATGACAAGATATTCATATAATCCTTCCATAGTTTTAAATGTTTTTTTTCATGTATCTCTAGGCTTGATCCTTATCTAATGGTAGCCTAATTTAAGGTCTATTTTAGAAAAGTAGCATGCTCCTCCAATTTGGTCTAATATATCTTCAATCCTGGGTATAGGGAATCTATACCTTATGGTTATTTTGTCCATTGCCCTAGATTTAGTGAAAATAATCCATATTTCATCTTAGGTTTGAGAACTAGGGCATAACCTATCTGAGAGTCTTGGATCACATTCATCATTTCTTGTTCTCCTACCATAATGAGTAGCTTCTCTTTAGCTTTTTCTTGGTGAGGGTCAGGGCTAGGGAGAAGGTTGTACTTAAGACCATCTTTACTAATTTGGTACTTGTATGTGATACCATCATGTTTGTCCTTAAGATCATACTACCATGGATGCCCTAGAAAAAGGTGACAAATACCCATAACTACATTATCATAAAGGGCTCTATCCTTGTAGTCTTTTATTTAGAAATATTCCCATGTGCTTATTGCCCTTTTGTCAACTGAGATACATGGGAGGGATTTGGGTGGTACATTTCCTCTAGATTTAGTTTATCTAACATTTTTTTAGATATAAGGTTTTTAGTAGAACCAGAATCAATAACTACATTGCATACCTTTCCATGGATTTTGCAGTTGGTCCTAAAGAGTGTCTTTCTTTATGGAGGCTCCATTGGCATGAGTGTTTGAATAAAATTCATATTCATCACAAGAGTAGACCCTTCTTCACTAGCACAAACTCTTACACTTTTATCATCATAATCTTGGACCAGATCTATTCTTCTCTCTCCTTGGTTATTTTGCTTCTCCGGACACTTGTTTGTATAGTGGTCAATCTAGTTACAATTGTAGCATTTGATCTTCTCATTGTTTCTTCCAGCATTTCTGACTCTTCCATTATCTATCCTTCCTTTGTATCCACCTCTTGAACTAATTTTTCCTTAGGTATTCTTCTTATTGAAATATCCTTGTGGTCTATTGATTTGCATTCCTTTACCTCCATAGTTTCCTCTTCCTCTATCATTCTTTCCTTTGTTTTTGCCACTTTCTTCATTCCTTATTTTGAAATTCTCTTCAAGCTTGAGTGTCAATTGGTAGAACTATTTTAATCTAGTAGGACTTCTTAACTTTAGTTCATCTTGAATGGAAATCCTTAGTCCTTGCACGTACCTAGCAAGTTTCACACTTTTAGATTCAAGAAGTTTAGACTTCATTACTAACTTCTAAAGTTATTTAGTATAGGTAGAGATATCCATCTCTTTCTACATCAAACTCATTCTCTTCTTATGAAGTTGAACTTCATAGTCCTCAAGGACATAGGTCTCTCTAAGTAGAGTCACCATCTTCTTCCATGTGGTGACTAGATTCTTGTTACTCTTCACCCTGTCATCTTGAGTAAAATTCCACCATGTGAGTGCAGAGCCTTTGAGCCTCAGCTTGGCAATCTTCACCCTTTGGTTCTCAGGGATGTCTTCATAGTCAAATAAATTTTTTAGGGCATCTTCCCATTCTATGTAGGAAAATCAATCTTAGAATCCATGGTTCTCCTCTCCATAGATTTTAGAGTCCTCACAAGAAGCCTCTAGTTATCAAGATATTCTTCTTCCTCCTACTCAAGGGGTTCTACCTCACTCCCTTCTCTAACTTCTTCAGAGTTTTCACCACTTCTACTTCAAAGATCTTCCTTAATTTTTTTCATCTCTTTCCTTATCAACTACATCTCCTAGTTCCTTTTCTCATCTTGCCTCATTTTATGGTCTCTAAGGTATTTCATTATCTCTACATTGATAATCCTTGTAGATAACCCTCCTTCATCTTCTCCTTCCATGGTGTTAATAGATCTTTTACCCTAAGGGATCTTAGGTTTCTCTAATACCACTTGATGTAGAGTTCTCCCTTATATAGGGAACTAGGTTATGGTGTGGCCTTAGACTACTTCAAATACCCCAAAATATAGTTAATAGAGGGCTCTACACCTTTGTATAAACCTTACTCACAAACATGAACTAGGTACTCCAAAGAGCAAAACTAGATCACTAAACACAAAACCACTAAATACTAGGAATATGCTTGAAATGGGAACTTATGTATTGAAAAGGGAATAGAAAGGTGCTTAAACATTTAAAAAACTCAACTTGATGGGTTAGAATAACCTAACTTATGCCAACAATCTCAAATAACAAAATTGGCTTTTAGGCTTAGGACTCCTAATTAGCCCTACCAAAGAGGAAGTGAGAAATCGTTTGAAACTTCTCCAAAAGACTTGGAAAAAAAGTTGATAGCTAGAGACGCTTTTGGAAGATGCTTTTAATTCCAAGGTTTTAGACTCCCAACTAATTAGATGACCACCAAACCAAAAATACAACAATTAACCTTATTAGGCCTAATTGATTGGGTTTGTGAAGGAAGTACAAATTGGGCTATTTATTAGACTTATCCACCAACTAAGTAACTAAGAGGGATGTATCATAGATCACACTTCACCATTATAAAGGCTTTATCCATCCCCTAACTACTTTTGACACTTCAATACATGTTGTCCTAAACCAAACACATAGAGATGTTTGGTCTAGGGCTAGGCTGCAAAATTAGATAACTTACTCTCCATCTCCCATGCTTTTGTGGTCTAAAATTAAAGCCTTATAACTTTCATTTTCCTAAGTGGTATGAGATTACCACTATGGAAATAAAAATTAGGGAATTCTTGCAAAAAATTGTTGATGAAACGACAGTTTTGGTGCACTTGAGGAAGAATGTTAAGTATCTTTATATGTTAATCACTTCAATCCTTCAAATCACTTGCATTATTCTCTTAAGACATTTGAGACTCAAATTCAAAAAATTATATTCTTCTATCAATCCATACTAGTCCAAAAACTCATGTTTTACAACAAATTATATAGAAAAATGGGACATTTTATTGATTTCAAATTGCAAAAAATACATGTTCTCTAGCTTCCACCCACCTAAAAGGGCTATTGAAGACCTTTCCCTACTAATCCAACTGATTTTCAAAGGTTGTGACCATTGGGGAGTGATAAAGTGAAATTTTTTAAATGTAATGAGAAACTATCAAGCCTTTAGTGAGCAACCAGTCATAAACAAGCTTAGTTGGGCATCAAAGATAGTTTCCTGTATGTGTCAACCATTCAATGTTAACAAAGTTTGGAGATAGTGCTAACCTAGTTGGGTTGGTTAACTAAGGAACACAGACATAAACTTTGTACTAACTAAGTACATATGTTTAAAAGCCTAAGAACACATGTACCCTATCCTATGACTAAGATGTGCCTTATGACCATAGTAAAAATCCATGGTTTATAAACCACCAATGATGACTAGAGCTAACAAGTAGGATTATTTGTAATGAAAAAATAATTTCTTTTTGGGTGTTCTCCTTATTGGAATCTCCTTGTGGTCTATTTATTTTCATTCCTTTACCTCCATAATTTTCTCTTCCTCTATCATTCTTTCCTTTGTTTCTACCACTTTGTTCATTCCTTCTTTTGAACTTCTCTTCAACCTTGAGTGCCAATTGGTAGGACTGGTTTACTATGGTAGGACTTGTCAAACTTAGTTAATCTTGAATGGAAATCCTTAGTCCATGCGTGTACCTAGCAAGTTTCACACTTTCAAGTTCAACAAGTTTAGACTTCACTACTAACTTTTAAAATTATTTAGTATAGGTAGAGATGTCCATCTCTTTCTACCTCAAACTCATTCTCTTCTTATGAAGTTAAACTATATAGTCCTCAAGGAAAAAGGTCTCCTTGAGTAGGGGCAACATCTTCTTTAATGTGGTGACTAATTTCTTATTACTCTTCACCCTATCATCTTGAGTGAAATTCCACCATGTGAGTGCAAAGCCTCTGAGCCTTGACTTCGCAATCTTCACCCTTTGGTTCTCAAGGATGTCTTCATAGTCAAATAAACTAGTTAGGGCATCTACCTAATCCATTGCAACCTTTGGGTCTATCTTCCCATTTTATTTAGAAAAATCAAACTTATAATCCACAGTTCTCCTCTCCATAGATTCCAGAGTCCTCACTAGCAGCCTCTAGTCAATAGGACATTCTTCTTCCTCTTGCTCAAGGTGTTCTTCATCACTCCCTTGTCTAACTTGTTTAGATTTTTCACCACTTGTATTTTCAAGATCTTCATTAAGCTTTTCCATCTCTTGCCTCATCAACTACATCTTCTTGTTCCTTTTCTCATCTTGCCTCAAATTATGGTCTCTAAGGCATTTCACTATCTCCGCACCAGCCATCCTTGTAGATAATCTTCCTTCATCTTCTCCTTATATGGTGTTAATAGATCTCTTACACTAAGGGATCTTAGATTTCTCTGATACCACTTGATGTAGAGCACTCCCTTATATAGGAAACTAGGTTGTGGTGTGGCCTTAGACTACTTCAAATACCCCAAAATGAGTCAAGAGAGGTCTCTACACCTTTGTATAAAACTTACAAACATGAACTAGGTACTCGAAAGAAAGCACAAAATCACTAATACTAGGGATATGCTTGAAATGTGTATTTAAAGGGGAATGGAAAGGTTCTTGAACATTCAACAACCTCAACTTTATGGGTTAGAACAACCTAACTTGTGCCAACAGTCTCAAATAGAAAAACTAGCTTTTAGGCATAGGAGTCCCAATTAGCCCTACTAAAGAGGAATGAGAACATGGTTTGAAATTTTTCCAAAAAGACCTAAAAAACAAAGTTGATATCTAGAGACCCTTTTGGAAGATGCTTTTGATTCCAAGGTTTAATACTCCCAACTAACTAGATGACCACCAAACCAAAAATGCAACAATTAACCCTATTAGGCCTAATTGATTGGGTTTATGAAGGAAGTACAAATTAGGATATTGATTAGACTTAGAGACCAACTTAGAAACTAAGAGTGATCTATCAGAGATCACACTTTGCCATTAGAAAGGTTTTATCCACCCCCTAAGTGCTTTTGACACTCCAATACATGTTGTCCTAAACCAAACACATAGAGATGTTTGGTTTAGGGCTGGGCTACAAAATTAGATAAATTTATCTCCATCTCCCATGCTTCTAGGGTCTTAAGTTACACCCTCATAAAATTCATTTTGCTAAGTGGCATGAGATTCCCACTATGGAGATGCAAGTTAGGGCATTCATTCAAAAACTTATTTATGAAACGAGGGCTTTGGTGCACCCGAAGAAGAATGTTAAGTATATTTAGATGCTAATCACTTTAATCATTCAAACCACTCACATTATTCTTTTAAGATATTTGAGACTCAAATTTAGAAAATTATTTTCTTTTTCCAATCTGCACCACTTCAAACACTCACATGCTACAACAAATTATATGGAAAAATGAGAGATTTTATTGATTTCAAATTGTAAAAAATACTTGTTCTCTATCTTCTACCCACTTGAAAGGGCTGTTGAAGACCTTTCCCAACTAATCCAACCAATTTTCAAAGGTTGTGACCATTGGGGAGTGATTAAGTGAAAGTTGTTAAATGTAATGAGGAAATGTCGAGCCTTTACTAAGCAACTAGTAATAACTGAGCTCACTTGGGCATCAAAGATAGTTTCCTATATGTGCCAACTATTCAGTGTTAATCGAGTTTGGAGATAGTACTAATTGAGTTAGGTTAGTTAACTAAGGAACACTAGCATAAACTCTGTACTAAAAAAGTACACATGTTTAGAAGCCTAAGAATACACCTACCCTATCCTAGGACTAAGATGTGCCTAATGACCATAGTAAAACACCCATGGTTTATAAAAAACTAGTGGTGACTAGAGCTAACAAGTAGGATTATTTGTAATGAAAAAATAATTCTAAAACTTATCAAGGACTCTTAGGCATGAATACCCTTGAGTGAAACTCATGAAGAGCTTTTTGTAGTGGATGCGCTTGAGAGTGGAGGAATAGGTGCTCTTGCACCAAAAACCCATGCAATCTCACCACTTCCTTGAAGAATAATTCAACCAAATGGACTGCATCAGATGTCTTCTTACTAGGTATGAAATGAACTATTTTATAAAATGTGTCAAACACTACCAGAATAGAATCATTACATCTCAAAATCCTAGGCAACACAAGCACAAAGTCCATGCTAAAATCTTCTCAAGGTTTATTTGGAACAGGAAATAATAAAAAAAATCCCAAATTCTAACTAGCTCCTTTTTCTTTTTAACAAATTTTTCAACTCTTTACCATCTTCTAAACATCTTTGTATATCTTAGGCTAGTAATACCTATTAGCAATCAATTCCACTATTTTGTCAATTCCACACTGTCCAACAAGTCTTCCACTATTTTTGTTTTGTATGATGTTACCCCTCATGTATCCTCTAGGCATGCACATTTCAATTCCTTTAAACAACATATTTCCCTAAATGAAATAATTAGAACACTTATCTAGTTCAATTGTCATGTCATTCTTGCAAGCCTTCCAAGGTTATACAAAACGATGATCAGTTTCATACAAATATTTCAAATCATTATAATCAAGTACCTCAACTCTCATTTTTGTTAGCAAATTCCATCTTCTACTCAACACATTAGCTACTTTGTTAGAATATCTACTTCTATGTTTCAACATAAAAGAAATGTTGTGCGAAAATTCTACCCACTTCATGTGTCTCTAATTCAACTTATTATGACTTCCTAAAGATTCTAAAGATTTGTGGTCATTGTACAATAAAAATTCCTTAGACATCAAATAATGTCTCCATTTCTTCAAATCTTGAACAATAGCATATAATTCATGATCATAAACTGAATACCTTTCCTTAGCATCATTCAAATTCTCACTAAAAAAAGCTATAGGTATTGCTTCTTGACTCAAAAAGTCTCCAATAGAACTTTCACTTGCATCACAATCAACTTGAAAACCTTTAGTAAAATTAGGTAGAGCAAGTGTAGGTAGTTCAACTACCTTTTCTTTCAATTTTTCAAAACTCTTATATGATCATTGTGTCCATTTGAAATCTCTTTTATACCCTCTCAATGTTTATTTCATTGCATCACATATCAAATTGAATTTATTGATGAACTTCCTATAAAAACTTGGAAATCCATAACATGATCTAACTTCCCCAACATTCTCACATATGAGACAATCAAAGATAAATTTTACTTTTTTAGGATCCATCTTCAAACCATCAACATAAATAAAAAAACCAAGGTACACAATTTCTTCTTTCATAAATGAATATTTCTTTAAATTAATCAACAACTTTTATTCTTTAATCTCTATAATACTTGTCTAATATGGTCAAGATGTTCTTTCTTAGTCTTACTAAATATCACAAAGTGATCAAGATATGCAATTACAAACTTACCCAAGAATTTCTTCAAAACCTCATTCATCACCCTCATGAAAGTACTAGGTCTATTAGTCAAACCAAAAGACATAACTATAAGAATTTGGTAACTATAAGAATTTGGTATAGCTTTCATACCATGTAAGAATTTTCCTTAGGGAAAAATGATGCTAAGATCAAGAAGCTCAAAACAAAGCACAATATGGACCAAATGATGTATGGTCATAATAAAAATATGATAATGAATTGATGTACATTTATAGTAGAAGTGTTTGTATATAAAGGCCTCTAGAATGGCTAGGAGTTAGCAAAATGATAAGCCTCACAACTAAGCACATGTCCACCAAGAGTGGATTGTCTTCCACTAAGTGCAAAAGTTTGTGTGATGATGAGAGGATAAGCTTACATAGGTGTATCACATAAAGAGATGTTATAGAAACCATATTCTTAATTAGAGTGTGAACAACTATGTTGTCTATATGACAACTTAGATGAATATGCAAACTCCTATGTTGTAGATGCCATGTTCTAAATTAGAGTTGCTAACTCTTGTGTTATCAACAAGACAACTCATGAGTATGCATATTCCTAGGTGTCTACATGAAAAGTAATAAAATAATGCATTTAACCTAAGTAAACTTAAGTGTAAATAATAATTAAATATTTGCACCAACACCCCCCCTCCCCTCCTTTAAGTGCAACTTAGGAGAATGCACTTAAGCTCACAAAAGCTAAGATGAAAATGCATAATGGGTCCCGACTAATAGGCCATGTTAGGTACCCATGTACAAATGCAATACTCTACATACAATATGATGCAATGCAATCTCTTTGGAAATAGAAAAAAAGGGAAAACCTCATGCAAAAATTTCTCCCTAAAAATAAGAGATAAGTACAATAAAGAAAGATGCATGTATGTATGGAGTAATCAAGACCCCCTATTATGACATACTTTTTGCATATACAATAGAGAATCCCTTAAAGTAATCCCCCCCTTAGTGAAGGATCTCCTAATGATGAGTGCTTGAAGACAAAAGATAATCCAATCCCTGCAGAAAACATTCTCCCTTTAGGAAGAAGATACACCAAGTATAGGTGCAAGTATGCTTCTCACTATGGATAGAAAGATGGAAGAGGGAATATGTAGTATGTTGTGGATGCTACCTTTGAAGTCTGCTCAGATGTTGATAAGTCTTTAATGAATGTAGATGCCTTGAACCAATCTGGTAGATGTCAAAAACAAGGTGGCAAACAAGGTACCATGTCCATGTATGAAAGCGAATCAACCTCCAAAGACAATGAAGCATCTTGATAGGAAGATATGAGAAGAGAAGCAATGTAGCCTCCCCTTAATGATGAATGTACATCCATGAAAAAATCTCCTTGCTGACTGAAGAAGCTACACCATGAAAGTTGAATGATGTTCCTCCTTGTAGGAAGAAATGGTGCCATAGGTGTAGCAGAGAATGCTCCCCAACTAGTAGGAAGAATCCTCAGAAGATATGATGTCTAAGGAAACTGGAATACAAGCTCCAAAGACTAATGTGTCTCCTCTAAATTAAGAGAGTCCTTCTCCAACTATTGTATAGAAGTGTCCACAGTCATGTCAGTCTCGAAAGAAAGATCAAGTGGTTGAGGGTAATAGTGTTCCCTTACAAAAAGTAAAGAAGAAGTCTCCTCAACAAAGAGAAGATGAATTTCATTAATGATATCTCCCACATCTTCAATGTAAGACTCCACAAACAACACTACAATGTCTAGAAGAAAGTCATCCTATGAAGCTGAAATAGGAAGACATGGTGTTTCCTACTGCACTGAATTAGGAGCATTTGTGGCTAGAACTAGATTAGTAGAAGCAACAAGAGCATTAGGAGGTAGGATCTCAACTGGAGTTGAAGGTACCATAATTGGAATGACTAGAGGTAGAATGCCCTCTAGGAATGGAGGAACTGTTGGATCTCAATATGCTTTCCAAAAGATCATCCAAAGATCGTAAGGTTCACTGATCTTTCTAAGGACATCAAAATAATCAAAACTAATATTGAAACAAATGGCTTCCATAATTATGTGAATAGGCATTAGATCAGTGTAAGAAGACCATTCTTTTGAACATAGAAAAGGAAATACTTCCTTATGCTCTCTTAGATGATCAATTATCAAAGCACTCCATTTCTGATAGTTCCTTTTTGTCAACTTCAATTTTAAACCAAACTGACACTTGTGACATGACTCCATGAGATCAATAAATGTATGCACCCCAAAAAAAAAAATCAAAGAAACCCCTCTTAATGTATGGTTTTTCACTTTATACTTAGTGTGATTACAATAGGCCGCTTGCTAATTTAGGGTGTAAGTGGACTTTTGATTTTGATGGTTACAACAACAAATATGAAGCCATATCAAACTCAACAAGATAAGACACAAGATCTCTCAAGGATATAATTAATTACAAGTGCCAATAGACCAAAATGAGACCAAAATTTTAAAGTACTATGTCTATTCAAAATTACTCCAAACTGATACCAGATCTGGAAAGTAGACAAAAAATCATGCACTCTTAAAAAAATAACACCTGAATATGTGTCCAGAGGAGCCCAAACTAAGCCTGTAAAGTTGCAAAAGATGGGATTTGCAATTTTTAGAAAAAATTAGGAAGAAAGATCTCAAACATCTTACACTAATGTGTAGATCAGAAATTTCTAACCCAAAACCAAAAAAAAATGCTCGAAAAAAGGAGTCCATATGAGGGAGATATCATTGTTTGAATATCACCTCTATAATTATTTTTCCAAAATCGACACCGTCATGCCTCCAAAAATCAAATGACTCTAAATTTCATCTTAGATGTTTGATTTTGATGAAAAAAAAGTCAATTTGGGGGTTTTTGACCTTCTAAATGTGGTGTCAATATCTAATTTGCACCAGCAAGCTCCAATCTTCACTTGCAAAAAATATCTCCTACTAGCGTAAAAGGCCAATTTTTTTCACAAAATTTCAAAAATAAACTATAAATCCAGATTTGAAAGGAGAAGCAAACAAAAAATGCAGATCTAAAAATTAATTGCATAGATCTGAAGAGATCATACCAATTTTGTAAATCAGGCCTTTGGGTGTCAGTGTCAAAAAAAGTTTTCCTCAATTTTGATTATGCACTAGGGTAGGCAAATTTATAGTCAAAATTCACCAAATTGATACTCTAGACACAATGGTGAGGTTTTCTTTGGCTCTAGATGCTCCCAATAGCTATCGATACTTCGGATATAAATCAAGGTCCTTTGAGAGGTAAAGCAAAAATGGTCTCCAATGGCTATGAAATGACACTCCTATGACTCTATTACCATGTAAGAATTTGGTATAGCTCTAATACCATGTAAGAATTTTCCTAAGGGAAAAACGACACCAAGATCAAGAAGCTCAAGAACAAAGCACAATATGGACCAAATGATGTATGATCATAATAACAAAATGAGAATCAATTGATGTACATTTACACTAGAAGTGCCTATATATAAAGGCCTTTAGAATGAATAGGAGTTAGCAAAATGATAAGCCTCACAACAAATCACATGTCCACCAAGAGTGGATTACCCTCCATTGAGCACAAAAGTTTGTACAATGATGAGAGGATAAGCTTACATAGGTGTATCACATAAAATAATTTTTTAGACACCGTGTTCTTAATTAGAGTGTGAACAACTATGTTGTCTACATGACAACTTAGATGAATATGCAAACTCCTATGTTGTAGATACCATGTGCTAAATTAGAGTTGTTAAATCTTGTGTTTTCAACAAGACAACTCATATGAGTATGCATACTCCTAGGTGTCTACATGACAACTAATAAAATAATGTATTTAACCTAAGTATACTTAAGTAAAGTGCAGATAATAATAAATTATTTACACTAACAATAAATAACCATTCATAGATATCATCATTTGTATTGAAAGTATTTTTTTTATTCATCTCCTTATCTGATTCTGATATGATGATACCCACTTTTTAAATCAATTTTTGTGAAATATCATGCTCTATGCAAAAAATCCATTATGGAATCCATCCTAAGAAATGTGAATCTATGCTTAACTATGATATTTTTTATACCTCTATAATTCGTGCACATTCTCCATTCTCCATTCTTTTTAGGTGCCAATACAATGGGTACAACACAAGGAATCAAGCTTTCTCTAATCAATATTTTCTAAGGAAATTATTGTACTTGTCTATTTTATTCTTCATTTTCAATACGTGTTAGACATATAATGCTTTATTAGATGAAACTTTCTCTAGGCATCAAATCCATACAATGACTAATAATTCTTATAGGAGGAAATCCATCGGATAAATTATTAGAAATAATATATTGAAATTCATTGAACAAAGATTTAAATTTGTGTGCATGCTCAAGTTCATATTGTTTCTAAATTTTCCTTGGAATTAAAAAAAAAAAAATTATGCTCCTTCACATCCTTAATGAATTTATTTCCTTCAACCAAACATACTATTACTATGGTACAATTTTTCTCATCAATTTTCTCTACCAAAGGAAATAATACTTGTTTCTTCTGATCACCCCAAATAGTATACTAATTCAATCTACCATGATTGAAAGCTTGCCTATCATGTTGCCAAAGTCTACTAGGGAACAAAATATGACAACAATCCATAGGCATAATATCACACAAAACTTCATCATAAAAGTTTCCAATATTGAATTTAACAAGGCATTTTTCACTTACTACTTACTTATACTCCTTCTAGATCAAAGAAAAATGACAAGGCTTAGTATGTCTCAACCTCTAAAATTTTAATTTTCTAACCAACTCCTTTGATCCCAAATTATCCTAGCTTCCATTGGCAATTATCACTTTGAAACATTTGTTTGCAATCTTGCATCTAGTCTTGAATAAAATTTTCATCAAAATAGGCTCTTCATTAATTTCCTCATTCCACAAGATTCTCCTTATGATTGGGTTCTCACTATTCATGGGCTTATTGGGTGATTTAATAACATCTTCACATGATAAATAATTTACACTCCTACCCCCAATATTCTTGCTAGAATTAGTACATTCAAAGACACTATGTCCTTCTTCTCCAGACTTGAAACAAGTGCCCTTAGACCAAGATCTATCTTCTCTCTTACCATCATTATTATTCCTAGAGTAACCAGTATAGCTACCTCTAGTGTAATTACCTCTCCTACTAGCTAGTTCTTCCTTTGATTCTTTTTTACCCTTATCTTTTATTGCATTGTTAGATGTATTACTTTCTCTACAGGTTCTACATCTTCTTCTTTAAAATCAGCCATCTCTTCCTCTCTTTTTTCGATCATGTTTCTTTCCCAATAATGCTTCATCCTTTAAGTTATATTGATTTTCTTCTTCCACAGTACCATATTACTAAAACTAATCTCATCTTGAATTGATGTCCTCAAACCATTTAGTTATCTATCCACTTTTAAGATCTCACCATCTACACATCCAGACTTAATATCAATTTGTGCAATACCTTAGTATATTATTTCATAGTGATGTGCATTTTTCTTAGATTTTACATTGTCCTCATTGGATTAATTAGTAATCAATAGGAAGGGAATTGTTCTTCATCTTTTCAATCATATTTTCCCATGTCTTAATCTTGTATTCTCCTCTTTTTAGTCTTTTAGTTTGAAAATGATCCCACCAAAGTAAAGCACAACTATTTAGCTTGGTGACATCTATCTTTATATTTCTATTCTTAGGGGTACTTTTATAATCAAAGAGTTCCCATTTTAGAGATTCAATCCAATCCTACATTAGTCTCAATAATTCCATCATAAGAAGAAAATTCAACAACAAGTTTGGAGTTTTTCCTAGAAAGAACTCTTAGGAGCCTCTCCCCATCTTGTTCTACTTTAGGTTTAGGATTAGGATTAGGTACCACTTCTTCATCATCACTAACATCCTCAAGATGTACACCTCTTCTCTTTTCTATGTCAAAAAATTCAAGTCTTGCTACAATCTGTCTTAACATATCCATAATAGTGTTATCTACATCTCCTCTACCTCAAACCATCTTGACAATAGTTCACACAAGATCATAAAATTTTGCAAGTTATAGGTCAAAATATAGATCTACCACCCTAAAACCAATACAATTAAGCTTCTCCATCATCTAAAACTCATAAGGAAAGAAAACCTTTCCCTGATACCACATGCCACCAAGGAGGTAGGGGAAAGGAAGCAACTGGTCTCCTAGAACCTTCCAAAGGGTACACATGGAAGAAAAAATAGACATATAAGAAAAGTACAAAATTTATTCATGATAAGATATTGAATTATTAGACAAGTGCCATGATAAAAAATACATGCTAGACTAGAAGGCCTTCATAATTGTGACTAGTTCAATGAATTACAACATCAAAGCTCAAATCTCACAATCTTGATACTTTCTTGTACTTATATACCTTCTTAATGGTTAGAAATTCCTCCCTTAAATATAATCTAAGTTCATATATAGCCAAGAAGACCACAGGTCACCCTTTTAGGAATTTAATTACTAAATAGGTCTTTTCTTGGAGGAGAACACAAATAACCAACAAAGTGATCAAAAGAGAATCTATCCATTTATGGATAGGTCCACACAAGATCCAAGAGATTCTTCTTAACCACACAAGATGCCACATCATCAAAGGATATCACCTTGAAAGAAAATATACACTACACTAGATGAATTAAGTAGAGAAAAGAAATCAAAGAAAGAGGCACAAAATCTAAGCACAAATAACATTAGGTTCCACACACTTAGGGTAAGAATCAACAATGAGTCCAAATTAAGATGCAAATTGCCTACAACTTGAAACCATGAGCAGCTACAACTACTCCACAAATAGAAAACTAGTACATAAAATAGAGAAATATTTTTGGTTGATGCAAGATTTTTTATTGACCCAAGATGCTCCTACATCATGTTCCAATCAAAGGATTGGGGGGGGGGGGGGGGGGGGGGAGAAAATCCTATAATGATACTAAATATTCATAGTTTCCTTAATGTTATGACTATGGGCCTAAAAAACACCATTAGAATATTTCTTCTCATCTCTAAAAATCTTCTAATTTCTCTCTTTTAAAATATCCCAACTACCATAAAGGAGAGATTGCTACCTAATCTTCTTACTAAAAGGATTATTAGTAGGTAGATTCCAAAAACCCCTCACCTCTATTGAATCCTTATTCTAGCACCAACTAAGATTAAACATGGATAGCATGCATTGCCTAATCTCCCAATTGGAAGGGAACTAAAATGAAACATGTGCAATAGTTTGAATATCCTATTCACAAAGCACACACCTATTGACAAGATGAACTCCTCTTTTTTGAAAATTATCCAAGGTGAGGATCTTTGTACGGTAGACTATCTACTAGAATTTTTTTTCTAATAGGAAAAAGCTTTAGTCTTCAAGATCCTACTCCAATTATAATCTTGAGGTTATTTTGGGTTTAAAAGATAAAAACTTGACTTAATACTATAATCACCCAATTTTGATTTCTTCCTAATTAGATTATCCAACTTGTTTAGCATATAAAATCTTAAGGAAGAGAGAGATTGGATCATTGAGACAATCTATTTTAGACTGTCATAAAACTATTTTATATCAATCTCCTCTCTAATAAGGGTAACAAAAAAATCCCATTAATCAATCACCTTATGCCCTAGTCCTACAATCAACACATTCATTAATGCTAGGAAAAATAAACAAGAAGCTAGAGGTGGTTGGTTTACCTAGTGATCCAATAAAAAATATACATCATTTCGATTACTAATTTTCTAGAAACTAAATTGGGACAAGAAAGGGATGGTATTTTTCATTTTATTCCAAATATTAGATCCTAGAACATGAGATATTTTTAAGAGGATGGGTTCATTAAAGTTATTGAGATACTTGGATCTCCTAGTTTTAACCCAATCCACATTTGAATTCATAACATTCCAACCAAATTTAGTCAATAGAGAAAGTATAAGAGGGAGAGTGTCTATACTAGTGATACCACCCTAATCTCTTTGGGATTGCATCATTTGATCCCAATTGGAAAAAGAAAGATGCTTCTTCTCATTAATTCCTTCCCAATGAAACCATCTCTTAATAACATCTAGTTTTTTGGTCAAGGTAATAGGCATATGGAATAAAGACACTATATATTGGATAACACTTTGAATATTAGGTATAAGAATTTTTAATTTACTAGAATTACTAAATAATGATCCTTTCTATGCAACAAGCTTGGACTAGATATATCCCAATAGGTTTGACCAAACAAAGTTATCCACATTACTAGTGGCCAGAGGTATTCCAAAATATACCAAAGGGAGATGGTCAACTTTACATATAATAAAAAATGAGATCCTATTTTGTATTCTTTCAAAAGTATTGAAAAAGAAGAGTGCAATTTTAAAAAGATTAAGTCTTTGACCGAACACAAGTGCATAATCACCAAGAAGATTATTCCAAGTCATAGATTATTTAATACTCACTTCACCAAAAAAGAAAGTATCATCCATGAAATGATGATACAAAAAATCCCTTGATGTAGAGGAAGGTATAAATCCATTAACCATACCTATATCAAACAATGTGCACATATTCCTTCCAAGTACACCAGAAATGATAATAAAGAGGTAAGGTGGAAGAAGGCCTCCTCACTTTAAACCTCCCTAGACACTTAAAAAAACTTTAGGAGTCCAATTTACTAGCACACAATATTTTGGCATCTTAATGAACTCTTTAATCACATAAAGAAGCCTCCTAGTAAAACCTTCTTTCTTCAAGACTTCCAAAAGGAAATCCAAAGAAACCAAATCATAGGCATTGGAGATGTTAAGCTTAAATTTCATGTGTTCTTTTGTACCATTCTCCATAGACCAAAGGAGTTCATGAACAATTAGAATTGCGTTGATTATTTGATGTCTAGGGGCAATCCCCTTTTGATGAGGATGGATAATATGATATAGTAAAGGCTTGATTCTAAAAACCAGTAGTTTAAAAAATATTTTATAAGTCATATTACGAAGGTTAATAGGCCTAAAACCCTTCATTCTATTAGAACCAACAACTTTTTGAATAATAAAAATGATTTTTTTTCAATCTCTTTGAGGATTGTACCATAAGAAACAAGCTCACTAGAAAATATTCTTTCCCATTTTCATTAAAAAATTTTAAAACTAAAGTGGAGGGAAATCATTTGGGCATGGTGATTTAGGGTGAAAGTAGTAGCTTTCACCTCTTCTATAGTAATTTTTTTCCAAACTAGAGATAACATGAGGGGAGATACAATTAGGGACAAATTCCAAAAGGGTGTTCCTTTTCTCAATTAGATGTGGATTAAAAAGATGTTGGTTCAATAATTCATTGAAGTAGTTGGCAACCTTAAAATCAATGTCCACTTTATCAGTAAGTTAACATTGTTAGTGATCAATTCCTTAATCTTGTTCCTCTTTCTATGTTTTTGAGTAGATTGCTGGAAAAAATGGATGTTTCTATCTCCTTCTGTTATCCACTAAATCTTGGATATTTGTTTCTAGAATGTCTCCTTTTTATTGATTATGTTGTGAAGTTTATATAACAATCTATAGTCTTTGTTTCATTTCCTATGATAATATCCAAACCTAAAGTGTCTATTTCATTGTGATTCTTTTGTAGCTTATCCTTAATATCATTTTTTTATTAAAAGATGTTGTTAAAGGAGCAATTATTCAAATTTTTGAGGTTTCCTTTGATAAATTTTAATTTTCTTGCTAACCATTGTGAATAGTATTTAAAATCCTTTAGTCAAGGTTGACCTAATAGTTATAAGGACTAAATAGTCTATGTAAATCCTTTAACTAGGTGATATTCTAATGGAATTTTATAAAGTCCTCTAAAAAGGCCACTCCTAATAGGGTGATTAAATCCTTTAATAAGATCACATTTAACAATGTGTACTATAATATTTAACAAGGTTGGATCCTAATAGGGCTCACTTCAAAAGAGTGAAAACTAGTGACATGTTGTTGATGGTTTTTACCAAATTGGGTTCCACATCAAATCCCAGTGCCAAACTTATGTGGATGTTATTATGATGTTCTACTAATTAAATTTTACATTCTGCAAATCTGTTATTTTAGAACAATGGAAAACTAGTTGATGTTGCTAATAGTTTACAATAGAGACCGATCAATGGAATAATAAGATCTAAAATTATGTAAGTGTCCTTTTGTTGAATTAGTACATTTGGACCTTGAATAACTAATTTATCCCCCTCACAATTATTCTAACTATTCTAGCAATTAGTATCTAAGCCTTGGCACTTGTAAAGAGAAGTTTGAAGGTACTTAAAGCTAAAGATCATGGCATACAAAAGAGAGGCACCAAAGTTGAACAAAGAAAACTTTCCTTCATGGAAAAAGTTGATGAGGATACATATAACTAGTATTGGTGATGTTGCATTGGATTTTATGGACAATGCATGTGTTGACATATCAATAGTCCATTTGATTGTTCAACAACTAAAAGAATAACAAGAACATAATTAGTCAATGTTGGAGATTGCTTTAGCTCTAAGCTATGTTGAGTTTGATGACACAAAGGACTGAAAGAATTTAAAGGAAATGTGGGATAAGATGGATACCATCTATGAAGGAGATGATAATGTCTTAATAGCTAAGTTAGAAAGTTTGAGAGGTAAGTTTGATGAAATGAAAATGATAGAAGGTGAGAACATAGTAATATACTACACAAGAATCAAAGAAGTTGTCAATGCTATTAGAGGAGCTAAAGGAAAGATTGAGGATGAAACAATAATCAACAAGGTATTTAGAACTCTTCTTCCTATTTATGGTATTAGGGTTTCTACACTATAAGAATTGAGATGTACACTAGGTAATGCCCTAACCCTAGAAGGTGCAATCGGTAGGCTTACTACTTTTGAGATGTTTAATTTTGATAATTACACTCCTGGTGCTATCAAATCTTCTTTTAAATCACAATGGGTTCTTAGCAAGAAAGAAAGGGAAAACATGTGAAAAGTGATAGTGATACTTATGATGATGAACTTGATGAACATGAGGCACTGATAGCTAGGACATTTGGAAGAGGCAAAGGAAAATACAAAGGTAAACTTCCCATAATTTTTTTTTTTTCATGCAACGAGGTTGGTCATATTGTTGCAAGGTGTCCTAATAGAGAAGGTAAGGATGAAAAGAAAGATAGAAAGTACAAAGGAAGAAGAGATGATTGAAAATTCAAGAATAACATGGACTAAAAGGAAAAAGGTAAGAAACCTTATATTATTTCTGACAAAGAAACTGATACTGAATCTGAAAGTAATGATGAAGAGGTAGTCTATGTTGCTATGAAAGAATATTTTGATGAAGATGAGAAAAATGTTTTAATCTCTTATGTGAACAAAAGTGATAGATGGATAATTGATAGTAGTTTCTCTAATCACATAACTAGTGATAGAAGTAAATTTGAGGACGTTGGACCATTTAAGGGTGGATGTGTTAAATTTAGTAATGATGTTCCATGCCATGTGAATGGAAAATGAACAATCAAACTAAGTGATAAGATCAAATGTGACACTATTTATTGGGTTGAGGGACTTAACAAAAATCTATTGATTATTTCACAGTTAAAAAAATTAGTGTACAAAGTTGAGTTCCATCACAAGAAGGGCAAAATATTTAATGTTGATGGTAAACCAATTGGAAATGGTGATCAAACAAGAGGTAACTTGTTCTATCTAGACTTATCTAATGAGAAATGTCTATTTGCACAACATGAAGAAATTTGGTTATGGCACAAAAGGTTATGTCATGTAAATTTTGACAATTTGGTTAGCATTAGAAAAATGAAAAGAGATAAGAGGTTTTACAAAAATGAAGAAACCTTATAATGATATGTGTAAACAAAGTGAGTTGGGAAAAATTACAAAGTGTAGTTTCAATAGGATTATTTGATGATATTTTTGAATTGGTTCATACTAACTTATGTGCACCTATTGGTTTTCAAAGCTATTTTGGAGACACATATTTAAAGATATTTGTTGATGACTATTCTAGCATGATTATTATGATGTTTCTTAAGGAAAAATCTGATAGTTTTTAGCTTTCTAAGTGGTATTTATCCAAAGTTGAAAAGGAGACAAGGAATAGTCTAAAGCATTTGAGATTTGATAGAGGTGGTGAATTTATTTCAAATGAGTTCAACATATCCTACAATGATAGAGGAATCAAATGATATATGTCTAACCAAGGACCCATCCCCAAAATGGAACTATTGAAAGAAGGAATAGATCAATAATGGATTGTGCTATGACATGAATGATAGAGAAGAATATGTCACAGAAATATTGGAGAGAATATATAAGTAAAATTGTTTATAATTTGAACAAAGTGCAAGTAAAGAAAGGTAAAAATGGTACAACTTTTGAATTATGGTATGGATATGAACCTAATGTGAAATATTTCAAAGTTTTTGGAAGAAAATGTTAAATACCAAAAGATAATAGGAATTAAAAACTTTATGCTAAAAATGATGAAGGTATATTCCTAAGATATTCTACTAAGAGCAAAGCTTATAAGTGTTTGAACTCTAACACTCACAAAGTCATGAAAAGTGCAAATGTGAAAGTTGATGAATATAAAGAGAAAAATGAAATTGAATTTAAGAAAGAACCTAAAGACTATAGTTCATTACTATATGTAAATGATAGAGCTCTAAGTACTCCACTTGAACAAGAACACAAAGTTGAAAATCCTCAACATACTAGAAATGTCGAGTTGCATCAGCCAATTGCCAAACAATAGACTATGGATGCCAAACACTAAATAAATTGTGTTGTCATAAATAGAGGAAGCCATACAACTAGAAGGTAATATTGAGCATGCAAAACCTGGACTAGAACTTGAACAAGAGAGAGATAATAAGCTTAAAATCATTGAACCTATTGAAGAAAAAAGAAGAAAAGAGCATATGCTAGAAAATATGTAATAAGGCATCATGCACCTAAACAAATAATTGGAGATAAAGAGTTTGGAGTTACAAGAAGGAAAATAATCATAAGTGATACATGCTTACTTTCTAAGTTTTAACCCAAATCTGTGAAAGAGACTTTGGAGAATGAAGATTGGATACAAGCTATGAATGAATAAATTGAACTCATTGAAAATAACAAAACATGGTCTCTAGTACCCATACCTAAAGAAAAAATTTTACTAGAACAAAGTGGGAATTTAGGAACAAATGAATGAAAAGGGTGAATTCATAAGGAACAAGGAAAGATTGGTATGCAAAGGATATGCACAAGAGGAAAGTGTTGACTATGGGGAAATATTTTCCTTTGTAGCAAGATTAGAAGGAGATAGAACATTGCTTGCATATTCTTTTTATAAAGGATTTAAGGTATATCAAATGGATGTCAAATCTACATTTCTAAATGGGATACCTAAAGAAGTATACATAGATAATCTTGAAGGATTTGTGGATCCCAGCAAGAAGAAAATGGTGTGTAAGTTGCACAAAGATTTATATGGTTTGAAACAAGCTCCTAGGGCATGGTATGAAAGACTACATAATTATTTGGTGAAGATTGGTTTTGCAAGGACAAATGGTAACAACAATGCTTGAAGTCTAGAAAGAACAATGAGGTATTGTTATCTAAAATTTTTGTTGATGATATCATATTTAGAGGAAAGGAAGCATTATGTAAATTATTTTCTAATGTAATAAATAAGAAATTTTAATTGTTAATGTTTGGTGAGATAAAATTCTTTGTGGGTTTACAAGTATATCAAATAAAGCAAGCTATCTTAATTAATCGATCAAAATTTATCAAGGAGACACTGATATTTTTGGGATTGAAGATTCATAACCAATGTGTAGGCCTATGGTTACTAGAGAAAAATTATCTAGGAATGATGATTTTGTTGATGTGAACCAAACACAATACAAATAAATGATTGGTAAACTACAATATGTTATTCATAGTAGACCAAATATTACATAACCAATTGGGATAGTTGCTAGATTTTTAATAAGTCCTAAGGAGAATCATATAATGATAGTAAAAATGATATTGAGATATCTAAAAGGAATAGAAGACTATGGATTGTATTTCAAGTTTAAGCTAAAGGTATGCACTGATTTTGACTGGACAAGAAATGTTGATGACAAAAAAAGAACAAGTGGTGGTGCATTCTTTCTAAGAGAGAGATTGATTTCATGGATATGCAAGAACAAGAACTACATTTACCTATCAACAACTAAAGCTAAGTATGTGGTAGAAGTAGTTATTTTGTTCAAATATCATTTGTATCAAACAATTGTTGAAAGGTATGAAGGAAGAGATTACTTATCCAATGGTTATCTATTGTGATATCACAAGTGCGATTAACATATCAAAGAATCCTATTATGCACAAAAAGCCAAACCACATTGTTATCAAGTAAAATTATTTGAGAGAGCTAGTTCAAGACAAAGAAGTGAAATTGGAATATGTGAACACAAAAGAGAAAATTCCTGACATATTTACTAAAGAATTACCTAAGGATGCTCATGAATATCTTATAGGTAAATTGGTGGTGATTTCCCTAGACAAAGATCCTTAAGAAAATAAGGTGTTGTTCATCAAATGTGTTGATCAAACTATCTTACACATTGATGCCAATAGTTCTACTTTAGGAGTTGCCTAAGGTAGTAGTAAAGAAAAATGACATAATAACAAGTTAGTCATATGAAGATGACAAATGAAGAGTTCAAAACTGACATGAAATTATCTATATGATCAAGATGTATCAGAAAGAGATAATGTCTTTGGCATTGTTGTCAAAGAGGGAGATAATATCCAAGAATAAAAGAGGGAGAGTATTCAGAGATGAGACAGACTATAAAGAGGGAGATATATATCCAAGAGGGAGGGGATATCTATTAAACCTAGAGGGAGATATTAGCAGAGTGTTATATATAAAAATGAAAGCTAGCAGAGACATGCTAAGTAAGGGAGAGTGATTACTTAAAGGGAGTTCATAAGATTTACTTGAGATGTTGCTAGCATAAAGATATGGATCAAAATAAAACTAAGGATACTAATGAAGATCTGATACATTGAGAGTGTTACTTGAAGATTGTATAAAGTTTTGGATTGTATGGTAACTTGAAGTATTTGTGCAACAATTTAAGAGGTGTTTCCATCAATGCCAAAGAGGGAGATTGGTGGAAACTACAAATGGAACAATTTTTATGTTATCATTGATGTCAAATCTATTGGTGAGATGATTTTCTAACTGATCTGAATGTCATATTTATTTGATTGATTAAGAGGATTTGATAAGTTGTTTCTCACAAAAGCATCTAGAGGAAAGGTTGAGTTATGAAGAGGAAATTATAAATAGAAATTTGATTAGTTAGACTTTGATAAGATAAAGTGATTTTTTAAATCATGTTGCAAGAGGGGAATATAGTAATGTACAAGACTTGAAGTTATGAGAAAAGATAGATCAAATGTATAGACTTGACTAAGTAATAGAGTAGAAGACTAATGAATTTTGATGAACATGCTGAGTGATGCTAGTGTCAACCAAGACACAATAAGTGCTAAGAAAATTCAGTGTTGACCAAGCATCAATATTGATGGAGTGACAATGCATGTGCTAAGAAAGAAGTTCTATAATTACTAACTAACCCAGTGGTGATCGAGTGTTAGAAATTAGTGTTGGCCGAGGAACAACATTTTAATTGTTTGTGAGGAATTGTAATTTTCAGCTGACTAAGTTGATTTCTTGGGATATTGAAAGCATGTTGAAGATAAGGATTGATGAGTTGGATCATCTAATTCTAGGAGAAGATTAGGTAAATGACTAAAGAGATGAATTCAAGGAGAATTTTCTAGTAAGTAAGAGATAAACAATATGGTGATAGATACAATGAATTTGATGGATGAAATCACAAACCCTAAGATCTATGGTGTTGATTAAGTGGTAAAAGATTAGAACTACCTATTGAAGGAGGTATAGAGGAAAACTTTTAGTTTAAAGAGATTCTAGAGAGGATATGTGCATGTGAAGAGAGTGCATAAAACATAGAGTGCAGAGAGGCTATGTGTGTGTACTGAAGAAGTTCTAGAGAGTTGGATCTATTACTAACATTGTTGAATGATAAATTTAAGCAGAACACTTAATTGAGTTGAGAAGAAGTGAAAAGTGATTTCTTGAAGGGTTGCCAAGTGAATTAGATTTTGAGATTACTATAGAGGCTAGATAGTGAGTTAGTACATGGGACTTGAATATACATCTTTTCATGCAAAGTGAGTTGTACTTAATAGAAGAAACCTATTGTTACTTTCTAACCATTGTGAACAATATTGGAAATCCTTTAATCAAGGTTGACCTAACAGTCATAAGGAATTAAAAGTCTATGCAAATACTTTATCAAGATGATATTCTAATGGAATGTTCTAAAATCATCTAACAAGGCCACTCCTAATAGGGTGATTAAATTCGTTAATAAGGTCACATTTAATGATGTGTATTGTAACCTTCAATAGGGTTGGCTCCTAATAGGGCTCACTTTAGAAGAGTGAAAATTAGTGACATGTTTCTAGTGGTCTTTCCTAAATTTGGTTTTCGTGTTAAATCCTAGTGTTAAACTTGCGTGGATTTTATTATCATGTTTTACTAATTAAGGTTTGCATTCTGTAAGTATGTTATTTTTAGAACAATGGGCAACTAGTTGATGTTGATAATAGTTTACAATTGAGTCTAAGAAGTGGAATGATTATATTTGGAATTTTTTAAGTGTTTTTTTGTTCAATTGGTACATCTAGACCTTTGATAACTGGTTTACCCCCCATAGTCATTTAAAATATTCTAACAAAAACCACATGCTGAACTTTTTTTCTTGATGTAACTCTTTGCAAGAAAGGCAAATGGAAAGACCACCCAAAGAACCATCAACATCCATTGC
The DNA here is from genome assembly GCA_028749045.1 of Cupressus sempervirens. Lineage (NCBI taxonomy): Eukaryota > Viridiplantae > Streptophyta > Pinopsida > Cupressales > Cupressaceae > Cupressus > Cupressus sempervirens. The sequence continues at coordinate 147,974,451 of CM053793.1, forward strand.
AATAAAATGGACAAAATGAAAAATAAAATGAGTGGCTACCAAGAAATCATCTGAGGAAATATTAGTTTCTTGGAGAATGACTACATTAGGACTCATATATTTAATAATTTTCTTAACAGACATCTTCCTCTGTGGATTCATAAGACCTCTTATATTCCAAGATAGAATGATCATTGAACTAGAAAATTTGAGAAAAGCTCCTTGAGAATTCTTTAGCTTCCATTTGCAATTTCCATTGTTTATTTTAATTATCTTGTATTCCATCTAGAGTGTTTTCCATTTTTATGAGAAAACTAAAAATATCTCATATTATTATATTTAAGGAGGGAGGAAAGAGGAGGGGAGTAAGAGATCTTGAAGATAAAAGGGTAAATGAGAGGAGCGACCACTCCCAAGACCAATGGGATGGTGGGGGGGAATTTAGAGTGAACAAAGGAAATAAGGGAAGATGAAGTTGAGGGAGGAGGAGGTATAGAGGAAAAACAAGTATGCAAGGGGAAAGATGACCCAAAGAGGCTACACTAGTCAAGGAAGGGATGTCAGTCAAGGGTGAAGGGAGAAGACTAGGTTGAGGGATCACCTCCAAGAAAGGTAGGGGAGACAAAGAGATGATAGAGGGGAACCGACAAAAAGAGAAAGGTTAAGCCCAATTTAAATAGAGATCAAAGGGGTAGGAGAAACCAAAGGACCTGACCAAATATCATCTTTACCATCAAAAAATAGATGAGGAGACTTGTGTTTTTAGGATACTCTGAGGATAGATGACAAACAAAAAAATAAACCTAGTAGTAAATAGTAGAGTTCTTATATTACAAAAGCTAAGAGACAACCTCTATATTGATTTAATCATCACCAAAATTGGAAGAATCATGTTGGGGACCAATAAAGAATATAACATAGCATTTACAAAACAACCATGGTTTTGATTGACATCAACTCCTAAAAATTCACCAAAGAAATTCACAATACCCTCAAGAACCTATTCATCCTAGAACTCAAGAAGAAATCCTATTAGACAAACCCAAGTGGAGATTGCTCCATAAAGGTTCGATAAAGGGTCAAAACTAGGACTCTATTTATAAAGCATGAGAGATAGTTTCCCCAAAAACTATGGGCTCAAGGGACAAGAATTTTTAGAAAGTCCTTCAGAGGAAAGGAAAACTAAAAGCATCTCTTTGGTAGAGCTAACACCACCATAGCACCTTTTCAGTGCAAGGAAGAAATAAACCACTTGGGAATACCCATAAATTTTCTAATGAGGGATGATGCCATTATTACCAAATTCATATCCAAAGACTTTTCCTTGATTTGAATACAAGTAGCGTCCTCCCATTTAACCATAGATATACCTCCCTTTGTAGACTTAGATAGCTCACCAAAAAAGGCATTATAGTTCCCTTTGTAGACTAATGATACAATAGTCAAAGACACTAGTAGAATAGGCCTCTATTTTTGATGAAAGTTGGACAATTTTTCTACACAAGTTGGTTGAATGATCAACAAATGGCCTTGTTAGTATTTTTCTTGTTGCAATTTTGATGAATTCTTATTTAGGTTGAACTTTTGATGAAATTCCTCATACAAATTGGCACTAATATTTTTCCATTATGGTCATCACAAATTCAACCATTTCTAGTCAAAACGAGTGCCTCATCTGACTATGATGCAAAACTAAGATGGTATCGTAGTTAGTCATTTTAATGAAATTTTGAGAAAGGTTGGTTGAGCTTTCAACTAGCCTTTGTTAAGGTTGAGAAATCAGCACCAACATTTTTCTATATGTGGTTGTTGAAACTTATACCAATGTTGGTAAAAAAGGGAGGTCCATCTGACCAAGATGGAAAATTCATGATGAAAACCTTGTTGGTGGATTGGTTGGAAGTTCGACCATGTCTGGTCAAAAGTTCAACTAAACTTTGTTAGGTTTTGACCTAGATCATTTGAAAGTTCAATGAATATAGAAGGTTTAAAAATAAACATGAAGATAAATATCTCAAATTATTTTCATGTTTCAATAATTTATTCATTTTAAGGATATTATTCATATCCCAACTTGATTATATGGTTGTGCTCAAACAAAAAAATTACTTGTTGCATTTCTTTTTGTTTCTAGGAAATCATGATTTTCCACCTAAATCAAAGGTGCCTATCTCAAAATGCATTCCCAGGGCTTACTCATCACATGGTAGTCCTTATTTTTCTTGAAGCTCTATGATATATGATTTTTTGATATATCTCTATGTTGGAAATATTCAAGATATGATAGGTTACTAAGAGGGGAGGGGTGAATCAGTAACTTCAAAGCTTTTAAACAATTCAACACTTTAACCATTCATTGTTTACTTATCTAATCTACTGCATATATAAGAAATAAAACATCCATAACACATGTACTCAGTGATTTGGTGACCCATAAACCTTCCAAATAGAAAGTAAAATTGGGGTGGGGATGATACCCACAAAACTTCGTTACTATAGTATGAAGTTGGCTTGTTAAGGCTTACAATGAGCAGTTCTGGTGATCTTCCCTATTAGGAGGAAAAAGGACTGCTAGGTCCACCTTGTTAGAGGATTTACAAACATACACTTAAGTATGCACTCTGTTAGGAGATTTATAAAAGACTATTAAGTCTACCCTGTTAAAGGATTTACAAAGCTGATTCACCTGTTAGGATGAAATAGTGGATCTACTTACAAACTTAGTTTTTTGATTAGATCCTTGAAGTATATATCACCTCTTGTGACTGATAGATCTTTACTGCTCCTTGTTGACCTTGCTGCTTACTCTACTCTTTTTTTGATTTTCATTTACGTTTCTCAAACATTTCATGTCTCTTTTCATGCTCTAATCCATACATCTTCTCATTTCCAATGATATAATACATTACATATATACCATTCCAATATTTACAATTGCAAGGTTGGCTAAAACACAAGTGAAAAAAGTATTGTTGAGTTGACCAAACAGTATATAACTCGGGTTCACTGAACTAACTTGGTGACCTTTTGATACTTGGCATCCATTGCATTACTCGACATCATCATGCACTCGGTAGAAGTGAAGTCTCAATCCATACTAATCACCTGATGTAGTTCTAAACTTGATAACCATTGGAGACTTGATAGATATAGTATCACTTGGTAAAAATTGAATCCTTTGTTTACCTTTCTTTCACTCGGTAAACATTATACTTTCATTAATCGGTAAGTATTTCACTTTCATCACTCGGTAGGCACTGTGCTTTCATCACTTGATAGGCACTATGCTTTCATCACTCGGTAGGCACTGCGCTTTCATCACTCAGTAGGCACTACACTTTCATCACTCGATAGGCACTGTGCTTTCATCACTCGGTAGGCACTACACTTTCATCACTTAATAGGCACTGCGCTTTCATCACTCGGTAGGCACTGTGCTTGGTTAACACTAGAATGCTTGGTGTGAACTGTTGTACAAGATTACTGTTGAATGCTTGGTATATATTGTAGATTGAGTGATGAGCTCGGTAGCTATACTGATACAAATAAGTGTTGTCACTAATGGAAATAATAACTTAATGCCAACAATCTCCCCTTTTGGCGTTAGTGACAGAAACACTTATAAATCAAAACATATGTACACAACCTGACTGAATGAATTTAGTTTTTAAAAAATTGATCTTTGCAGAACTTTTATTGAGTGCTAACTCCCCCTATTGCTTATAGTGATAACTTTCCTCTAAATCTCTCCCCCTTTTTTACAATATTGACAAAGGACTACATATATACAATTTATATGGCTACACCAAAATGAGATAGAAATTCTTGATGTACCGTAAGAATAGTTGCAAAAGTACTATCCCATGTTTGCTGCAACATTTGACAAGTGGAGAGGGCAATTTGAACTTTTGCTAATAATTGGATCACGTGATCAACTACTCAAAATTTTTGTTCTTGGACCAATGTTTTGCAATGAGTAATATGTTTTTGCATTGTGTCCATGATAGGAAGGATCATGTTTTAGATGTTTATGAGTGTAGACTAGATCCTTGCTTCCTCTCTCAATATTTTTGCCTATACATCTACCAAATACCTAATTTTGGTATGATGGGAGGTTGTGGAGGAGGAGCCCACCTTCAATTTTGATGCACTTGATTGCATATCAATGTTAATCTTATTTAGTTTATCCTTTATTTCTTTGTTGAAGCCAAAAACATCAGAAAGTTTGGCAAAAAGTGATGCTGCATTATTAAAAGAATTTTCAAAATTTCCCAAAAATGTTGATAATTCAACTTGCTTTATTTCTATCTTTTGAGCAATGTGCTCTAGCACTTTATTATCAAATTTCTTTTCTACTTTCTCAATAAGTTTTTCTTTTCTAGAAGAATCCTCATTGAATTTCTGTACAACCTTTTCTAACTGAATCAAAATGTGTTGAGTAGAATCTACTTCAACACATATAGCATCTGTAATAATATTTTTGGCATTCTCAATGATTCTGTATTCCTTATCCTTTTTAGACCTTAATTACTTTTGCGTAGCTTTCATCTCTATTAGTTGACTAGCATACCTCATCTCTTCAATGGTAGCATTTTCATAGTCAATCTTTAGAATTACTATTTTTGTGTCTAAGTCAATATCTTCTAGAATTTCCTTTCCAGTGATCAGAAGTCTTAATGGATGCTTTTGTTTGACTTATGTGATGACTGGTTTGACCTTAGGGATAGACAAAAATAGTGGAGATGGAAGGGCTAGCAGTAAAAATAGGGATAGATCAAAACTTGAATGCTTCCCAAAAATGATGATACACTTGGTATAGAAGTATTTGAACTAATTGGATTTAAAGTACATGCAGATAATGCTGAAAAAACTATAGAATTACCTGGAACTAATGAAAACAAAATTGTGGAACTTACTGGAGTTGATGGAGACAAAGTTGTAGAACTTACTGTTGTAGTTTCTAATGATGGAGGAGTTAAGGAGGCTGACTTGGTGGCTGAATAAGTGACAAACAACTTGGTAGATGAAGTGCTTGGCATATCTATTTCAGATATCTAGAGCTGGGAGGAGACGGGTGAAGATTGAGCAATTGATGTGGCAATTGTGCTCACAATCTCACTTGAAGAAGCTATCTCCATAGTTGGTGTAACAATTTTCGGTAGAGAGTGAGGAAGGGATGCAATCACTTCTTCTACAATTTTAACTGGATCTTCTTCTTCCTCATTTTCTTCTTCCTCCATGTCTTCTTCCTCATTTACTTCTTCCTCCTTGTCTTCTTCCTCTTTATCTTCCGTAATGCATGCAGCTCTCCTGGAGTAACTATGATGGATGGAGTGCTTTCAAAATCATCACTGTCACTACTATCATCATCCTTAATCTCAACTGGATCTTCACTAGGCTTTTGCAGATGATAGATGTTTTTCCACATGTTTGTTGCATCATTTACAACACAATCAATGTCTTTAATTAAGATCAAACATGTGTGAAATCTAATCATCATTTTACCTTAATGGTTTTTCATTGCTACCTTTATGTCTGCTCTAGTGAGACTCGGTAGGAGATTCTTTAGAGATTGCCCATAAATGTCTTTAACCGTGTGGGTGGCTAACTCCCATCTCAATTGCAATCTCTCCAATAGTTCTTTGGAGATTTGAGAGGCAAGGTGGTCCAAGGAGTATTTCCATTTACCCATTTTATTCAGTACCAGTTCCTCAACCTACATTTTCTCAGCATCAGTTCGAGTTTCAAATTTCAATGCCTTGAAATTTTTTATGCCATCTCCTTCTTCTAATTTCTTAAGCCTTTCCTCGAATGTGAGAGGAGGCTTGACTAGTATAGGTTCTTGCTTACTTTTTTTGGTTCTTCTGGAGAATACTGCAGTGGGCTTTTTCTTAGGTTTAGTAATAGTTACCTTACCTTTCTTCTTTGGTTGCTCCTCTTTAGTTTCATGATCTCCTTTTTCTTCTTCTCCTTCTTCTTCTTCTTCTTCATCCTCACCTTTTCCCTTGGTAATCATAAGAGGACCAGTAGCAATTTTTAATTTTGCTATCTTCCTCTTGCCTTTGCTGATGGCATGGTGTAGCTTGATTTCAAGCTCAATTCTGGCCTTTGCCTCATCATATGTTCTAAAGATTGGTTGCCTTGGGTCTACTAGCTCATTGACTGGTGCTTCAATGATATCCCTGGTCTCATCAATATTTACCTCATATGGAAGAGGTTTTACCGATGCAACTCAGGGTCTAATTGCTTGAATATATACCTTATCATAGTCAACCATAAAATATATATCATCTTTATAGTCCTCAACTAGTTTTGGAAAAATCTAGAACCTATTATTCTTCGTCTCTTTGAAATCTTCAAAATAATTGTCCATAATGCTATCAAAAATTTCACCAATTTCTACTACAAAATCATTAATCTAATAAAGAATGGGAATGTCTTTTCTCCATACAATTATTCCCTTTGATGGAAATAATTTTTGAATATAGAAAAATAAGCAGATCAATAAAGAACCAAACTTACAAGGGTTATTCTTTGAAGTCCTTATACTTTCCATATTTTTATTCAGCTGTCTTAACAATAATTTTGATAGATCAAATTCAAGATTTTTCTTTACAATTTTAAATGCCAAATCCACAGCCTCACAAGGTACACTGTTCAGTCAACTTGAGCTATAGATTTTGTAGGCAATGACATGAATGCCAAACATTAGTTCGATATCTAACACAACATTAACCTTTAAACCTCTACCATCCCACTCAGCTAGGGTTTTCTTTTGTAAGTCCTCCCAACCTAGGGTTTTGGTGGGTTTTACTTTGTTGAGCATAGGGAGACCTATAATTTTATTAATCATCTTCTTCATAATTATTATTGGCTACTCTAACCATAGTTCCTCATTGTGCATCTGACTTAAAATATACCTAATCCATTTGATTTGGAAACTTCTAGGCATATGTGATATATGGGTCAAGCCTTTGGTTTCAAGATGCTTGAATTTGGGTTTTAGAGAGCCATCTACACAGATTTCTCCTAGGGCATTGTCCATTTCTAGGTTTCCAATTTCTTGAATAGAGCATTTGAAATGAGTATGAATATCATTGATAGGAAGTACCTTAGGTGGAATTTTTGATTGAGCTCCATTTGGGTTGAGTGATTTTGCAACGGCCAGAACAATCTTGAAGTTGGGTGCTTTCCATTCTGTGCCCTTTACCAGCATTTATGAGCTTCTTTTCACCTTGGTGCTACTGCTACTCCTGGATGCCATTGTTGCTCGGTAAGTGTAAGAAAATTCTAAATAGTTTTTCTATTTTAAGATCACTTGAAATCATTGAAGTTGCTTGGAATTTTCTTGGGAATCACTGGAAATTTCTTAGCTCTAAAATTGCGATGAAGAATGAAATTGAATTCTTCCCTTTTTGACAAAATTTTTGCCATAAATGCTTGGTATGAAGGTAGTTGAGATGAAATAGTGTTTGATAGGCTATCGCTTACTTGCTTAGTAGAAGCATGCAACTCAGTGATTCAACAAAACTTTTAGTTGTTATCGACCTAGCTCGGCAAGGTGTATAACCAACTTTCCTCGATAGATGCAACTCGACAAAAGATATGCTTTTTTTGATTCTTTGTGTATCTGGAATACTGATTTGATCATTTTACTTTCTTGCATATGGAAATTCTCTAGATATAGCTTGAAGATACAGTTCTAGATCCTTTATGAATCTAATTGGAAATGATGGAGTCACCCACTTCTTGAGTGACATTGTCATCACTTGAACTATCTTGCTCGGTAGATTTTGGAATCCACTGTTGCCTCATTTGCTTCTGAATATTTTCAGCTTTAGCTTTCTTTTCATCTTCAACTCTTCCTATATTCATGTAGTTTTTAGCTATATGACTGAGTTCAGTGCATGTATAACATCTTACTATTGTGTCTCTTTTCCTCAAGTGATGTCTTAAGTAGTCTTTGCCAATGTGTCCACATTCTCCACAATAATGACATCTGCACCAAGTATTGTAATCCCATCCAAAGATTGCTTTAAAAAGTTGTTCATTTGGATTGAATGATTTGGATCTACATTGGAATGCCTTATGAACATGCCTCTTATACTTGTGACAATTGCCTTCAAATTTTGGTTTTTCCTTGCATTCATTAGCTTTATGACCATGCTGACTACAATTGTAGCATTTACAATTGAATTTAATTTTTCCATTGCTCCAAAACTTGTTTGATGTGTGACCTAACTTACCACAGTGATTAAAAATAGGCCTTTGATTCCTTTGGGCACCTTGTTTGGAAGTTTCACCTTCTTCCTTGCAACCAAGTCCAGCTTTGCCTTTTTGTCTATGAAGATTTTGCTCACCTACCTGATTTAATTGAGGCATGTCTACTTGAGATTTCACCATTCTCTCATTGATTTTATTTTTAGTGTTTAGGTAATTTTCCAAACTTTCATTGATTTGTCTTTTAGATCTCAAGTCACTTTTTAAGCTTTCATTGATTTGTCTTTCAGTGATCAGATCATTCCTCAGGTCTTCATTTTCAGATCTCAGATTCATAATTTCTTCATTTGCTTTGGATAGTTTATTTACAAGATCTTGATGCTGAAGGGATTGACTATTTCTTACCTCTAAGTCTTCATTTTCCTTGTTTCTTTGTTCCAAGACTTCACATAGCCTGATTGATTGGATTTCTTGTTCTCTTTTAAGTTATCTTACTTCTTCCTGTAGGGAACCTTTCTTTGCTAGGAGTTCCTTGATTGCCTCATTAGCTTCATTTAAACTGCTTGATGGTAAAAGGTCTTCAATCTTTTCTTCAACAAACTGATGATTATTCATTTTTCTTGCAAGTTCCTCCCTTCTTTTTAGGGATTGATAAAGATGCTACTTAGCTTCTTTGAGTTGAGCCATGGCCATTTCCAGATCTAACTTTTCATTTTCAATAGCTTTGTCAAGTTTGAATATCTCCATTGTCCTTGATCTTTTCTCAAGCTGTCAAGCTTTTTCTTGAGAACCAAAATGCTCTGATACCAATTGTTTGAAATTTTCAAGATATGATAGGTTATTGAGAGGGGAGGCGTAAATCAGTAACTTCAGAGCTTTTAAACATTTCAACACTTTAACCTTTCATTGTTTACTTATCTAATCTACTGCATATATAAGAAATAAAACATCTATAACACATGTACTCAGTGATTTGGTGACCCAGAAACCTTCCAAATAAAAAGTATAATTGGGGTGGGGATGATACCCACAAAACTTCATTACTATAGTATGAAGTTGGCCTGTTAAGGCTTACAATGACCGCTTTTGGTGATCTACCCTGTTAGGAGAAAAAACGACTGCTAGGTCCACCTTGTTAGAGGATTTACAAACATACACTTAAGTATGCACTCTGTTAGGAGATTTATACAAAGACTCTTAAGTCTATCCTGTTAAAGGATTTACAAAGTTGATTCACCTGTTTGGATGAAACACTGGATCTACTTACAAACTTAATTTTCTGATTAGATTCTTGAAGTATATATCACCTCTTATGATTGATAGATCTTTACTACTCCTTGTTGACCTTGCTTCTTACTCTACTCTTTTGCTGATTCGCATTTACATTTCTCAAACATTGCATGTCTCTTTTCATGCTCTAATCCATACATCTTCTCATTGCGAATGATATAATACATTACATATATACCATTCCAATATTTACAATTGCAAGGTCAGCTAAAACAAAAGTGAACAAAGTATTACTGAGTTGACCAAACAAAAAATAACTCAGGTTCATTGAACTGACTCGGTGACCTTCTAATACTCAGCATCCATTGCATTACTTGACATTGTCATGCACTCGGTAGAAGTGAAGGCTCAGTCCATACTAATCACCTGATGTAGTTCTAAACTCGATAACCATTGGAGACTCGATAGATATAGTATCACTCAGTAAAAACTGAATCCTTTGTTTACCTTGCTTTCACTCGGTAAACATTATATTTTCATTACTTGGTAAGTACTGCACTTCCATCACTTGGTAGGCACTGTGCTTTCATCACTTGGTAGGCACTATGCTTTCATCACTTGGTAGGCACTATGCTTTCATCACTTGGTAGGCACTGCGCTTTCATCACTTGATAGACACTACACTTTCATCACTCGGTAGGCACTACACTTTCATCACTCGATAGGTACTGTGCTTTCATCACTCAGTAGCCACTACACTTTCATCACTCAGTAGGCACTGCGCTTTCATCACTCAGTAGGAACTACACTTTCATCACTCTGTAGGCACTACACTTGGTTAACACTAGAATGCTTGGTGTGAATTACTGTACAAGATTACCACTAAATGCTTAGTATACATTGTAGACTGAGTGATGAGCTTAGTTGCTATACTGATATAGATAAGTTTTGTCACTAATGGCAATAATAACTTAATGCCAACACTCTATAGCTACAATGATGAAGCATCAAGTGTCGATATATATTGTAGTGATAGAAATATGGTCATCTTTAAAGTCAGGTGAGATATCAGTATAACATATAGCGATCAAGTTTATCACTATGCATAGAAGACATAAGGACAAAATGGTGATGAACAATAAAGAAAGGTGTATCATTATAACCTTCAATGATCATTAACAAGTGGACAGATGAGGTTTTGTTATAGAAATGGCTGATGACATTATTTCTTTTCAAAATTGAGTTGTTTTGTTTTGTTGTCAATGATGAAGTGGTTTGTATCACTATATGATATGGTGATAAGTTCTTTTACTTATCGAAGAAAGCAAGTTTGTCTTGCATTGATTAGCGATAAGATCGATTGCTCGACATGTGTTATAGTGATAAAGAAATGTGATTATCAAAAGGGGTCTCTATTGCCTATAGTGATAGATTGGTGTTGATCATGGATCATATTTGGAGAATAATGGACATAGTGATGAATGATAGGCATTTTTGTATCACTATGTATTATAGCAATAAGATGAAAAATCACAACAAAGACATGAAACTAGATGTGCAAGATGTAAAGGATGTGAATATTGGTTCCAAATTTGTAGAAGAAGAGAAGTCTATGTTGTAATGGTCTCTCTATCCTCCACACAAGAGGCCTCAAATTATTGATATTGATCAAGCCTTTGGGTGCTTGATGATATTTAAAGTGGGAGTAACAAACCCTAATGAATTAGCTACCATGCAAGTTGGTGTTGGCCTATTTAATCAAGCATAGACAAAATAGATGACATTTGAACAAGATAATTGGAAAGCAATGTATGAGGGCCATTTGCAAATAGGAAGGCCATAGACTCAACCTATGATTCAAGTGTCTGGCGATGCCTTGAAGATTGAATTGAAGAGACTACATGAGGAGAATAAAAGACTGAAGGAGATATCTTTTGTAAGGAGGCAAATATATAGCTCTATATTGAAAAATCATTTCAAAATGTTATTGACCAAGTTAGGAAAAATTTGGGACATATACAATGGATACATGCCCTAAGCTATCTAGAATAATGAAATATATAGAAATATTGTTAAAGAGAAGATATGAACTTGTGCAGGATGAAGATATTTGAGGGACAAACAAATTGATCCAAGTTCATAATCTATACACCTAGGAATTTAAAAATATTTTAAAGTTATTCAAAAAATTGGTAATAGAGCATAGAGTTCCATGTGGCATAATGCAAATGGACAGACAATCAATTAGGGGATGTGGATGAGGATTTTCCATGCGATGGAGGAATAGGCCCTGGGAGCAGCAAAAAATGATGATCTAGAAATGACAAGGACCAATGAGTAGATTGAATGGACGATCGACATGGATATCAAGGCTTGTTAGGTGATCAATCATGCTAAGTTGCTAAATGATGAAATATATCAAGCACATATTTAGGAATGCAATGATTTTCTTAAGGAACCAATGTTAGATTCCTCTTGAGCAACTCATTTTGTTTTGGAACCTTGTTTTGATTAAGTCAACATATAATTATGGGTTTATCAATTAGCCAATTTAGTTTATTTTGTAAACAAAAGTTCATGTATTTTCATATTGTAACCAATTTGTTGTCTATAAATATAAAGACTAAATTTGGAGATAAAACAACCATATTTTTTCATATAGACATTTTTTCAATAGAAAGATAGATTTTCTTGTCCACTCTAGATTTTGTTATTTGTGTGCACTAGCAACACATGTATTTGAGGTGAACAATACCAGCTTCACCACTAGGATTATATGTGCTTGTTTGATCTTTTGGTGATATCATCTCTGTCTCATTTATCTTGTCCTTAGATTAAACTTCAAGTTTAGTTTGATTAACTATTCAATTGATTGAATATTGTAAGTTATTTCAATATTTGTCAAACAATAATTTTGTATTGATTGCTCAATCTCTATTGCTTTCTTATTGGGCTAATCAAATTCCTGAAAACCAAGGGACCCTAAACCTATGCTATGTTTTCTAAAGACATGGGAGAAGTTACTACTGACTTTAGTACTTTTAAATCTATTAAACAATTAGTGGAGCTCTCCATTTTAGAAAACTAAAAATAGTCATAAGTTTTGAAGGCATGGAGTTTTATGAATACTCAAAAATTTGTGAAAATCTAATCAATAAAATGTTTACCAATATTTTTTATGAAATCCAACAAATCAACTAATCTATTTTTTAAAAATAGTGTAAATCAACCAAACCCATTGCAAAAGTATTATTTTAAATTGTCACAAATCAAGGTTTTTACTTGAAAATTTTATGACTACATAAGAAATTTAGCTATAACCAAAATAATCTTTGATTGACCTATATAATTTTGTGCACCGTAGTGACTAAATAGATACATTGAACCAAGAAGTCTGAAACAACACCAATACCATACCCTAGGATTGCTATTGACCCCCATGGAATAGCACTAAACCATGAATCTTGCTTCAAATTTACATTAAATACCTATATTCAAAGATGAAAGTGACTTTATCATATCTATGCTCAAATTCAAATGTAGTGAAAATTTCAATATAAATGAACTAAAATAGTATTCATGATTCTTGTAATTTCAATTTGATATTTTCTTTGATTAAAGTAGCTACAAAACTAATCTACCAAAATCTAAAACTCTATCAAATTACTATGGTGTTTGCATCATGCATATGATTTTCCAATAAAATTAGTTGAGTATAGCATGAGTGTGAATAGAGTATTTATAGTCAAATTTAGATAAAATAACTCAAGCATAATCACTAAGCACAAATTAATTGTTCAAGATTAAACATAGAGTACCCCTATATGAAAGTCTTGTCAATGCGTCCATATACTAATTTATTTGTATATGCAATAGAAAATTATTTTAACATTCATCTTTTTAGAAGAAAAGGGAGTTTTAAAAAATGAAATAGACTAATAAGATCTCAAATAGTTCATAAACCATGTGGATTTGATGCATTCAAGAAGATAATACTTACAAAAAATGAAGCCAAATCATGCTAGACAAGTTTAGTAATGGCCCTTCCAATTTTTTATTTTATAGTTTCCTAAAAATTGCACATTAAAAATATACTTATGAGAAAATACCTAGAACAAATGAAATTGATTAAATAATGAAGATATGCTAGTTTGAGGTTCACTTGGTTTCAGTAATATTTTAATATTCTCTACTTAACAAGGCCAACCACGTGAAGGTGGAAGCTCATCTAGCCTCACCCCCCTCCCCCTAACATCAATCTAAATTCTCCATTAACATTTAATTACATTATTCATTCATTCATTCATCCATTCATCCATTTATGAACTATACCATTCAATCAATACAAACACATTAAATTCATTAATATGGTATTAAATTCATTAATACTAAACACTAATAAAGAATTAATTAACACATAACAATATTCATTAACATGACATAAACCTTATTATTAATATTCAACATTCATAGATAATTACTTAAAATAACATTCTTTCATTATCCAACAAAGTTTATCAAAGAGCATTTGAAAAAAAATCATTTTTTCTTCTTAGATTTCTTAAGAAACAGACTAATAGGAGCACAAATATGTTCCTCATTCTCCTCCTCTTGTGGCTGTAATGTCAAATTATGATGCTTCCTCTTGCTTTGAGGAGCATGTGGCTATTGCACTAAAGGGGGGTCACCTTCAATAACAAGTAAATGGGTTAAATTCACATACCTTTTTTTTGTACTATTGCTAGTACTTGATTAACTAGTAGAACATAACATGCATTTTTTTTTACCTAACAATTCCACATCATTTATACTAACATCTTGATCGACCCCCCACCTCAACATATTGAACACTTCGAACAAGCTCCACCCATTCACCATGATGTTCAATATGCTCTAAAATATTCAAAAAGTGGTTACACATATGATAATTAAAATTGAAGATATTTAATTCTATTAATATTTACATAATTTATTCCCAATAGTAAATTAATACCTCCAACACCATGATACACATCATGGCCAAGTTGTTATGCATAGGCTCTGTGATAGGATTTGATGGCTAAAACAAAATTCCATGCGCATTGTTATCATTGTTTGATATATAAAACATAAATAGTTAATTTATGTAGGAAATTAACATCAAACATAAAATTTCTCAACTATGCAATTTGATTTACTTTTCATTTGGCCAATTTAGCTCTGTCTCGTCTGGTACCCTAGATTCTTGGGTATGGCTTTTTGATTCATGGTGTAGGCATGAAACTACGACTTTATAGCCTTTGTTGAAGGAATTTTTTTTTGTCTTCATTTGTGGGCTCTACATTCAATTCTGTGCCCTATATTTTTTGCTTAATATCATCAATTTTGCATGTATGATTTCATTAAAAAAAATTGTTTGCAAACTTATAGAAAAAAATTGATATAAAAAACCATTGCTTTTACTTACAAGTGGAGAGTGAAGTTTCATATAGCCACTAGAGTGAAGTTTTTTTTGGCCAACCTTTTGTACTCTCACTTTTGTAGCTTTTGATGTGTCCTAGATTTTATGAATTTTTTTAAACATGTTAGACTATATATATACAAAATTCAATAATTAGTGCATGATTACATTCTACTTAATACTATCATGACATACCTTCTTTTTCCCTCTTCTGGTTCAATTCCTTTATCCTGTAGCCTTTTCTCTTTTGTATCGTCTATTATTTCATTCCACTGCATTAGTGGAATCATATGAGGAGGCTCGTACTTTGGGTTAACCTTTATAGTCCTTTTATATTGGTCTCTCTGAGTCTTTATATGTTTGGATGCTCTTTTAAGAAGTAGGACATTGTCAAAAATATTTTTTCCAAATTGGTCCTCAAAAGATGTAATGAGATGATTTTTTAATACAAGACCCTGTTCATTACACCTTATTTGAAAAAATAAAATTGTTAGATCAATTACTTTAATATAGTACAATAAATGGAAGAAAAGAAAAATATTGTACCAATGATATGAAGCTACATACTTTTTTCATATGGTGGGCCCAAATAGCTTCAATGCCATTTCAAAAAGAGTATCATAAAGAAAACCATTTCCTACAAAAGAAAATTATGGGTTATCAATCCAAAATGAGTTATGTATAAGTAAACTACAATTACAATGTAAATAATAACACTTTTAAAGAACCTCATAGCTTTGGTACTTTTAATGGAAACATGGTTTTCTTGTTCGATAATAATGACCCACAAACAAATTAGTACTAATAAAATGGGCTAATCTAGGACATGGTTCTACTTTTGTAGTAGTGGTCTCTATTTTTTTATCAACAAAAGGTGTATATATTAGTGCCCAAAATAGGTCCATGAGTATAAAATGCACCCAATAGAAAAAAAAATCAATGCATGATTAGCACATAACAAAATATAGAAAAACAAGGTTTTACCAATTGTACTTGGTACATAAGAAGATGCCTGCAAGCTTCTTATTGTCAACATCATATTCGACAGTATCAGAGTGATCAAAGGAGGCATCTGCACTTCATCATGAGCTAAAGAATACATTTTTAGCAAAGAAATTTGCAATGGATAAAGATCAAATGGGGTATTAGAAGCATCCTAACCATAAGTTGAGTCAATAATGAATGCAAAGGTTAGATGAATGGTTAAAGGTTTAAGGATTATTTAAACATGAAAGTTTTGCACTACTATAACCGTCACCATGTTGACCACATTTCGAGGGTGTCAAAAATACCTGTAAGAAGAACACATCATATTTTAGATAATGATCCATAAGATAGTATAAAATATAAACATCTATTGAACTTTTATTATTGCTTAAGATTAATTACTACTTACTTTCATACAATTGACTTTACCTATCAATTCATCTTTTAGTACCTCTACCTCCTCAATTCTTTTTTGTTCCATGACAAGGGTAAGAATTTGTTGACTATATTTATTTATAATCTTAGTAGCTATTAAGCTGGGGTTAGTGCTACATGCGATGTCATCTAAAAATGTCAGCTTAATTTTAGATCACATTTGATCTCCTATCATTTTTTTATTTTCCCTATCAATAAGTATCAAGTTACGACATTAGCATTAGTAAAATTCTATCAAAATAACTCCAAAGCTATAAATAAAAGAACATAATAATATGACATTTGTTTCTATATAATTTGTACAATTACACTAACTAAAATCTACCTTTGCTAAATGTGTGTGAGGAACATCCCCGACTGTGCCTTCTAGTGGATCCATGTCACCCTATAAAAAGGATTAGTAATTCTTAGCAACCAGTAGCAAAATGGAAGTAATAGGCTTACCAAAAAATAGTATTAATAAAATAGTAAATTGTATACTGGAGTCAATATTAATTTGAGGTAATTGATTAAAATATGTTATACTTACCAATCCCATGATAGTGCATTTTTTGTATCAACATGATTCAAAATGTAATCTATCAAAATTTCTTCCCCTACACTTATTGATTTTATTGCACATACAAAAATATGATTTCCCTTACATGCCTCAAATATGAAATTCAACCACTTATTAGTTTACACAAGTCAATAACTATTTATAAAACCTACAATATTTCCTATTTCATTTGGCCTTCCATCAATATACATAGTGTTGGAATTACAACAGGAAAGGTAAACACTGAGGGGGTGGGGAGCGGGGCAGTGGGTGGGTGGTAAATAATTTCTTTAAACATTGACCACATAAAAAAATTCACCACACATCCATCTCACAATTTAATAAGTAAATTGAAATACCATATAAAGAATATACATCTAAAGTATGTAAACAAGTAAGCATTCGCACATATATGGCACAAGATATGATTACCCTGAAACCCTCCAATGTGAAGGTAAAACTAGGGTGTGGATGAAATCCACAAATCTTCACTACTACAGCAATAAAGTGTATCCAATGAAGGTTACAATGTTTGATCATGAAATATGATCTACCTTACGAAAGGTCTACCTTATTAAAGGCTTACAAAGACTATTAGGTCTCACCCTATTAAAAGATTTCAACACCTTGTTAGAAGTGTGCCTAGTTAAAGGAAATCAACTCACAACTATGCAAGCACCTTGTTAGAGGATTTTAACATAACCTTTTAGGACTACTCTATTAAGAGATTTAACTGATTCAACTATTAGAATGTCTCAACAATGATCCTACAATTTGTACTCTATTGCTTGATGTTAGAGCACCTTTATACTTGATCCTTGTTGATCATATGTCTCTCTGCTATTCACTATTTCCTTTATCTATTCTTCTTTAACTAACTCTACAATTCAATTTAGATCATAATACATTGGTCACCATGAATGTCTTGTTTGCGCATGCAAACTCTCCTCTTTTTTTGATCATTCATTTATTTTCTCATAAAATATCCTAGTTTGTCCCCATTAAGAATACCTAGGTGAATTAGGGTTAGGTATGAATCAAAAAGTATGATTCACCCATATTTCCACTTAAATGTTCCCTTTACTTAACTGGATGCATGTAATACATAGGGATTTCCACTTAAGATACATTCTTAACAAAAAATTATCATAAATTAATTCTTAAGTTGGCCCAAAAATGGTTTACATAGTAATTTGTGCCAATACAAATAGCTATGTCAAAACTTTTTTACTCAGTATCTAAAGTCCCTAGTGCTCGGGACTAACTATTAATTAATTATCGTCACTTGGTATCTAGACTCAGCATGCACTACTTTCTTAGCAACTAAATTGGTTGGTACATACTATCTACTTGGTACTCGAGTGACTTGGTATATAAGTGACTTGACACTTACTGTTTACTCAACATGCTCTAACTTATATGTTGTTCTTGACATATGTTACTTGTATGACATGAACTAAGTAAATGACTTAAGTGTATAGATACTCACTTGTCAAAACCAATCTAAGATTAACAATCTCCTTATTTTACATGAGTGCCAAAAACACTTGGTCATACATTTATAACCTTATTTTTACGAGCATAACATAAATATCTATTCAGCTTCTATACAAAATTTCAAAATATTAAATTTTTCAACATGAATTATAACTCAAAATTTTATAACTCAACACTAAAAATTGTAATGGTGTAGCATATGTGTCCATCCTCTGAAGAGTTTGACTGGAAGGAGTATTGAATTTTGGTAATGTCACTAGTACTTGGATTGCTACTAGCTCCTTTGACTTAGGAGTCAAACTTGTCTCTTTAGACTTGTCCTTTTCTACCTCTTTTGTTTCTATCTCTTTGGTTTTAGTTGCACCTTGATCTTGTGCTAGAGGTGTAGGTGTGTCTATCTGACCTATTTGGCTTTGTTTCCCATCATTTTATTGGTGTTTTCACCTTGTCTACTCCAACTATCTCAACCTTGTCTTTTCTAGTTTCTTGTTCATTTCCTAATACTGAAGTGTCTGGAATGAGTGTACTGATAGTGAAACTTACTACCTCCTTATTTTAATATACAACTATGGGTTGTGAAGTTTGTACACTTGTAACTTGAGGAGTGATTGTAGGTATTTCTTATGTTTTCACTTCCTCCCCTATAGTTATAGTCTGTTCTAGTATCTCAACCATGTCTTTTCTAGTTTCTTGTTCATTTACTAACACTAAAGTGTCTGGAATGAGTGTACTGATAGTGAAACCTACTATCTCCTTATTTTGATATACAACTATGGGTTGTGAAGTTTGTACACTTGTAACTTGAGGAGTGATTGTAGGTATTTCTTGTTTTTTCACTTCCTCCCCTATAGTTATAGTCTCTAATTTCTAAATTTCATCCACACTCACTAGTGTAGAGTTGTCACATGATTTGATTGGATATATATTCTCTTCAAATCTTCCTATGTAAGAGGATTGATGTTATGAATAGTAGTATTAGAAATAACCTTTACTTTGATAGTTTCAATGTTTGCACTTATCACCTGTGGAGGGCTCACACTCAGTATTTATGTATCTTGTACAATCTATTTGGTTTGCTTCTCTTCCTTAGCTGGTGCTTGATTATCAATATTCATATTAGTACTTCCCTCAACTATGCCTTGTTTATTACAATCTTCTTTATCTTCTCTTACCTCAATAGGTATCTGGTCATCCTCTTTTGATGTTGATAGTCCATATGTTATCTTCCACATTTGTTTGGACTTCTTGAAAACATCCTCTATATTACTCTATAATATGATAAATTCCCTACTTAGGTTTAAATATCATACCATATTTCTTAATGGATTTAGACATTTCAGCCTTACTAAATTTTGGCATAACTTGTGCAAGGGATGTCTCTTTAATTTGTCTTTTAGTGTTCAAACAATAGTGCCATTTTTTCTCAACTCTATCATATAGAATTCTAGGTATTGAGTTGGAAAGTTCTAGAGGATCCTTTTCAAATGTAGCCATAATGGCATATATTTCTTCCTCTACTTGGTTCTTCTTAATATTTACAAGATTATTAAACTCAATTTGAGAGAAACATGATAAATCAGCATTGTTTCTAACACTCTCACATAAATTGTCTATATTTGAGGAGGGACTATGACTCACCACTTGGAATTGGCTATTTTCATCTAATTCAACCATCTCCTCATTATTTTTAGCTTGGGAAACATACTTTCTCCTCAGTCTCTTTGGTGCTCTAGCTTCCTTCTCTTTTGACTCGACTACTTCTTTAGTCTTGTATGCAATGACTTTTGTACTAGACCTTATGGTAGGTGTTGTAGGTTTGGGCTGACTAGGTTTTTCAACTTTTATATTTTTCTCACTCCCTGAGTCTTTGCCTTTCTTTTCTTCTTGTTAGTAGTAATAGGTGCTTTAGTAGCTTCTTCTTCCTTATCACCTTTTGCAATTTCTACTTCCTCCTCTTGCTCATCTTCTCCTTGAGCTTTTGTTAGTGCAAATAATGCTTGAGCTTGTGTGTCTTCTTCTTCTTCATCTTCCTCTTCTTCTTCCTTGGATCCTTCACCAAATTTTTCTTTTAATTTCTTTACCAATTTGTTTTTCTTCCTCATCACTAAAGTAGTCTTCAACTCCATTGTGATCTTTGATTCGGCCAAGTCATAATTACCAAATGCTTTGGCTTCCTTAACCACTTCTTTAGCAAGTAATGTTGTGATTGATGAAAAGGCTTCATCAACATTGATTTCATAACCTAATAGCCCTAGCCATCTCACCCTCTAAACTTTTGCTTGAACATATGTGTGATCAATATCAACTAGGAAGAAAACATCATTATAATGTTTCTCCACTAGTGAGACTGGTATCCTTAGTCTTTTCTTCATTATTTTCTTAAAATCTTCAAAATAACTAGTCACCACTGACTCAAATTTATCACCTAATTAGTCAATAACTTCTCCTATTTGAACTTCAATTGAACTATTCACCTTCCAAGAAACCTTAACAAATGTAGGAAATTTATTCTGCACATAAAAGTAAATGCATACCATAATAGATCCAAATTTATACTAAGCACTCTTGGTTTTCCTTATGGCTTCAAAATTATCAATCAATTGTTGCAACTACAACTCGACAAGATCATAAGTATGATATTTCTTTAGAATTTTGTAGCCTATATCCACTGAAATTCAAGGTACACTATTTAATCTACTAAACTAATAAAACTTTTGTGCTATTACCCTCGCTACAAAAGCTATCAAGAGATTTCCATGTTAACCCTTTCTTCTCGACAATCTTGTATTCTTCCTTCAATGCTCCATTTTCACATAGTTTCCCATATTCTTCTCTGATTTCCATGTCTCCTATGCTTCCAATCTTGTATGTGTAACAATTCTTAATATCTTGAGTCATCAAGACTCGTGGTGGTATCATAGACAACACACTAGAGGGACACTTCTTATAAGCTATGTCTAGGATAGCCTTTAAAATAGGTTGTTTGATTTCATTGCTAATTAACTAAACATTCAAAACCTCTTTTCCCTCTACACCTTTTTCTTTAGAATAACTAGATGCCATTACATATATCTAGGGTTTGCAAAATTTGAGACTACATAGCTCAACACATGATAAATACCTTAGAAATCTTACTAAGATGGTGTCGAACAATGATTCAAATTTCTTGCAAATGCTCAGATCAAATTCTCAAAATTTCCTTTAGCTCTTTGTATTCTTTCTAAAATTCAAATGATGTTAAATGAGTAGAAATCGATCAAATAGCCCTTAAAACACTACATTTAATGCTAAGTGCTTACACAGTTGTAAGCTCGGCATCAATTAATTTCTAGCTCACTCAAAATCCACATGTCTTTCCATACACTTAGTAACTACTATGAGCTTAGCCTTAAATAACCAATTTTTTTAGCTCAACATACACTAATATTTTACTTGGCACCTTATGAAACTTTTAATGCTTGACATTAACATGAAAAACTAATAAAACTTAAAGATTTATCCTTGATTTCTAATAACACTTTGCATTTTTATTCATGCATATGTAATCTTTTCAAAACTAAATCCTTGGAACTAATGTATGATATATCTTTTAACTATTTGTCCCACATAACTCTTGATTGCTTAATTTGATGAGGTGTGATCACTTGACCCATTGGGTGAAGTGATTCCATCTACACATGATGTGCTGCAATCCTCCTTTCTGTTCCATGTCTAGTTGATCTCATCTCTAAAATTTTCAATATTTGTCATGCATTTTCCTTTGTTGAAATCACAACTAGTTTTCTTTGACCTTATTGGACAATATTTTCTAATGTGACTAGTCTTCAAATAACTGAAACATGTGATTTGACTCAACCACCTTTTGTATTCACTTTTGAAGTGTGTTATAATATAGTTCTTAGGACCATGTCCATAATCTTTATAGTAGTGAAAACTATACCTTGTATTATAATCCCAATTATTAGAGTTTCCATTGTTCTTTACCTTCATTTGTTTGTTTGATGACCAGTTGGGTTTGGATCTGCACTCAAAAGCTCTATGTCCATACTTCAGATAGTTATAATAGTATCCTTCAAATATTTGAGTGTGCACGGTCTTAGTTTTGCATTCATGTGCTTGATGACCTTTTTTGTTTCACTTGTGGTAGTGACCCATGTTCTTTTCCTTAACATTCTCACTCTTATACACATTAGTAGTGTGTCCTTTCTTACCACAATTATGACAAGTAGGTTTGTGATTTTTACCTTTATTGTCTCTTTCTTCAACACTTTTGGATGATTCTCCTTCTTTAGTAATAGTGTATCCCAACCTAGATGTATCATTGTTAGAACTACGAGATCTCATCAATTGTACAAAGTACTTGATGGCTTAATTTAGTTTATTGAAACATTCAAAAAACTCCTTTTTCCTTTTTAGATCAATGCTCAACTATTCATTATATTTGTGATCTCAATATCTTTACTATTTATTTCATGATTATAAACCATGACTTGATTCATTGTTTCCAATTGCATGTGAGCAATCCTATTTACTTCTGATGATTTCTCTTCTAGCCTATTGGTCAAAACCCTTTTGTCATCTTCAATCATGACTTCATCTTCTATATATTTCTTTCTTTTGTTGTCACCTCACATAGTAATATGGCTTGTGATTCTTGCTCTATCTTAAGATTTCTTATCTCTTTAGCTAGGGTTCTATTCTTTTCCATTAGATCTACAATTGTTGCACCTAATTCATTAGATTTTCCATTTACAAATAGCATAGTAGTGTCCACCTCTTTGTATTGTGTGTCATTCTCCTCAATAGCAATTTCCTTCCTTCTTCTCAATGATTTATTTAGGTATTATCTTGCTTCATTCAACTGATGTAGAATGAGTTGTATTTCAATCTCTTGGTTCTCAATAAATTTTCCCAACATGTAGACTTCCATTTTCAAGATCTTTCCTCAAAGTTTCTAGGCTTTACTTTTAGCAAACAAAGCTCTAATACCAATTGTTGGAATTACAACAGGAAAGGTAAACTCTAAGGGGGGATGGGGGTTGAATTAGTTCTTTAAACTTTGACCACTTAAAAACATTCACCACACATCCATCCCACAATTCAATAAGTAAACTGAAATACCATGTAAAGGATATACATCTAAAGTATGTAAAGAAGTAAGCATTCACACATATATGACACAAGTGTAGGACCTAGAAAATTGACTAATGTCTAACATACTATGAGAAAATCAACTCAATGATCATATATTAACACCCTCTAGTCTACCATGAAAGACAAATGAATCAAAACAAGAAAGAAAATCTAAAACTCTCTCTTTCATTTTTAGCTCCCATGTCCTTTCTTCTCCATTTGATGTAGCTCCAAAATTGCCTATAGTGAACACAATATTGAAGAAAAAGTCTATGTTATAGATAATTCTATGAGAATACTTGAAGTTGTGATTTTAGTGTGAGAGATGGAGTGAAAATACCAAAAATCCAAGGACCAAAAATGAGAGAAAGAATGCTCATTTTATAATCAACACTCAAGGTGAGAACATTGGATTTGTCACCCATAGATATGCAACTTGGCACAAGATTCCTTTGAGAATCCATGACACATATGACACAAGATGCCAAAGTGTGGGATTCTATGACGCTTGAAAGTCAAACATGACTAAAGAGGGAAGAGAATCTATGACGCATCATATGACACCTCAATCACACTTAAAGCCAAGAATCTATGATGATTGAAGCCAAATATGGATGTGCGTAAGAGGATAAGAATCTTGGATTATGACATATCTTAGCCATATGTCAATAGAGAATCCACAAGCTGTCACACCCAAGTTTCATGATGATTTCAATATTGTGTGGAATATTTGAATTAAAAATCCTTTATTCCACAAAATAGAAATTAGTGAAAATAGGATTAATGGTGGAAAATGTGACTTAGGAAATTAAGAATTTCCATGGTTTATGAATGACAAATCAATCAATTAATAAAATTAATTAATTGATTGAGGATGACAATAAAGAAGAATAATTAGTAAGAATGATAGGATTAAATTATGGGTTATTTAATCCTATAGAGAAAATTAGTAAATGATTGGCCAGTTTGATTTAATAAGTGCAATAGTATCCTTTGATGATAATGTGATAATGATCTAGATTGAATAGGATGATGATAGGTAGACCAAAGCCATGGCCAAATTGATCAGTTGATCAAAATTGATAACATGTCAAGGACACATGACATGAGTTAAAGATACATAACATTTAATTGATATCGTAAATGCTACAAGATTGAGATTGATTGATAAGGTTGATCATAATAACATTGATAGACACTATAAATATTATTAAATGGTTGATAATGCTATGATCTGATGTTGAGAGACTTGACAATGTCAAGGATTAGGTGACATGAATGATAGTTTGACCTAACATTGAGAGCCATGACAGTACTATGGTCAGATTGATTAGATTAATAGGTTTCCAGGGTGCTGAAAGGCACAAAAATGCCTAGGATTGAAGAGATGATGATTGATTTTGGATATTTGACATGTTTTGGGTTGATTAGGATTGATTTTGGGTGATTCTAAGTTGATTTGGGGTGATTTTGAGTTGACTTGATATTATTTTGAGTTGATATGAAATGGTTTTGTGTTGATTTGAAATGGTTTTTGGTGATGTTGAAATGGTTCCAAAATGATGTGAAATTCATGTGAAAGATGATATGAATGATGATAGACACTGTTGAGATACAATTAGGTTCGCCAAAAGATCAAAGTTAGTGGAATGAGAAAATGGAATGAATTAGTATGAATAAGTGATGTTGATTTAGGGGCCCAAGATTATTTTCAAGGGTTACACTCAAGATAGTGACCAAATAATGAAAATGATAGCTCAAATTGTTCACAATAAAGATATGAATCCAACACAACTAATAGTTCATAAATTAGAGTTGAAACACAAAAGTTATTGCCTTCAGAGTGCAACATAGGGGCTTTGAGAGTAGTTCTGGGCATCCTACTACCCCAATTGCACTTAGAAAGTGCAGACTGTGCCCAAAAGACTTTGGGGGCCAAAAATAGCTTGATTGGATATGGAATGACCTAAAACTTTGTGTGCATGCCCCAAATGATATAAAGAGGTCATAACAAGGATAAAATCCTTCAAACATGGTCAAAAAAAGGTCAGACCAAGGCTGGACAAGGTAGAAAGCCCTAAAAGGTTGACAGGATAGTGTAGGATGATGCTAGAATGTAATTATGCGAGATGAAGATGATTTGGTGTATCAGAACACATGATAACGGTGATGAATGAAGATATGAATGAAAGAAGACCTAAGAAATGAGATGAGGACCAATTGGAATGAGGTGAAAGTTGTTGCTTTCAAAGAGTGCACTATATGTCAAGTGGAGCTTCATTTTGATGAAATCATAGATGAGAACCATTTTTGAGTATCTACAACAAGATATAATTATCTAGAAACCTTCCAAAGAGAAGGTAAAAGTGGGTGGGAATGACACCCACAAATCATCACTACTATAGCAATAAAGTGTATCTAATGAAGGTTACAATGTTTGATCATGAAACATGATCTACGGTGTAAAAGGTGTACCTTGTTAAAGGCTTTACAAAGATTGTTAGGTGTCACCCAATTAATTTTTTTCAACACCTTGTTAGAAGTGTGCCCAGTTAAATGAATTTAACTCACAATTAAGTAAAAGCCTTGTTAGAGGATTTCAATACAGCCTATTAGGTCTACTCTGTTAAGAGATTTAACTGATTCATCTGATAGAATGTCTCAGCAATGATCCTCTGATTAGCCCTCTTTTTCTTGATGTCAAATCACCTCTATACTAATGTATACTTGATCCTTCTAGACTAATGTCTCTCTTATATTCATTGTTTCCTTCCTCTATTCTCCTTTAATTGATTATGCAATTCAATTTAGATCATAATACCTTGGTCACCATGAATGTCCTATTTGTGCATGCAAACTCTCCTTCTCTTTTTCTAATCATTCATTCATTCCCTTATAAAAAGTTTAAGTTTTTTACTCCGTAAGAAGACCTAGGTGACTTAGGGTTAGGTATGAATCAATGACTGTGATTCACCCATATTGCCACATAAACCTTCCCTTTACCTAATTATATGCATGTAATACATAGGGATTCCCACTGAAGATTCATTCTTATCAAAAAAATATCGTAAATTGATCCTTAAGTCAGCCCAAAAATGGTTTACATTTTAGTTTGTGCCAATACAAACAACTATGTCAAAACTGTGTTAGTCAACATCTGAAGTCCCTAGTGCTTGGCACTAACAATGACTTCAATACTATCACTTGGCATTTGAATGACTTGGAATGCACTACGTTCTTAGAAAATAAATCACTCAATGCATAATATCTACTTGGCACTTGAGTGACTCAATACTCACTATTTACTCGGCATACTCTAAGTTATATGTTGTGCTTGACAAATGTTACTTGTTTGGCATAAACTAAGTAAATGACTTAAGTGGGTAAACCCTCACTTTTCAAAACCAATTTGAGATTAACACATAGCGTGCCTTTTACTTTGATCATTTACTTTGAATTATATGTAATTTTCCGAAAATGCATACTTTTTTTTATATTAAACAATTTGCATCTAATTATTGTAATTGTAACAAAGTTCTACACACTCTATCTATTCAAAAAATTTATTATAACTGACATTTATGCCATCCATGGAAAATAAGCCCAAACCATGTAATGAAGATGGAGCTATGCAATATATCCTTTCATTAACAAAAACATTAGTGTTAATTGGAGGTAGTTACATGGGTACCCATTCTTTATAAAGATGTGTGTACCTTAAGGGAACCTTCATGTTGCCTTTGGTTTCATTATCATAAGAACATGATCCCCCCTCAGCAAGAAAAAATTACACTTGTTTATAGTGTTTTCTTGTAATCTTCTGACCTCTAGTTGATCTCCTTATTTTAGACCTACTAGATGTCTCATTTTTGTATTCTATTCCCATATTTTCCTCTCTCAAGGAAGAAAGTTTAGACAAATACCTATTTGGTGATACTTGTAATTCATCAAATGAGAGACATAGTATTGGAATTCTTTAGGATAATTGGGGGGGGTGTGAACCAATTATCTAAGGTCCAAATGTACAAATAAATATTTTTAGTGCTTAGTAGATTCATATCCATAAAACCAAAACATACATGCATCCATTAGATCATACAAAACCTTAACTTATTAGGTCACTATCATAGCTCAAAATAAATTTGTAAAAATGTAAACATAAAATGCCATAAACTCATTTACACAACTTGACACAAGGATTTTACATGAAAACCCAATATGGGAAAAAATACCAATAACATGCTACCCAATTTCAGTCTTCTAAAGTGACGCCTTGTTCAATGTGACCTAGTTAAAGGATTTCAAACACCCTAGTAGCAATGAGCCTTATTAGAGGACTTAAGAACATTCCATTAGAATGCCACCTAGTTAAATGATTTACAAATGACTATTAGGTCAACCTTAATCCAAAGGATTTATCGTCAACGATATGATTGTTAGAAAGTAACATCAAGACTTGATCTGATAATAAAATATAGCTAACTTGCAAATTATAGATCTCTTGTTTAGTCCTTCATTTTTTCTTGGCATTCATACTCTTCAACTCTGACAACTTGTTCACCCTTCAAGCATTTAACCTCTTAAGACTTCTTGGTTTGTATGCCAATTGAAATCTCTTCTATTTGGCCACCAAATGAAGCAACACCCTAGGTTTCTTGACTTCCTTAGGTTCTCACATGTGACAACCTTTTCTTCTATCCTGTTATCTCTATAAATATAGAGTTTATACCTTTTACTATTTAACTACAATTGACCATTTTAAGGTTAGGAAAGATTCAACTAATCTACTCACTTTTCCATTTTAGTCCCTCTAGAAACTTTTTCTACAATATTCCTTGAATTTACCTCAAAATGGTTCATCTAGAGTTTGGTGCCTCTGAATAATCATAGTTATCTTCCACACATGACATGAAATTTAAGAAATCAAATTAGTCAGCTTAAATTCATCAAATCTTTGATTTAACACTTTTTACTATCACTCGACATCTATGCTATTTACTTAGCAATAATAGTCTTTTGATGCTGGGCCAAAATTGGGTTGCTTGGCATTAACTACATCTTCTCAGCTCAGTCACTACTATTATTTCCCTAATTCTCAACACTTACTAAATTTTACTGATGGTAGGCATATACTAACTTTTTTCTTGACCTAAAATACAATTTACTCAGCTTACATCGTTTGCTTGGGCAAGCTTGGTAAACACTTTTTATGAAAACATTTCTTGTTGTCTTAGCTAAAGTAACCATTTACTTTATCCTTAAGTAGATCAACAATGCATAATATCATCAATATATTACTTAGTCTTAGAGCTCCTTTTATAAACTAAATAACTCAACCTTTGTCTAGGTTTTTTTTCTATCTTCTCTTTTCAAATCCTCTTTATCAATCAACAAATGATAGTATTTAGACCAAAAAGAAATTGCCTCACCAGCAAGTAGCAGGTTTGACATCATTTATAAAATAATGATTGTTCCATGATAGATTCTACACTTCAAACAATCTCCCTCTTTGGAATTGATGAAAAACCAATAAAATAAAATACTAGAAAGAAAATTAATACCTTTGAATTTCTCCCTTTGTCAGTATATGCCCTTACTTTGTATAGGGTAATGTTATATGATTTTTGAATCTACTTCATGGTATCTTCTCCCTCTAACTTATATTTATTGGAAATATAAGAGGAGTAAGTGATAGTGGAGGGGTGATTTAGTTACTACAAAAATATAACCTAGATTCCTTAGATGTCAATACCAATCAAAACTCAGTGTAAACAAAATTTTTCTATAACTTAGCAAATACATAAACACTTAGTTTATACTAACAAATGTTGTAACTCAGTAAACATTGAAATAACTTAGAAAATTCTTATCATAAAAATCTTAAGATATTATCTATGATTGATCTTACTTTAACTTAGTTGCATACATAAAAGAAATAGCATGAACATTGACACCAAGATTTAATGTGAAAACCCAATTTGGGAAAGACCACCAATTACAAATAGCTATTGATTTTCACTCTTCTAAAGTGATCCCTATTAGGAGCCAACCCCGTTAAAGGTTACAAAACACATTTTAAGTGTGACCATATTAGAAGATTTAATCACCATGTTAGGAGTGGCCTTGTTAGAGGTCTTTAGACAATTTAATACAAATGCCACCTTGTTAGAGGATATACGAATAGCTATTAAGCCAACTCTGTTAAGAGCTTTAAATCATTGTTATAATGGTTAGAGAGTAACAATGAGATGACCTGATTTCTAATGCAACTAAATTGCTAATTACAGATCTCAATTCTTCCTTGTATACTTTATCCTTCTTGATCAAATGTATCTTTGTATCTAAACAAAGATATTCCACTTATCCTTCTAATTCACTTCCTTTAATCATCATCAAATATTCAATTATGTTCCACACACTCAATACTCAACTTGATCTTGTACATATATCTTACACATTGTCAAGTTAGCTTGAATACAACTTAGAATAATTAATATTCATCTCCTAAATCAGCTAGAACCAACAAACAATTCAATTGAACTCAATATGTCAAAAAAAGAAAATTCTTTGTTATCCCACCTTGCTCAATAGATACTAACTCAAAGTGATTTTTTTTTTGTTAATCAAGTGAGCTTGGTTAACACTGGTTCCATCCAACATTTCTTTCATTATTTTAGTGAGCTTAGTTAACACTCAACTTCTACAAACTTTTCTTTGTCGCTCGAGAGAACTTGTTAGACACTATCTTCTAAGCTAGGTAAACTCTAGAATACTCAACAAAAATAAGAAATTATCTTCAATGCCCAAGTGAGCTCGACATACACTAACTAGAAATGATATGATATTTTGTGTAACTTTAAAGACAATACATAATTAATCATTTATTTCCAACAATCTCCCTCTTTGGCATTGATAGAAACACATGTCATAATGCAATGAAAATTTAGAGAAAGAACAAAATAATGAGCATATCCCTAGTTTTATGCTGATTCTCATCCATAAGAACTTCCTCTATTAGTGTAAACTCTATTTGCCTTTAGTTTCTTCCTATGTCAGTAAAAATCTATCTTTGACATCTTCTGATAGCAAACTCTATCTTTGATATTATACCAAGTTCATTCACCATTTTTGACATCCCTTTCACTTCATCTTTATAAATTTCTATGAGATATGATATTAAACTTCCCCCTCCTTGAAATCTCATACCAAATATAATATTCAAAGAATATCAATGTACCTCATGTACTGATTCATTTGCAATATGCCCATGTCAATACTACATCAATTGATTGATCTTCAACATGTTTTGGTTGATGCATCACTAAACTTCATTTAGTGAGCTTAAGATAGGGGAATGATCCCTAGCTTATGTCTTAGATATAAAATACATCCTTAGGTAATGGCTTAGTAAATATATCTACAATTTTTTTTTTAGTATTCACATATTCCAATCTTTCCTCTTTATCTTATATGAATTCTCTCAAAAATGATATTTTATAACAATGTGTTTGATTTTGGTTTGCATCACATGATTTTTTGATATATTAATTGCACTATTGTTAGCATAGAAGATAACCACAGGATCCTTGATTTGTATCTTCATACCTATCAATAGTTGCTTAAACCAAACAATATTTGAAAAATTAACTATTGCTGCCACATATTTTGCCTCTACTATAGACTGAGAAATACAATTTTGTTTTTTTCTTGTCCAGGACACTAGTCTTTTACCAAGAAAGAATGTTCCACCACTAGTTCTCTTTCTGTCATCAACACTTGCTATCCAACCACCATCTGCGTATGCTTTCAAATCCAAATTGCCTCTTTTTTTGTACCATTAATTATAGTCTTTATTACTTTTCAAATATCTCATGATTCTTATGATTTCCATCATGTGATTTTCTTCAAGATTAGTTGAGAATCTTGCCACCATACCATCTGCTAATGCTATATTAGGCCTTGTATGCACAACATACTACATTTTTTCAATCACTAATTTGTATGTGGTCTGATCTACCTCCTTGAAATCATCATTTTTGGAAAGCTTATGTCTCATAGACATAGGAGTTCCAACTGGTCTTGAATCTTCCATTCCAAACTTCTTAATATCTCCTTGATATATTTAGATTGAGTATTGTAGATACCATATTTCTTCTATTGGATCTACAATCCAACAAAGAATTTTATTTCTCCAAACATAGACATCTCAAATTATTTACTCATTTCTTTTGAAAATTCCTTTCACAATTCATAATTTCCTATAAATAAATTGTTAGGTCCACAAATATTTCTACCAACACAATCTTCTTGTCTGGTCCTTCTTGTATATATAGACTACTGTTATTATTTTTTCTTTAGAAACCAATCTTTATCAAGTAGTTATGAAGTATTTGATACCAACCTCTAGGAGCTTTCTTGAGACCATATAATTCTTTTTATAATTTTTAGACCATATCTCTTTTTTTGGGATCAACAAAAGGTTCAGGTTGTTCTATGTAGACTTTCTCATCAAGAATATGAATTTTACATCAATTTGATAAACTTTAAATCCTCTATGGGCTACATATGCTAGTAAAGTTATAACACCTTCTAATCATTCAAAAAGAGAAAAATTCTCACCATAATCAATACCTTCTTTATAAGAATAACCTTTACATACTAACCTTGCTTTGTTTCTAGAAACTTCTCCATCTCCATTTAGCTTATTTCTGAATACCCACTTTGTGCCAATTACATTTTTATCCACAGGTCTAGGAATTTGAGTCCAAGTATTATTCTTTTCTATCTATTCTATTTCCTCATTCATAGCTTCAATCCATATTTTATTATCCAAAGAATCTTCAACATTTCTAGGTTCAAATTCAGCAAGCAAACATGTACCTTTCAAATTGTTTCTTGTCATTGTTCCATCTGACTTGTCTCCAATGATCTAATTAGGTGCATTGTGTCTTTTAACATATCTTGCTAATGTATGTACTTTGGATTGGGACTTTGTTTCACTTACCTTTTCATGATCTTCTATATTAAGCTTGGGTCCCACCATTTGTGACTCGGGTCCATTAGACTTGGATTTCTATAGCAACAACTTTGTAACTTTCGACTACAACTCAGGTCCTTTAGACTATGACTTAGGTTGCACTGGATGCAAATCAGTAGCTTTTGGAGATTTTGGGGACTTGAGAGGTGAAGTGTTCTAAATTCTAGATAGATTTGGAAATGTATTAGGTTCATAGTAAACAAATCTTCTATAATCCTTGGGTTCTTTGTTGCTTTCTTCTTTATTCTTTTCTATAAACTCATCAATTCTCACATGTGCACTTTCTATGATTTTATGAGTAGACAAATTCAAAAATAATTATACTTTACTTCTGTAGGAGTTATTGAGATTACAATAGGAAAGGTGAACTTCTAGGGGGGATGGTGAATCAATGCTTTAAGCTTTGACCCATAAAATATTCACCACATATCCATCCCATACATTCAACAAATAAATTAAAATACCATATAAAGAATGTATGTATTTACACATATATGACACAAGATATGATTACCTAGAAACCCTTTAATGAAAATGTAAAATTGGGGTGGGGATGACACCCAGAAATCTTCACTACTGTAGTGATAAAGTGTCTCTAATGAAGGTTGCAATATTTGACCATGAAACATGATCTACCCTATTAAAGCCGAGCCCTGTTAAAGGCTTACAAAAATTATTAGGTCTTACCCTATTACAGGATTTCAACACCCTATTGGAAGTGTGCCTTGTTAAAGGACTTTAACTCACAATTAAGTAAGCACCTTATTATAGGATTTCAATACAGCCTATTAGGACTACTCTATTAAGAGATTTCACTGATTCACCTATTAGAATGTTTTAACATTGATTTTATGATTAGCATTTTGTTGCTTGATATTAGATCACCTCTAAACCTATGTATTCTTGATCCTTCTTGATTATATATCTCTCTGTTGTTCACTATTTCCTTCCTCTATTCTCCTTTAAATGATTTTGTGGTGCAATTTAGATCAGAATACCTTGGTCATCATGAATGTCTTGGTTTGTGCATGCAAAACTCTCCTTGATCATTCATTAATTCCCTTTCCCACTCATAGAAAATTTAGGGTTTGTCTTCCTTAACAAGACCTAGGTGACTTAGGGTTAGGTATGAATCAACAATTGTGATTCACCTATAGTGCCACTTAAACCTTTCTTTTACCTGATTGGATGCATGTAATGCATAGGAATTCCAACTTAAGATTCATCCTTATCACCAAAATATCATAATTCAATCTTTAAGTTAATTCAAAAATGGTTTACATAGTAGTTTTCGCCAATACAAACAATTATGACAAAACTAAGTTACACAACAACTGAAGTCCTTCGTGCTTAGCACATATTGACTTTAGTACTTTCACTCAGCATCTGAATCACTTAGCATGCATTACTTTCTTGACTCTTGAATCACTTAGCACATACTATTTTCTTTGCACATGAGTGACTTGGTACATGAGTGACTCAGAACTTGTTGTTTACTTGGCATGCTCTAACTTATATGTTGTGCTTGGAATATGTACTTGTTTGATATGAACTAAGTAAATGAATTAAGTGTATAGAGAATCACTAGTCAAAAACATTTTGAAATCAATAGGAGTATCCTAAGAATATGCCTTCATGACCTTTGACATCAAATTTATCTTTCCTAGATTCTTTCAAGATATAACATTTTCTACCAAATACTTTTAAGTATTTTACATTAGGTTTGTAGCCATGCCATAGTTCATAAGGAGTTTGGTTTGTGTGTTTCTTTGGTTTTACTTTATTTATAGTATGCACTATAGTGTTGATTGCTTCCTTCTAGTATTTCATTGCAACATTCTTTTCTATCATCAATGTTCTTGCACAATCCATGATGGATCTATTCCTTCTTTCAACTATACCATTTTGTTGAGGTGTACTAGGGGCTGATACTTATCTCTTAATTCCCTTTTCAATGTAGAATTCATTGAACTCATTCGAAATGAATTTACCACCTCTATCTAATCTCAAACATTTAAGCTTATTTCTAGTTTCTTTCTCTACTCTTGCTAGATACCACTTAAATTTTTGAAAAGCTTTAGATTTTTCTTTTAGATACATTACAATTATTATTCTAGAATAATCATCAACAAGAAGAATGAAAACCATATCTCCACTATAACTCTCTACTCCAAGAGGTCCACATAAGTCTGCATGTACAAGCTCTAAGACTTCTTCAGAATGATAGTTCTTGCTTTTGAAACTAGTTTTTCCTATCTTACCAATTTGACAATTTTTGAATAGACCCGTATCAGGTTTCCTCAAGCTAGGAATACCTCTTACTCCTCTATTTTTTCTTATCTTGACAAGATGATAAAAGTTTATGAGACATAATATTTTGTGTCACAACTAGCTTTCTTCTACTTGAGCAATAAAACATGAAATTTCATTGAGATCTAGGTAGAATGGATTATCTTTTGTTTGTTTGCTAGACCCAACTAGATTACCTTTTCCATTGAGTAGTTTGGCCTTCCCATTCATGAATTCTAACTTGAATCCAATGTTATTCAATGGTGCCAGACTTAGTAGATTATGCTTTAGTCTTTTAACCCAATAAACATTGTCACATCTAAGTTCATTGGTTAGTGAGATGCAACATTTTCCCTTTATGCAACAAGGTTTAGTGTTTCCAAATCAAACACTACTAGCATCATAATGTTCCATGTGTCCAAATTTTTTTTTGTCTCTATCATATGATGTGATTAGCCACTATAAGTAATCCATGTATCATTTTCGCTAGGAGAGATAAGTGCCATTTTATCTCCTTCATCATTAGATTAATCTTTTATAGCAATATATACCATTTCATCTTCACTATTATTAGAATATTTAGCCATAAAATAAGATTTCTTACCATTTTCTTTGTAGTCCTTGTAGTTCTTGAATTCCTTATTGCTTTTCTTTTCATCTTTGTCTTCTCTATTTGGGCACCTTGCAACAATGTGACCAACTTCTTTACAAGACAATTGGATTAGAGGAATCTTACTTTTTTACTTTCCTCTACCTTTGGAATATTTCCTTACAAGTAGGGTTTTAACAACTTCAAGATCATTTTCTAAATATTCTTCCTCTTCTTCACTTTTTGATTGATTGGCTTCTAATTTCTTACCCCTTTTCTTGAGTGAAAGCTTGGTTTCAAATGCAGACTCAATACCTTTGGAACTAGGCACATAGTTAACATAGATATCCAACTCAAAATCAATCTTCCAGCTATAGAATCCAAAGTTATATTTCTATTTGGATCACATCTCATTTCTTTAATAGAAGACACTCCAGTTGCATAGATAGGAAGAAGGATCCTAAGTACCTTTCTTACAACTATTTTGTCATCAATGTCGCCTCCAGATGCTTTGATTGCGCTCACACTTGCATTAATTAACTCAACATATTTTACAATGCTTTCATATTCTCTCATCTTCATCTGATCAAATTGTTCTCAAAAACTTTTAGATTTAACTCTTCTTACATTATCATCTCCTCCATAGATGGCTTTTAGTTTGATCCACATATCATAAGTTGCAGTGCAACTTTTGGCTTCATCAAATTTAGCATAATTAAGAGAGAAGATATCAATCATCATGTTGTTATGATTTTCTTTTCAGCAATTTCTTCAACTATTAATGTTCTAGTAGGAGTCTTGTATTTGCTATCAAGATATTTACAACTTGAACTATTGATAGTTGCTAATTATAATCTTATAAGTCCTTTCCATGCTACAAAGTTGTCTCAGTTCAACTTGGGAATCTCTCTTATGTAAGCATCCTGATCTTTAACTTAGGTCCTTGAAACCTTCTCTACAAGCACCAAAAGCTTTGATACCAATTGTTGGAAATATAAGAGGAGTAACTAAGAGGGTAGGGGTAAATTAGTTACCAAAAAAATATAACCCAGATCCCTTAGATGTCAATACAAATCAAAACTCAGTGTAAACATTACTCTCTTGTAACTCGGCAAATACATAGGCACTTGGTTTACACTAACAAATGTTGGAACTCAGTAAACATTAAACAAACTCAAAAAATGCTTATCATGAAAATATCAAGATATTATATGTGCTTGATCTTACTTTAACTTAGTTGCATACATAAAATAAATAGCATGAACACAATTGGTAGTCGGATTTAATGTAAAAACCCAATTTGAGGAAAACCACCAATTGTAACTAGTTACTGATTTTCACTCTTTTGAAGTGAGCCCTATTAGAAGCGAACCCTATTAAAGGTTACAAAACAGACTGTTAGGTGTGACCCTGTTAAAGGATTTAATCACCCTATTAGCAGTGGCCTTGTTAGAGGTTTTACAAATAGTTGTTAAGCCAACTCTGTTAAGATATTTAGATCACTGCTACAATGGTTAAAGAGTAACAATGAGATGAAATATGTTTTCATGTAGTTGAATTGCTAATCATAGATCTTTGTTCTAGCTTGTACTTGACCCTTTCTAATCAAATGTATCTTTTCAACTTCACAAGGATATTCTATTTATCCATCTAATTTTCTTCCTTACTACATCACTAGATCTTTAAAATATTCCATGCATTCACACTTTTACACAATGGTTGGAGAGTAATAATGAGATGACCTAATTTCTGATGTAGTAAATTGCTGATTAAAGATCTCAATTCTAGCTTGTATACTTGATCCTTCCTAATCAAATTTATCTTTGCATCTCAACAAGGATATTCTACTTATCCTTCTAATTCACTTCCTCTAAACATTATCAAATCTTCAATTATCTTCTATACATTCAATCCTAACCTTGACCTTGTATATGTATCTTACACATTGAAAATTTGGATTGAATACAACTTAGAATAATTAATATTCATCTCCTCAATTAGGTAGAACCAACAAAAAATTTGATTGAACTCAATATGCTGAAACACAAAAATCCTTCGTTAGCCAACCCTTCTCAGTAGATACTAACTCAAGGCAATTTTTTTGTGTTAGCCAAGTGAACTCATTAACACTACATATTCATAAAGTTCCTTTGGTAACCAAGTGAGCTCAATTAATACTAGTTCCATCCAACATTTCCTTCATTAGCCGAGTGAGCTTAGTTAACACTCAAATTTTGCAAACATTCCTTTGTCACCCAAGTGAACTCGGTGGACATTGTCTTCTAAACTAGGAAAAATGTAGAATGCTCAATAGACATAAGAAACTATCTTCAATTCCTAAATGAGCTTGGCATATACTAACTGACAATGATATGATATTTTGTGTAAAATCAAAGACAATACATAATTAATCAATTGTTTCCAACAATATCTCCCTGAATAGGAATTTCTCCCCCTTTCCTACATCTCCTGCTTTGACAATAATGCCAAAGACTTGTCATATTTTCATGCAGATATAATCAATTTACGTTCTCCCTCTATTACCTTGCATGTGATTGTCAATCTTTTGATTTAGTTCCTTCATTACTTTAAGCAGCTCCTAAAGTAAGATCTGCTATATCAAACTTTTAAAATATGACATTCAACTTAGTTGATGCTAGGCACTACTCTTTCTTCTTAAGTAGCTTTCGATAGGGGTATCACCCCTAGTTTAAATCTATGATATTCATGGTCATTCTTAGGTAAATATTTTGTGAATATATCAACTACCTATTATTTTATATTCATATATTATATTCCTATTTCTTTGACTTGAACCAACTTTCTCAAGTAATGATACTTGATTGCAATGTGCTTTGTCTTTGTCTGCATCATAAGGTTCTTTGATATGTCTATAGGACTTGTGTTATCACAATAAAGTACCACAGGTTCAACAATTTCTTCCTTCATTCCTTTGAGTAGATGTCTTATCCATACCACATTTTTACAATTTAGTGTAGAAACTACATATTCAACTTCAACAGTAGATTGAGAAATACAATTTTGTTTCTTATTGGTCAAAGTGACCAATCTCTTTCCTAAGAAAAATGTTGCACCACTTGTACTCTCTTTGTCATAAATGCTTCTTGTAGCATAGATCATAGTCTTCTATTCCTTTCAACTATCCCATGATCCTTTTTAATAGCCATCAAATGATTCTCATTATAATTCTTAGAAAATCTTACTATGATCCAAACAACTAATGCAATGTTAGGTTTGCTATGTACTAGATATTACTGTCATGCCCAAACTATGAGGGCAAAACACACTCCAATTTTTTTTGAATAATAATTAATAATTAAGCATGCTGATGTTGAAATGATAGATAAAAGATTTAGTGCAGGTTCTCTACATAATTACACTTAAACCTAAATTTCTTTAATTCAGAATCTAATTGTAACCATTACTAACCAAACAAGATTAAAGCTAACAAAATTATATTTAATTAAATATTTAAATCACTAACCAAATCATAAACTAACTCTATAAAGAAAAATTTAAAATCAAAATAACTTTAATAAAATACTTGATCCATATTAATTTAATTATTATCACTTTCTAATAATCACATTTTAATAAACTAAATTTTACTAACTTGAATGATAAATAAATAAAACATAAATTTCATTTAGTTATTCATTCAGTATAAATGGGTAAACAACTAAAATACCAACCTTCTTTTAATAACACTAATACTATCTAGTACTTAAACGAAAATAGAATTAAAACTACATATTCATCACGTTAACTAAACTCATTTAAAATTGATAACTTCATACTAAATAACACGTTAAGGCTTAATTTACATTCTTACCAATCTAAACTAAACTAACATCTAACTTGCTCAATATATTCTAACACTACCCGTACTAATTAAAAAGACTCTTAAATTGCTACCAACTTAAATTAAAACTTTAAATAGTAACAATTACACAACTTAGAAACATAATGCATCAAAATTACACTAACTATCAAAGACAACTATCTAACAACAACAAAAAAAAAAATGAAACTAATACTAACTTGCACTAACCCATACTAACTTAAAACTTTAGTAAATTAAATTAACATCACATAAACTAACACAATTGTGACTTAATTAAATTTAAAACTATCTTTAATACCAAAACTAAATAAAATAAAATAAAACAAACTAAGCTAACAACAAACCTAATCTACCCCACCCAAACCTTTCGATACATACCCAAAATGCTCATTCAAAAAACAAACCATGCAGTTTGTCAAAGAAGAGGCACTCTGCCCAAGCATATTAATAGCTGACACCACTGACCAAAGGGATGGAGGCATCAAGGTCAAATATAACAGTGGTGTAAATCAAATGCAAATGTTTGCAAGCGCACTTGTCATCGATGCCCACCCAAGACTTGCATTTGGAAGACTCAAGGATGACGACACAAAGGCAGAGATGGGAGTTGGGGTATTAATGCAATTTCTAAAGAACATGATGACACTACCACGCATATCCCACTCCCAACACATCCTATCAAACAACTATTTTCCTCACACAATAACTCCCCATCTCCTCATGCTATCATCCACTGACAAAATGCAGCTCCAGGTTCCTTCTTCTGCGCTGGACAATGAGGATCAAATCCTCCTCTTGAGCACATCCCGCGGTCCCAGACAGAAGAATTTCATAGGCCAAGGAAAATGCTAAACACAAAGAAAAGAAAGAAAACTAGTTGGGTGACACTCACGTGGTTCAAGCAGATACGAAATCACAAATTGGGGAACACAAAGGAAGTGAGATAAATTTGGAAACCTGACACCAATAAATACTCTGCCCCTCCTCCAAGACTAGCCAGTGAATAAAGAATAAGTCAGACATGACAGGCTCGAGAAGATATGCTAAGAATGGAGAAATGGTTGAGTGAGTCTTTATTGCCATAAAGTTTTGTTGGTTAAGACAAGCTTATGAAGATATGTTTTCATATGAATTCATTAGTTTATTTAGTTTGTTGCAAGGAGATTCGTATGGAAATATTCATAAGGATAATAAAGATTTTCTGTCTTAAATCAAGAATTATTACTTTCCTCATAAAAACTCCAGCATCCTGTAGATGGATGTTTGAAAACTTTGTTGCCTCTACTCTCTTGAAAACACATTTTGTTCTGCCCCTTAAAGTTGCTAAGTATAGATTTTTTTTTTTTTTTTTTAAAGTTATATATTATCCAAGAGGGGTTATATATATATATATATGTATTTTAAAAGTCTAATAGGAACTATTACAAATTAACTATTCCAAGAATATGAATGGTCCATTTACTAAAATGCAAGAATTGTTTGCTTCCAATAATCCTGAAAATTGAACCTACATTCATAACATAAATTCCATTTTTTTTCTTTTTTTTTTTTTTTACATAAAGAAAACTGGAAATTTTACTTAATTGAACCATCAACATTTCATCCTAACTTAATGTGCAACCATCTAAGTTAAATCACGATTAAATCACATGATAACCAAATATGTTCAACACCAATTTTATTGGCAAACCTGATTCAAGGCTCAGCCGAGAAAGAATCAGGAAGAAAACTTGGCTTCGTTGCCATTTACAATAAGGTTTAAAATACAATTTACAATAGGATCTCAATCCCAATTTTCAACAATTTCATCAAATTTTCTTCATGATCAAATCAAGGAGTTTGTAATACTTTCTGAATCTCATTCCAAGAACCATGGAGGACACCAATAACTGATCGGTGACAACCAAGCAGAACAAAAAGAACATCAAGCATGCAAAATCACACATGGTGTAAACAATAAGATTCACAATGAATCAAGACTAGGGAGAGGTGGATTCTTCCAACTGGAGAAGTCAAGCACAACACCAATTCAGATGGCCAATCGGGGCCAATAACCAAGAACTTCCGTTCTTCCATTTAAACTTGCCATACTCATACCAGGTTAGTGCTGACGGGTAGGGGCCCATAACACCCTACCCTTTATCCCTCTTCTCATCCTGAGAAGAGACTCTACACAGGTTGGAGTCCAACTAAATAGACCTCTCCCAAAATTGGTCACTTCTGCCCTCTCCTAGGGTGAGTAATACCAAAACACCCATGCAAGGAAACTCAAAATTTCAAACATAAACAAGAAGGAAAACAACCAAAATAACAAGGTTTACAAATCTTCCCAACATACCCACAACCATATAACAGTAAAACAACAACAAGGTAACAAGAACATGAAACAAAACATAAAAAATGAATAAGGGAGATGGGAGTTTCTTACCTTCACAAAGAGGTAATGGCAATGAACCAATTGAGTAGAGTATCCCTCCTTCCTTCAAGCTTCAAGAAATCTTCTCTAAATGTAGAGATTGGGTAACCAAACCACTAGACCAAGGAAGGTCTCTAAATAAGCCTCCAACTCAACCACCCAAAAGGAGAAATAACTATTTCCACCCACTAGCCACACTAGAAACTCCTAACTCAACCTACACCATGGTTAAACCCTAAAAGGAGGTGGGGTAAGACAACTCATGACAACCACTTGCAATTTTCGCACAAAGGCAAAAAGGGACTTTTTGAGTGCCCTCAAAAGTCAAAGCTAGGGGCTTAGGGGTTGGAAAAGACCCCTAACCCATACCCACACCCATAGGTTAGAAAAAAAACATGTTTTAAAGCCTTAGGGAAGGGGTTAGAGACAAAATAAAATCTATAAATAAAATAGGTCCATCAAACAATTCCAACTAGAAAATAAAGCACATAACATTTTTACGAGTGTCAAGCGACACTGAAAAAGCATAATTACGAACAATAGGGTTTCCAAATTTTAGCACATGGAGATCAGTTTTGTTCCTCCGTAGGGTTTCTCGGCTAAATATCTACACACTCATTGCACACATCAGTAGTCCCGTAAAATCACATGTATATAATCGTATATGTATCAGAAATTTTTTTCAAAATTTAAAACATACATTAATAAAGTTTCTTCTCCCTTCATAATTCTTAACCATTTGAAATATTGTAAATTAAATCTCAATCCTACATCTACTGATTTCGTCAACATACGTATACATGAACATTAAATGACAATCATCAAATATATCTAGAAATCACATCACACAACATGAAATAATAAAATATGTTCTAAGCATCAGATAATGTCTCGACATCTCGAGTCGCGGATAACAAAATAAGAGTAAAATATCACTATGCTACGATGGGTCGGGGTGAGGCCTCACATCCTCCCCCACTAGGCATGAACTTCCTCCTGGAGTTCATAAAAAAGGTACGGGTACTGAGATCGCATCTGCGCTACATCCTCCCATGAAGTTGTGACCTCATCGTAACAATCCCATTGGACCCTAACCTAGTCCAGCTCTCAGCCTCGAAGTGCTAGTGTCTATCGGGAAATAATGTGGATAGGCTCCAGTGCTAGCTGCCCGTCTGACTCCACCTGTAAAGCATCCCAATCAATAATATGAGACTCATCATAAATGTATCCTCTAAGTACTGAAATATGAAACACATTGTGGATGCATGACAGGCTAGGTGGCAAAGCTAAACGGTATGCAACAGGTCCTATCCTCTCAAGGATCTTGAACGGCCCAACAAACTGGGGTGCCAACTTAGAGCCCTTTCCGAAATGAATCGGACTCTTGTGTGGTCGTACCCTCAAGAACACTCTATCACCAACCTGATACTCTCAATCTATCCTCTTCGCATCTGCATACTTCTTCTGCCTATCCTGTGCCTCTCTCAGGCGCTATCTAATCAGGGTCACCTGTTGCTCCATCTCCTTTACCAACTGGGGACCAATAGATACTCGATCCTCGATCCTATCCCAACTCAAGGGTGTCCTGCACGGCCTAGCATACAAAGCCTCATACGACAGCATACCTATGGAAGAATGATGCCCATTGTTATAGGCAAACTCAACAAGATGAAGGTATTCATCCCATTTGATGTGATGGTCCATCACGTACATATGCAGCATGTCCTCCAAAACCTGATTCACTCGCTCGGTCTGGCCATCGGTCTGAGGATGGTATGCTGTACTAAAATTGAGCTTAGTGCCCAAAGGTGACTGCAACTCTTTCCAAAATGAAGAAGTGAACAAAGAGTCTCTGTCAGATATGATCTTACGGGGAACACCATGAAGTCTAACAATGTCTTGCAAGAACACCTGAGCTATGTCTCGTGCTGTAAATGTAGTACGCATGGGTGAGAAATGGGAAACCTTGGTCAATGTGTTGAATATCACCAAAATGGCATCATGGCGACGAGATGACATAGGAAGACCAATAATAAAATCCATAGATATAGTGTCCCATTTCCATATTGCAATCTCATGCAGCTGGAGAAGCCCGCCAGGATGATGGTGCTCTGCCTTCACCCTCTGGCACTCGAGGCATCTCGCAACTATGCTAGCAATCTACACTCTCATGCCTGGCCAATGATACAACTGCCTCAAATCTACATGTAACTTCTTAACACCGGGGTGCGCTGCATAAGGTGCTTTGTGAGCCTCAAGTACAATGAGCTCATGCAAACCTCCAATGGAAGGTACATACATTCGTCCCCTATGATGCAAAAGTCCATCGGACTCCAAAGAATATTCTACAAACTTCCCTTCCAAGGGTTTCTGAGAATGTACTAACTGACTTACTTTTGCATAAAGTTCATCAGCTGGTAAGTGTTACAAAATTTGCTCTCTCAAGTTAGTGCAAGTAGTCATAGATGAAAGTTCATGGCACCTTCTGCTTAAGGCATCTGCAACCACATTCTCTTTTCCCTTGATGTAGTGAACATTAAAATCATAATCACATAGGAACTCCATCCACCTTCTTTGCCTAGCATTAAGGTTCAGCTGGGAGAAT
Source organism: Cupressus sempervirens (assembly GCA_028749045.1). Taxonomy (NCBI): domain Eukaryota; kingdom Viridiplantae; phylum Streptophyta; class Pinopsida; order Cupressales; family Cupressaceae; genus Cupressus; species Cupressus sempervirens. The sequence goes on from CM053793.1 coordinate 148,018,711, forward strand.
ATGTACTGCAAGCTCTGGTGATCTGAATGAAGCTCGAATCTATGATCTAGAAGGAAATGTCACCATCTCACCAAGGCATGAACCACTGCCACTAGTTCTAGGTCATGAGTAGGATAATTGAGTTCATGAGTCTTTAACTTCCTAGACTCAAAGGAAATAGGTCGTCCTTTCTGCATAAGGACTGCTCCTAAACCATCTAAAGATGCATCGGTGCACACCACAAAATCTATAATAGGATCTGGTACTGCAAGAATTGGTGCACTCGTGAGGGCTCTCTTGAGCTCTTCAAAAGCTCTACCACACTGCTCCGTCCACTCGTACTTCTTCCCCTTCCTCTGAAGAGAAGTGATGGGGTGCGCCAACCTAGAGAATCTTGAAATGAAGCATCGGTAATAACATGCTAGCCCCATAAAGCTCCTCACTTCAGTAACATTGGTGGGTGCTGGCCAATCGATGATAGCCCCGATATTTGATGGGTCTACTGAGACACCATCACCTGATATGACATGACCCAAATAATGTATCTCAGGTCTGAAGAATGCACACTTTGACAAGCTGCCAAACAACTGATTCTCTCTCAGCCTCTACAATACCTGTCTCAGGTGCTCTTCATGCTCTCTCTCATCATGAGAATAAATTAGAATGTCATCAAGAAACACAACCACAAACTTATCCAAAAAGGTATGAAATACTCCATTCATGAGGCTCATGAATACAGCTGGAGCATTTGTAAGGCCAAAAGGTACCACGGTGAACTCGTAGTGGCCATACCTAGTATGAAAAGCTATTTTGGAGATATCACTATCCACAATCCTCAATTGATGATAACTCGACTTTAGGTCAATCTTTGAAAATACTCGGGCACCCTGCAACTGGTCAAAGAGATCATCAATTTTGGGAAGAGGATATCGGTTCTTGATGGTCACCTTGTTCAATTGTTGATAATCAATACACAACCTAAGTGATCCATCCTTCTTCTTGACGAAGATCACTGGTGCACCCCAGGGTGACACACTAGGTCGTATATGCCCCTTCTCCAAGAGTTCCTCCAACTAAGCCTTTAGCTCACTAAGCTCATGAGTAGTCATCCTATATGGTGCTCTCGAAACTGGCTCAGCTCCTGGTACTAGGTCTATGTGGAAATCTACTGCTCGCGGTGGAGGCATACCAGGAAGCTCTGAAGGAAACACATCTGCAAACTCCTGAAGGATTGGAAAATCATCAAGGGATGGCTCCCTTTCTGAATCTTCCTCTTAGTCACTAATAGTGATAGAAAACAACTGACAACCCTTTCGCATGCACTGTCTAAGCTGCATAGCGGAAATCATACGAAGGGACACTGGCCTCTTCACTCCGAAGATCTCCCTAGAGATACCATCATCATCCACACATTCCACCCTCTTCTGTCGAAAATCCACCTTGGCGTTGTGGGCACAAAGCAAATCCATGCCAAGGAAAACATCATAAGAACCTAGAGGGGTAATGCGTAGGTCAGTCCTAGTGGACATGTCTCCAATCTGCATCTGACAACTCCGCACCATGGAACTAACTGACACTCTGGCTCCTGAGTCTAACTCTACCTCCCAACTAACATCCTGTCTAACTGCCACTAGCCCGCAATGCTCCACCACAAATGGAGATAGAAAAGAGTCAGTAGCTCCGGAATCAAATAAAACTGCAACCATATGGCCCTGTATAATACCTATAGCCTCGATAACTATGGCCTGATGCTCAGCCCGGCGGTTGTCAACCGCTGCAAAAACTCTATGGGATCTACCCATGTCACCAACTGTCGGCTCTGAAAAAGCCCTACTCTGACCATTGGATCCCTGTCCTTGCGTACACTCCCTAGCTATATGACCCATGCAACCACAAGTGTAGCATGGTACGCGAGAATAAGATCGTGCACCCTGTGACCCCGACTGCTGTGGGCCTCCTGATCTGCTAGATCCGCTGAAACCTCCCCTAGAAGACTGTTGAGTCTTCACTGACTGAGACTGTGGGGCCTGTACTTTCTGCTCCTACCTAGGACCCTGTGACTACCACTGCTTGGGCTTAGAGCCCTGATAACCATGAGAACGTTTCTGCTGGTGTTGCTGCTGGAGTTTTGGCTGCTGAGACTGCTGGCCCCTAGAGGACCCTGCTGTATAATTTTTATTCCCTTTCCAAGGGGGTTTCTACTGGAAGGAGTTTCGGTTTTGAGGCCAATCCCGTGACTCTTGCCTACCTCGAGTATCCTCGGCAACTAGTGCTATCTCCACTGCCTGTCTGAAGGTGGTAGGGAAGGACATCCTAACTAGGCCCTAAAGAGAGAAATTTAGACCCATGATAAAGCGATGCACCCGTAGTTTCTCGTCCTTCATGTATTCCACATAGGGAAGGAGCTTGAGAAACCTACTCTCATACTGAGCCACTGTAAGGCCTCTCTGGTAAAGAGAATGGAACTCCTCTATCTGTTTCTGCCAAAAATTCTCTAACAAGTACCTCTCTCAAAATCTTTCTAGGAAAGATTCCCACGTGAGGGTGTCCATCCTCACTCCACCAATGATCTCCTCCTGATGCCACCAGTTGGAGGCATCCCCTCTCAACTAATGAACTGCTAGTCGTGCTTTTAGATTACTCCCATAAGGGTATAACCCAAAGCACCGTTGTAAGCTCTACAACCATGCCTCTGCTACTGAACCCTCAGTGGTACTGGTAAACAATGGTGGTCCAAGTCGAATCAATTCCCTGATGTCATATCCTATATGTCTAGGAGGTCTATCAAAAGGGGGTCCTCTCTGGTGTATGGAATCTTCCTCGTGTTCACCCTGACCCTCTATCTGTCTTGGTGGGGGAATCCTAGTCCTCTCTCTAACTCTGGGCTCGCCTCCTCCGGGTCCCTCTGCTTCCACTACTGGAATCTGCTGGACTGGCTGAACTATAGGTACCACTCTCTGCTGAACTACACCGATCAAAGTTTGAAGTGCATCAATAATGTCCTAATTTGGGTTCAGTGGTGGTGGTCCACCCTCCTGTCCTGCTCTACCACCCCCAGTCTTATGACCTCTGCCTCGTCGGTTACGAGTAATAGGCGGCATCTACACAATTAAAAGTTTGAGTTAAGTTTAGGAAGCATAATGGTTTAAGGTTCCTAGTGTTGAAACACGGGCTCTGATACCAAAATGTCATGCCCAAACTACGAGGGAAAAACACACTCCAATTTTTTTTGAATAATAATTAATAATTAAGCATGCTGATGTTGAAATGATAGATAAAAGTTTTAGTACATGTTCTCTACATAATTACACTTAAACCTAAATTTCTTAAATATAGAATCTAATTGTAACCATTACTAACCAAACAAGATTAAAGCTAACAAAATTATATTTAATTAAATATTTAAATCACTAACCAAATCATAAACTAACTCTATAAAGGAAAATTTAAAATCAAAATAACTTTAATAAAATACTTGATCCATATTAATTTAATTATTATCGCTTTCTAATAATCACATTTTAATAAACTAAATTTTACTAACTTGAATGATAAATAAATAAAACATAAATTTCATTTAGTTATTCATTCAGTATAAATGGGTAAACAACTAAAATACCAACCTTCTTTTAATAACACTAATACTATCTAGTACTTAAATGAAAATAGAATTAAAACTACATATTCATCACGTTAACTAAACTCATTTAAAATTGATAACTTAATACTAAATAACACTTTAAGGCTTAATTTACATTCTTACCAATCTAAAGTAAACTAACATCTAACTTGCTCAATATATTCTAACACTACCCGTACTAATTAAAAAGACTCTTAAATTGCTACCAACTTAAATTAAAACTTTAAATAGTAACAATTACACAACTTAGAAACATAATGCATCAAAATTACACTAACTATCAAAGACAACTATCTAACAACAACAAAAATAAAATGAAACTAATACTAACTTGCACTAACCTATACTAACTTAAAACTTTAGTAAATTAAATTAACATCACATAAACTAACACAATTTTGACTTAATTAAATTTAAAACTATCTTTAATACTAAAACTAAATAAAATAAAATAAAACAAACTAAGCTAACAACAAACCTAATCTACCCCACCCAAACCTTTCGATACATACCCAAAATGCTCATTCAAAAAAAAAACCATGCACTTTGTCAAAGAAGAGGCACTCTACCCAAGCGCCTTAACAGCTGACACCACTAACCAAAGGGATGGAGGCGTCAAGGTCAAAGATAACAGTGGTGTAAATCAAATGCAAATGTTTTCAAGCGCACTTGTCATCAATGCCCACCCAAGACTTGCGTCTGGAAGACTCAAGGATGACGACACAAAGGCAGAGATGGGAGTTGGGGTATTAATGCAATTTCTAAAGAACATGATGACACTACCACACATATCCCACTTCCAACACATCCTATCAAACAACTGTTTTCCTCACAAAATAACTCCCCATCTCCTCACGTTGTCATCCACTGACAAAATACAGCTCTAGGTTCCTTCTTCTGCGCTAGACAATGAGGATCAAATCCTCCTATTGAGCACAACCCGTGGTCCCAGACAGAAGAATTTCGCAGGCCAAGGAAAATACTAAACACAAAGAAAAGAAAGAAAACTAGTTGGGTGACACTCACGTGGTTCAAGTAGATACGAAATCGCAGCATGGGGAACACAAAGGAAGTGAGATAAATTCAAAAACCTGACACCAATAAATACTCTTCCCCTCCTCCAAGACTAGCAAGCGAATAAAGAATAAGTCAGACATGACAGGCTCGAGAAGATATGCTAAGAATGGAGAAATGGGTGAGTGAGTCTTTATTGCCATAAAGTTTTGTTGGTTAAGACAAGGTTATGAAGATATGTTTTCATATGAATTCATTAGTTTATTTAGTTTGTTGCAAGGAGATTCGTATGGAAATATTCATAACGATAATAAAGATTCTCTATCTTAAATCAAGAATTATTACATTCCTCATACAAACTCTAGCATCCTGTAGATGGATGTTTGAAAACTTTGTTGCCTCTACTCTCTTGAAAACACATTTTGTTTTGCCCCTTAAAGTTGCTAAGTATAGATATATATATATTTTTTTTAAAGTTATATATTATCCAAGAGGGGTTATATATATATGTATTTTAAAAGTCTAATAGGAACTATTACAAATTAACTATTCTAAGAATATGAATGGTCCATTTACTAAAATGCAAGAATTGTTTGCTTCCAATAATCCCAAAAATTGAACCTACATTCATAACATAAATTCCATTTTTTTTTTACATAAAGAAAACTGGAAATTTTACTTAATTGAACCATCAAAATTTCATCCTAATTTAATGTGCAACCATCTAAGTTAAATCACATGATAACCAAATATGTTCGACACCGATTTTATTGGCAAACTTGATTCAAGGCTCAGCCGAGAAAGAATCAGGAAGAAAACCTGGCTTCGTTGCCATTTACAATAAGGTTTAAAATACAATTTACAATAGGATCTCAATCCCAATTTTCAACAATTTCATCAAATTTTCTTCATGATCAAATCAAGGAGTTTGTAATACTTTCTGAATCTCATTCCAAGAACCATGGAGGACAACCAAGCAAAACCAAAAGAACATCAAGCATGAAAAATCACACATGGTGTAAACAATAAGATTCACAGTGAATCAAGACTAGGGAGAGGTGGATTCTTCCAACTGGAGAAGTCAAGCACAACACCAATTCAGATGCCCAATCGGGGCCAATAACCAAGAACTTCCATTCTTCCATTTAAACTTGCCATACTCATACCAGGTTAGTGCTAACGGGTAGGGCCCCATAGCACCCTACCCTTTATCCCTCTTCTCATCCTGAGAAGAGACTCTACACAGGTTGGAGTCCAACTAAATAGACCTCTCCCAAAATTGGTCACTTCTGCCCTCTCCTAGGGTGAGTAATACCAAAACACCCATGCAAGGAAACTCAAAATTTCAAACATAAACAAGAAGGAAAACAACCAAAATAACAAGGTTTACAAATCTTCCCAACATACCCACAACCATATAACAGTAAAACAACAACAAGGTAACAAGAACATGAAACAAAACATAAAAACTGAATAAGGGAGATGGGAGTTTCCTACCTTCACAAAGAGGTAATGGCAATGAACCAATTGAGTAGAGTATCCCTCCTTCCTTCAAGCTTCAAGAAATCTTCTCTAAATGTAGAGATTGGGTAACCAAACCACTAGACCAAAGAAGGCCTCTAAATAAGCCTCCAACTCAACCACCCAAAAGGAGAAATAACTATTTCCACCCACTAGCCACACTAGAAACTCCTAATTCAACCTACACCATGGTTAAACCCTAAAAGGAGGTGGGGTAAGACAACTCATGACAACCACTTGCAATTTTCGCACAAAGGCAAAAAGGGACTTTTTGAGTGCCCTCAAAAGTCAAAGCTAGGGGCTTAGTGGTTGGAAAAGACCCCTAACCCAGACCCACACCAATAGGTTAGAAAAAAAACATGTTTTAAAGCCTTAGGGAAGGGGTTAGAGACAAAATAAAATCTAGAAATAAAATAGGTCCATCTAACAATTCCAACTAGCAAATAAAGCACATAACATTTTTACGAGTGTCAAGCGACACTAAAAAAGCATAATTACGAACAATAGGGTTTCCAAATTTTAGCACATGGAGATCAATTTTGTTCCTCCGTAGGGTTTCTCGGCTAAATATCTGCACACTCATTGCACACATCAGTAGTCCCGTAAAATCACATGTATATAAACGTATATGTATCAAAAAAAAATTTCAAAATTTAAAACATACATTAATAAAGTTTCTTCTCCCTTCATAATTCTTAACCATTTGAAATATCGTAAATCAAATCTCAATCCTACATCTACTGATTTCATCAACATACATATACGTGAACATTAAATGACAATCATCAAATATATCTGGAAATCACATCACACAACATGAAATAATAAAATATGTTCTAAGCATCAGATAATGTCTTGACATCTCGAGTCGCGGATAACAAAATAAGAGTAAAATATCACTATGCTACGATGGGTCGAGGCGAGGCCTCACAATTACAATTTTCCAATCATAGAACTATACAATGTTTGATTTACTTTAGTAGAATCATTAGTTTTGGATAGTTTATGTCTTATCACCATAGGAGTAGTAACATGTTTTGAATCCTATATATCAATAGTTGTCAATATTTCATCTGATGTACTTGCAAACCAAAAAAGAATGTTATCTCTCCAAACATAGACATCTCAAATTCTTTCTTCATTTCATTTGCAAATATCTTACAAAATGCATTTTTTCCCTCCAAATATGATATCATCAACAAATATTTCAGCTAGTAAAATCCTTTTACCTCCTCCTAGCTTTAAATACAGATTGTTGTTATCATCAGTCTTCTCAAAACCAATCTTTAGAAGATAATTGTGAAGCCTTTCATACCATGCTCTTAGGGCTCGCTTTAAACCATATAAATTTTTATGTAATCTACATACCATGTTCTTGTTGTTTAGATCAAAATATCCTTCTAGTTATTGAATGCAAACCTCTTCTTCTAGTATACTATTTCGAAATGGTGACTTCACATCCATTTGATAAACTTTGAAACTTTTGTATGCAGAGGAAGAAAGGAGAGTTCTTACTCCTTCCAATCTTGCAACTAGGGAAAATTTCTCTCCATAGTCAATTCCCTCTTCTTGTGCATATCCCTTGCAAACTAATCTTTCCTTATTCCTTGTGACTTCACCATTATAATTTTTTTTTTTGTACACCCACTTGGTTCCCATCACATTAATGTTATCTAGTTTGGGTACTAGAGTCTATGTTTTTTCTTCTCAATATGATCAATCTCTTCTTTCATGGCTTTACTCCAGTCTTCATTCTCTAATGCATCCTTCATCGACTTAGGCTCATCTATGATCAAAAAACATATATCACTTCTCAAAATATTCCTTGTCATTAGTATAACTTCTTTATCTCCAATAATTTGTTCAATAGGGTGATGTCTTCTGACATATTTTGACAATCTTGGTTCTACTCTTCTTTCTTCAATTGGTCTGTCAACTTCAGAATCACTATGTACTTCTCTATTAGGTAAATCAACATTCCTTCATGTATACTAATCTTAGTAATAGAATGTACCTTAGCTTCTATTTGGAACTCAACTCCTAAATGCAACTCGATTCCTAAATACAACTTGATTCCTAAATGCAACTTGACATCCATTGTATGTGACTTGATAGTCAATGATACTTGTTGTTTTTGGTTTACACCTTGGTTTACAGCTTCATTGGTATTCATGTTTTCATAGTAGTATATGAAAGTTTTGTACTTTTCAAGTTCCCTTTTAGGATGAACTTCATATACCTCTATATATTCATCAAACTTCACATTTGCAATTTCCACAACTTTGTTAGTGTTAGTATTTAAATACTTATAAGCTTTACTTCTTGTGGAATAGCCTAAGAATATATCTTCTTCACTTTTAGCATCAAGTTTAGCATTCATGTTGTCCTTAAGAATGTAACACTTACTTCCAAATACCTTAAAATATTTTACATTGGGTGAGTATCCATACCATTATTGATAGTTCAAAAAGTGTGGAATGTGTACCTTTCTTGACTTGTACTTGATTCAAGGTATAGATAGTTGTAACAAAAACTTCTCTCTAGTATGTTAAAGCAACATTCTTCTCCATCATCAATGTTCTAGTACAATCCATTATAGATCTATTCCTCCTTTCAACAATCCCATTTTTTAGAGGGCTCCTAGGTGCATAATTCTATCTCTTTATTCCATTGTCATTAAGAAATATCTCAGACTTCTCTATTAGATCTCAAACATTTCAATTTTTGTTAGTATTCTTTTCAACTCTTACCAAATACCACTTAAACATTTGACAAGAATTAGTTTTTTGTTTTAAAAGCATAACTATCATCATCCTAGAATAATTGTCAAAAAATAGGATAATGTACTTGCCACCTTTGTAGCTTTACATCAATTGGTCCACACAAATTAGTATGAATTAATTCCAAAATTTCTTTAAGGAGTGAGTCTTACTTTTTAAACTAGATTTTATCATCTTATCTAACTGACATTGTTTGCAAGTCACATTGTCAGGTTTCTTTAGTTTTAGAAGACCTTTAAATCCTTTTATGTTACTGATACAAACTAATTTATCAAAGTTAACATGACATAACATCTTGTACCATAGCCACACATCATCAAACTCTACAAAAATATAAGTAACATCATTCATGTCAGGATAAAATAGATTAACTTTAGTCTGATCTCCATTTTCAATTAGTTTTCCATTGGTGTCATAGATATTTTCTTTCTTGTTATCAAATTAAACTTTGCAACCTGAACTATTAAAATGTGACACACTCAACAAGTTATAGTTAAGTCCCTCTACATAGTAAGCGTTGTCACCAATGATTTTTTTGTAATTTTGATTATTCCTTTACCTTTTACCAAACATGGTAATCATTATCAAATCTAACAATATTTCCATTGCATTAATCAAGGGTAATGAACTTACTTTTACCTCTAATCATGTGGTGTGAACATCTTGTAGTGCCTCTCATGTTTGCAGTATGAACCTTGTTATATTTTGTTTTAAGAGATACTTGTTACTCTTATTACTTATACTTTGAGATGACTTGAGGATTGGATGTTATACTTTGATTTCAGTATCATAGATTCTATACTGCTATATTGTTCAATTTGTCATATTTTCATATTGATTCCATTTTTAGATGATAGCAAGTCTATGAGGATATTTGGTTATTTGGCATTTTAGTCATACCTCTAATTCTATTATGTGATGGATTTTATACTATGGTGATTTACTTCACTCTTGTTGCATTATGGTTTATGCAAACATGAGTGATGTAAATTAATTATTTAGGTATAACTAAATACATGGTTAAATTAGTCAATTAATCCATTTATTGCTTTAGCTACTATATGATATATGTAATTGCAATTGACCATGTGTTTTAGTGTGTAGAAATTATATCCGTCACAATGGCAGATGGAGTTAGTGATTCATCCATTCATATTTCACTAATGTCATCCTTGTATAGTTGATGTATCTTTATTTTAGTTATTTAATTAAAACTTTTAGTGATTATTAAATTCAAACTCATTTGCATTATGTGATTAGACTAGTGAGAGTATTTGTGCATTTAGAGGTTCACATTATCATGAAAGTTATTAAGGATATTTTTGTGATTTTGGGTTTCTAGGCTTTAAAATTAATTGAATTTAATTTTTGGTAGCTTTATCGTAGATGAATTCCTATTTCTAGGAATAGACTATTTTCATTTGTGTCAATTCGGAGCTTAGTTAATATAACTAGCTATTTTCCCTAAGAGTTATTCACTCAAAAAGTAAATAAGTATAGAAAGAGGAATTTAATTCCTCACTTTTCAATTTAGAAATTTAGAAATTTGAGAGCATTTTCTGAAATCATTTTCTAAGAGATTGGTCTTATGTTTGTTATGAGAGCTATACAAGCATGGGATCTTAATGAGGATAGACTCGTTGGATCTAGTTCAAGGAGACCTTGTGATTTATTTATTTTACCTAGTTATTTTTTGTTTTAGCCCTTTTCACTATCAGGTAGGGCTTTCCCATATTTTGGTTTCAACTTCATTTTAGCTTCTATTTTTGGTAGCAGTTTGTTATGAGGTTGAGAACTAGTGTTCCCCTCTATTTCTATTCGATAGTTTTTCTTAGTTGGTCAGGTTTGAATATTTTTCCTATTTTTGGGATGGGGTTTGGGATTTCACACTACTATGCTAGCCATTTTTGCATACAATGTCCTAACCCAAATTTTATTAGATTTTTTAGGCTTTTGTGCCCTAAGACCAAATGGATTCTAATTTTGAAGTTTTCTAATTTTTGGGGTTTTCACCTCATTTTGAATGCCACCATATTTTCTAAGATTTTTTTGGCATGATGTTGGTCATGGATATGGACTATCCATTTGGGTGTCAGTCTGACCATTGTTGCACTTTTATGTTGCATTGGGATGTGTGCTACATTCTTCCTCAGTCTATTTTTGGTTGAGCATATTTTTACATTGTGCCTCATCTAGTCTTTGTGTTGTGATCTTCGTGATGGTGGTGCACCAAAAAAAAGTACGTTCTTGTATATTTATCTGGTGAGTTGAGAGGCTTGATCTTCTATGGTACTTTCAAGAGTTATGATCATTGGGTTTGGGTTGTGGATATGCATGCCTATGGATACTCATTGTTGGATGATCATGGGTAGGGTAGGGTAGCATATGGAGGGGGCTTCTATCTCACAACTTGGTGACCATTTCCTAGAGGGTTGGCAGAAGAAGTTTTAATCAAGTGATAACTAAAGAAGATACTAGGTGGTACTAAAACTTAAGATAATAAAATGTATGTACATGGCCCTCCATTGAGGAGTTGAAATACATGATCTGATCTTGTGCTTGTTGATGCCAAGTGACTCTCCATGATGCCAGCCCCTACATAGTAGTCCATTGAGTGTCTAACTAGGACCTCTAGTTTATGTATTGTCTTTGATCTTGGTTCCAATCATCATACTATCTAGCATGAGGGTTATCCATGGACCTTTTCTTTATGTGTCTTTATGGTTGGACCATTATCTCCATTAGCATGATAGGAGTGGACCTACAAGTTCAACATGGTTGGGAGGCCTAGCTACCATCACTACTACTAGGGACTAGTGTACATAGATAGTTCTTTATTCTAGTATGACCATTGCTGGATATTTTCACTTGGTGCTTCAAGTTCTACAGTATACTTCCTTGTGATTTATTCTTTCATTGGAATGCTTGCTTATCATGTTAGATGATGTTAGTTTTCTTGGTGCATTCTTCTATTATGATGTTTAGCATATTTTAGATGATGAGTTTGATCTGTAGGATTATCTTGTGCTTTACTTCTAGCATGTTAGATTTCCTTATTCTTATGTTGTAGCATGTTTTAGTAGTGATGTTCTCATAAGATAACTCTAACAATTTGGTCACTAGTTTGGGATGTTATATGCAAGGGATGGCTAGGACCCTCGAGGTCTCATGATGCTATTATAGTTGGGAAGAACTGCATACTTAGTTTGGTTGTTCAGTTTTTTGTCATGTCATTTCTATACATTATGATGTTTCTTTCAGTTCTTTCCCTTCACTACTATGTCAAATGGTTAGATGCAATTTCTATGTTGTAGCTATTATTTTGAGTGTCTTTGCCTTGATTTTGGATTTAGTATTCCCTAGTGTGGAGGGTTGATTTCCTATTTTATCCCTTGTTTTGGTCCTTAGAGTAATTCTTTCTTTCTACAGGCAATCGTGCATCAGCATTGGGTGATACATTAAAGTATCGCATGCTCAAAGGAGAAGAATTGTATGATACTGGAAAGTATCCCATGCCCATGTAAACTCTATTGTGCGACACTCTCTTCTATCACATGACTCTTGGAGAAAAGTCATATGATATTTCCGAAGTATTGCACACCTTCATAAGAAGTATCACCCAAACCCTAATTATATCACACACCTTCATAAGAAACATCGTACGATACTGGAAAGTATCGTACCATGTTGATTTAAAGTATCATCTAGGTTTTGGAAAAACCTATCTAGGCGTATAGCATGCACATTTCAATTTGACTAGAAGTTTTTTGGAGGTGTTTCGGATAAATTTTATGGTTTTCTCAAATATCTTAGAATTGCATTTCAAATTTGGTATGTTTTTGGATTCAGAATCATTTGCACCCTTCTATGGTTAATCATTTTGGCTAGTAGTATTGTTTAGAGATTTGTTGGTGTTGGTGTTTGTTTACTCTTCTATTGTGATCTTTGTGATCCTCATACATTGTATGTTGTGTAAATCCATACTTGCTTTAAATTTTTTTTATCTTGGCCTATATTTATGCTTGTTTCAAGGATCTCCAGGTGGGGCATTAAACATCCACTATCAATGATCCATCTATCACTTGTGTTCAGATAAGGTATTAATGGTGTTGCCTCATCTTCATTAAAATCATCTTTCATAGCAACATACACAACTTCATCATCATGGTCATCAGATTCATCTTTTGTTTCCTCTTCAGCAATGTAGCAAGAATTTTTTCCCTTGTCTTTATATTTTTTTCTATTCTCATCTATTCTACCTCTGTATTTATCTCAACTCATTTTTTTCTTCTTCTCTAGACATCTAGTAGTAGTGTGACCAACCTCATTACAATTGAAACACATGATAGGTAACTTACCTTTGTATTTCCCTTTTCTTTTATGAAATCTCCTGGATAGAAATGCTTAAAGAACTTCTACATCATCTTCATCTATATCACTATCACTAGAAACATGCTTGACCTTTTTATTTTTCTCTTTAGGTTCTTTCAATGATAGTTTAGCTCTAAAAGAAGATTCAACAATTTTTTTTTTGAAATTTTCAAAAATAGAGAGTTAAAAGTTAGTGAGTCTACCCATCAACCCTTCAAGGGTTAGATTACTACTAGGAACACACCATATTTCTTGTATGGAAGAGACTCTAATAACATAGATAGGTAGAAAGGTTCTCAATACTTTGTTGATCACAGTCTCATCTTCAATAACACCATTTGCTCCTCTGATAGCATTCACATCTTTGATTCTTGTCTGATAATGGACTATAGTCTCACCTTCTTGTGTTCTCATGTCATCGAACTTTCCTCTTAGACTTTTAGCTTTGGCTCTTAAAATATTCATATCTCCTTCATAGATCATTTTTATAGCATCCCACATCTTCTTCATAGAATTACATCCTTTGATGTCATCAAACTCTAAGTAGCTTAGGAAAGAGGCAAGATCTAACATTTCCTAATAGTAAGGGCTCTAGTAGGATCAACATGCTTAGTGGTGATGGTAGATTGTTCATAGTCTCCAAGACTTGCTAGATGTAGCTTCATAAAACTTTGCAATGTATGAAAGCTTTCCTTGTTCAATTTAGGCACCTCCTTTCTATACATATTGATCTTTAGCTTTACCTTCAAACTATTTCCTTGCAAGCATGAACACTATTATACCAATTTTTGAAATTCTTTAAAATAACTAAGAAGGGGGTGAATTAGTTATCCAAGGTCCAAATGTACAAATATATCTTTTTATTGCTTAACATATTCATATCCATAAAACCATAACATGCATGCATCCATTAGATCATATAATAACTTAACTTAGTAGGTCATTATCCTAGGTCAAAATAACTTTGTAAAAATGTAAATATGAAATACCATAAGCTCATTAACACAATTTGACACAAGGATTTTATGTGGAAACCCAATTTGGGAAAACCACCAGTAACATGTTACCCAATTTCACTCTTCTAAAGTGATGCCCGGTTAAAGGCCAACCCAGTTAAAGTTACAGTACACACTATTAAATGTAACCTGGTTAAAGGATTTCAATCACCCTATTAGGAGTGAGCCTTGTTAGAGAACTTTAGAACATTCCATTAGAATGTTACCTAGTTAAAGTGTTAGGATTGATATCAAACTAAAATAATAATTACATGCAAAATAAACAATATCAAAAAATAATGGATTATAGAGAAGAGAACACAAGACACCAAGATTTAACGTGGTTCACCTAAACTCTGGGCTATGTCCACCAAAAAATAAGTTTGATATTATTATGATCTAGTGATTACAACTTAATTATAATTTGTAATGCCTTACATCTCAATACCACCACAAGAAGCAATTTTTTCATCACACATAATGAAAAACCCCTAACTCTAAGCTCTTTTATACAACTATCAACTATTTTTACTGCTTTAGGGTTATAATTAATAATTACATTATAGTAATTCCTTGACTAGTCACCACAAACTAACATAAAGGATTTATAGATGATTATTAGGTCAACCTTAATCCAAAGGATTTATCCACACTAATAGAGTTGTTAGAATGTAATAGCAGGACTTGATTTGATAATAAAATACAACTCACTTACAGATTAGATATCTGTGGTTTAGTCCTCCATTTGGCTTGGCATTCATACTGTTCATCTCTAATAGCTTGTTCACCCTTCAATCATTCAACCTCTTAAGCCTTCTTGCTTTGTATGCCAATTACAATCTCTTCTATTTGACAACCAAATGAAGCAACACCCTAGACTTCCTATCTTCCTTACATTCTCAAACATGACAACCTTTACTTCTAGCCTACTATCTCTATAAATAGAGAATTTAAATATTTTTCCATTTAACCACAATCATCCATTTTAGGGTTAGGTAAGATTCAATGAATCTACCCACTTTTCCATTTTAGTCTCCCTAAAAATTTCTAAAATCTTCCTTGAATTTGCCTAAAAATGATTCATCTTGAATTGTATACCACTATCTCATCGTACTTATCTTTCACATGCTTTATAAAATTCAAAAAATCAAATTAGTTAACTTAGATTTATCAAATCTTTGATTAAACACTTTTTATTGTCACTTGACATCTACACTATTCACTCATAAATAACAGTCTTTTGATCCTTGACCAACACTGGGTTTCTCAGAACCAACTACATCTTTTTAGCTTGGTCACTACTTTTTTTTCCTTGATGCTTGAAACTTACCAAATTTTACTGATGTTTGACATATACTAACTTTTTTGTTTTCCTAAACTAGAATTTACTTGGCCTACATTTTTTTCTCAGCCAGGCTTGGTAGATACTTTCTATGAAAACACTTATTCTTGGCTTGGCTAAAGTAATCATTTACTTTACCCTTAAGTAGATCAACAATACATAATATCATCAATGTCTTACTTGGTCTTAGTGCTCCTTTTATACACTAAATAATTCAACCTTTCTCTAATTTCTCTCATTATCTTCTCTTTTCTAATCCTCTTCATCAATCAACAAATGATAGCATTCAGACTAAAAATCAATTGTCTCACTAGCAAGTAGTAGGTTTGACATCATTAGCAAAATAATGATTATTCCATGATAGGTTCTACACTTCAAAAAATCTCTTTTCAACATATAGTATGACTAAAGTTGATGTGGATGGTAAAG
This sequence comes from Cupressus sempervirens, assembly GCA_028749045.1. Classification (NCBI taxonomy): domain Eukaryota; kingdom Viridiplantae; phylum Streptophyta; class Pinopsida; order Cupressales; family Cupressaceae; genus Cupressus; species Cupressus sempervirens. The sequence goes on from CM053793.1 coordinate 148,034,782, forward strand.
AGTCTACTACAAATAATAAATTGCATCTATAGTATCTATTGACTTATACCTCTCGATCCATCACACTGTGTAGGATCCTACTCAAAGGCATTAAATTTCCTATATATGTAAATCATTTATCCTAAGTTAGCCAAAAACTAGATGATATGTATGCTACAAATTACAAAGAAGACAAAAATTACATTATGTATTCATCAAAATCATTGTACATTTTCTAATTCCTTACCTCTACTTTATTTATAGTACCTATGCAAAATAATTGTATATGCTCCATGAAATTAGAGTTCAACTCATAATAAATTAATTATAAAAAAATACATGTCATAAAAATTTCTATGAACAAATCAATACCTCATACATTACATAGATCATAACTTGACATGCATTTCATTCATTATGTCATTGATCATCCTCTTCATCCATGTCATCATTGTGGCTATCATCATCATCACCATCACCATCACCATCATCATCATGGCCAACGCCACCACCATATTTATCACCATCATCATCTTATTCATCACCATTATCATGACCACCATCATCATGGCCATAATCACCTTGATCATCACCATCTATATCAGCATGATCATGATTGTCATCATCATCACCATCATCATCAACATCACTAGAATCATCATGATCTTTTTCTTCTTTATCATCATTGTGTAATAGTCATTTGTGATCATCATTTACTTAATCTTCTAATTCTTCAATAGCTTCTTCTTCTATCACATTATACTTTACTAGCCTTCTTCTTGGATCATGTCTAACGACAAATAATCAACCCAATTTATGTGGAATGCAAAAGCAAAACACTTGCTCACATTGACTTGGAAGAACATAGGACTCATCTCCAATGGGCTCAAATGACCTTGTATTAATTTTTGTAAATCCACTATCATGTTCAATAATAGTCATATTAGGATTATTTTGATTCAGACATAGTCTGTACCATTTGATGAAAAATAGAACTAATTTGAATGACTTAAAGTCACACTTAAGCATATCAACCAAAATGCAATAATATCAATTTTCAGATTTTTGAGGATGTATATCATTTCAAGATGAAATATTAGTGACCTTGAAGACAACACTTATCCAAGAATCACAATTTTTCTTCATTTTCTCTAACATTTTTATATTACAAAATTTATGACATTGGTAGTATATAGCTTTTTGGTGTTTGATCTACAATAATTTAAACATGTCAAGATTATTTGCATCAATTTTTAAGTTGACATTAAACTTATTGGACATGATTAGTAATATTATACATACCTCTTCACCTCTTAAACCATATGCTAGATCAAGTACCATTGGCCTAACATTGAGATCTCCATTACAATGAGCTTCTTTAACCAATGATGCAACACAATCCTATGTTAATGAGCGACCATTTTATTAAAAAAATTTAATCCATACCATCATCCAATCAAATTTTTTTGCAATATACAAATGTAGTGTATCCCGCTCATGAGAAACTATAAAGAAAACACAAAAAACACTTAGAAACAACTCATATTGAATATTTATTAGAATTAATAAACTCCAATAACATCTTATAATTACCTCTCACTTTCCTCAATATAAATTTCTCAATGAATTACTCCCCTTCAAATTTTCTAATAGAGTTGGGATCCCAAATATGATCTACATGGATATTTGCTATAAACTTTGGAAGATATTCACTTATGTATACCATGGTATAGTATACCATATATCCCTCCACCATAAAACTCTCAAAATGTGTTGCTTATCAAACTAGACCCTTCATAAATTTCAATTTCCTCTCAACCATCCACATTGACCTAGTTTTTATAGGCCCATAGAATTCAATCTCCTCAACATAATGTATGAGGTAGTGTTCTTGAGCATTGGAAAAAGATGAAGGTAGAGACTTTTGCATTTCACACATAAGTTGGGAAATTTGTTTCTTCCAATATTTTATATCTTTTTATTCAATTTCTTTAGATGATAGTCACTTAAAAGAGATTCAATGCACAAGAGCATATAAATGATATTTTAGAAAAAAATATGATAATTACATAAAAGTTAAATTAAGTTATAAATATAATATACATACAAAAAATCTAAGAACTACCATCTCTAGCCTCATATATTTTCTATGATCATATATAACTTGTTTAAGACTATTATCAAACTAGTGTGAGAGGGATAGAGGTAGGATGTACTACAATAATTAAAAAATTATCTATTCAATATATTATAAAATAATGTAATAAAAAGTAAATGTAATTTTACAAATATATTGTAAATAGACAGCATGGCTTACCTTGACAAATGTGAGGCCTCGCCCTGACCCATTGTAGCATAGTGATACATTACTATTATTTTGTTATTCACAACTTGAGATGTCAAGACATTATCTAATGTTTAGAACATACTATATTATTTCATGTTGTGTGATGTTACTTTCAGATATATTTGATGTTTGTCATTTAATGTTTCGTGTATATGTATGTTGATGAAATCAGTAAATGTAGGATTGAGACTTTGATTTAAGAGATTTTAAATGGTTGAAATAGTTAAGCAAGATGAAGAAACCCTTATTGATGCAAGTTTTAATTTATGTGAATTTCTAATGCGTATACATATATGTACATGTGATTTTGCGGGACTACTGATGTGTGCAATGAGTGTGCAGATATTTTAGAAGATATTGTAAATAGACAACATGGCTTACCTTGACAAATGTGAGGCCTCGCCCCGACCCGTTGTAGCATAGTGATACATTACTATTATTTTGTTATTCACGACTTGAGATGCCAAGACATTATCTAATGTTTAGAACATACTATATTATTTCATGTTGTGTGATGTTACTTTCAGATATATTTGATGTTTGTCATTTAATGTTTCATGTACATGTATGTTGATGAAATCAGTAAATGTAGGATTGAGACTTTGATTTAAGAGATTTTAAATGGTTAAAATAGTTAAGCAGGATGAAGAAACCCTTATTGATGCAAGTTTTAATTTATGTGAATTTCTGATGCGTATACATATATGTACATGTGATTTTGTGGGACTACTGATGTGTGCAATGAGTGTGCAGATATTTTAGCTGAGAAACCTTACGAAGGAACAGAACTGATCTCTATGTGCTAATTTTGGAAACCTCATTGTTCGTAATTCACATATTGTATTGTGAGATGTATGTATGTATCTTTCTATGTTCAGTGAATGTTAGTGTCGCTTGACACTCGTAAATTGGTTATGTTCTTCAGTATGCTAATTAGGATTAGTTGTGTAACCTTTGGACCCCAGTTGGTTTAAGTTAGTGTCAGTTTGCTAATTGGGTTTTTCATCGAGTTTAGTCATCCTTAATCCAGATTAGTGCTTAATCTACAGTGTTAGAGTAGTTAGATGGTCCTATTTTATTCCTAGATTTTGTTGGCTCTAAACCTTTTTCCTAAGGCTTAAAACATGGAATTTTTATACCCAAAGGGTATGGGTTAGGGGTCTTTTCCAACCCCTAAGCCCCTTTTATTGACTTTTGAGGCCACTCAAAAAGTCTCATTTTACCTTTGTGCAAAAATTGCAAGTGGTTATCCTGAGTTACCTCACCTCACCTCCACTTAGTGTTTAACCATAGTGTGGGTTGAGTTAGGAGTTTCTAAAATTTCAAGTGGGTGGGAGAAGTTATTGATCCCTTTGGTGGTTGAGTTTGAGGCTTATTTAGAGGCCCTTCTTGGATTAGTGGAGGTTGTTACCCAATCTCTACAATTAGAGAGGAGTTTTTGAAGATTGAAGGAAGGAAGGGGAAACTCTACTCAAACTTGTTCATTGCCATTACCTCTTTGTGAAGATAGGAATTCTCATCTCCCTTGTTCAGTTTTCATGTTTGTTTCATGCTTATGCTACCTTGTTTTTGTTTCAATGTTTGTATGATTGTGGGTATGTTGGGAAGATTTGAAAACCATGTTATTTTTGGATGATTTCCTTTCATGTTTATGTTTGCAATTTTGAGAGTTTTCTTGCATGGGTGTTTTGGTATTACTCACCCTTGGAGAGGGCAGAAGTGACCAATTTTGGGAAAGGTCTGTTTATTTGGACTCCAACCAATGTAGAGTCTCTTCTCAAGATGAGAAGAGGGAGAGAGGGTTGGGTGTTATGGGCCCCTATCCATTAGCACAAACCTCGTATGAGTATGGCATGTTTAAATGGAAGAACGAAAGTTCATGGTTAATAGCCTTGATTGGGCATCTTTTTTGGTATTGTGCTTGACTTCTCCTATTGGAAGAATCCACCTTTCCCTAGTGTTGATTCATTGCGAGTCATTTTTTGAGAACCTTGTATGAATATGCATGTTTGAATTGTTCTTGGTCATTCTTTTGGTCACCTGATCAGATTCTGCTTCCTCCTTGGTTCTAGAAATGTGTTGTAGAAAACATTATAAATCCCTTGATGAGGGTCATGAAGAAAATTCAATTTAATTGTTGAAATTTGGGATTGATATCCTATGTAATTTTATATTTTTAAACTTTGTTGTAAATGGCAACGAAGTTGGGTTTTCTTCCAGGTTCTTTCCTGGCTAAGCCTTTGAATCAAGTTTGCCAATAAAATTGGTGTTTGAGTATATTTGGTTATCATGTGACTTAATTGTGATTTAAATTTAGATGGATGCATATCAAAAATAGGATGGAATTGATGTTGATTTAATTTGACAAAATTTTAAGTTTTCTTATATGTTGAAAACAAAAATTTTGATCATGTATGTAGTTTCAGTTTTGTTAATTACTAGAATCAAACAATTATTGCATTATTGAACAAAATGAATAATTCAAATTCTTGGTATGTTGTGGTTGTATCAAGTTCTTATAGATTTTTCTTAAAAGGAAATAATGACAAAGGTTGAATTATTCCAATTTAAGTCATATAGGAGCTCAAATGATTATGGTATAAATGTTTTAAATCTATTCAAAAAAATACACCTTAAAAAAAATATACTTGCCTTGTAATTTCTATACTTAGAAAAATTTTCATCAAAAAAAAAATTGTGTGCAAGAGAGTAAAACTCTCTGCCTTTTGTATGGGAGAAGAAACTAAATAGGTTTGGGCAGCAGAGAATATTCCTTAAATGATCCTTTTTATTTAAATTTTGGAATTAAACAAAATAGAATAAGAACATTGATATACTTGTTAAATTTACAAAGAAAATTCAAAAAATATATATATATATATATATATATATATATATATATATATATATATATAATCATATATCTAAATATCCTACTCTTACCAAATTAACTTTCTAATTTAATGCTCACCCCAACTTGGTCTCTATCTATCCTGTTCTCCCTAAGCGATGGATTTGATAGAGTCATCATGTGTATTGATGATGTTACCCGTCCCCATAATCTTCTTCACCCATCTTTATTTTTTCTTGAGCGCTCACTTTGGTTTGCATGATGGTAAAGTTGTTTTAATTAAAACAAAATTCAAATTGGACTTTTGATGGGTTTTAGGCGCCTCCCTTTTTGCATGGGTTTGCGCTGATCGTATTGGGCAGAGCACTGTCCCAAGGACAACGCTTGGGAAGTGCTGCCCATGTGGTAGGATTGCAGGGTGGGGTTTAGGGTATAGAGTTAGTGTAGGTAGTTAGTAGGTTAGTAAGTATGTTAATTAATTTAGTTAGTTTTATTTCATTTTTATTTTGTTATTAGTTTTTAATTAGTTTATTTTTTTTTTATTGTAAGTATTTTAAATTTAGTTTGTAATTATTAACTTAAGTAGATTTAAGTTAGTTTTTATTATGTTAGTTTAGTTTAGTTTAGATTAATCTATTTGTTATTAATTTTAGTTAGGTGTTAGTTTATTTTATTTTATCATTGTTAATAGTGTTAGTTTATATTTTAATTAAAATTGTTTTTAGTTAGTTATACTTTGTGATAGTAAAATTTAGTTGAACATTTAATATTAATGTTAGTTTAATTAGTCTTTGAATATTATTTTAGTCTTTCTTAAATATGTTGGTAATTGATCATAACTTAATAAATTTTTTTTTAGGGGTATGGGTAGATGTAAATTTTTTTCCTTTAATAAATTCTTGATTTGATATACTCAAATTGATTTAAAATGAACTCATTTAAAGTGTTATTTAAATAAATTTTCATATATTTTTATAGAGGAAATTTAAATCTATTATTTTAAGATTGATATGAATAAGTATAGATGTCGATATCAATCTAATAACAAGAGCTTCAAAACGATGTATTCATCCACTATAATTTTTTAACTTAGAATGAATCATAGTGAACCTTCACTTCCCTTGCAAGGGATTAGTTTAAAACTTAGAGCTTTTTAATTATTAATTATTATTATTTTTTTTTAAAATTGTGTTCTTGTCCTCATAGTTTGGTGATGAAATTTTGGTTTAAGAGCCCATGTTTCAACACTAGGAACCTTAAACCATTGTGCTTCCTAAACTTAAGTCAACTTTTAATTGTGTAGATGCCGCCTGTTACTCGTAGCCGGTGAGGCAGAGGTTGTAGGGCTAGGGGTGGTAGAGCGGGATAGGAGGATGGACCAGCTCTACCACCTCCACCTCCACCACCACCGAACCTGAACCAGGATATTATAGATGCACTTCAGACTTTGATCGGTGTAGTTGAGTAGAGATTAGTACCTGTAGTTTAGCTAGTTTAGCAGATTCTAGTAGTGGAAGCAGAGGGACCCAAAGGAGGCAAACCTAGAGTCAGAGAGAGAACTAGGAGTCCCCCACCGAGGTAGTTAGAGGGTCAGGGTGAACACGAGGAAGAGTCAATACACCAGAGAGGACCCCCATTTGACAGACCTCCTAGACATGTAGGAGATGATATTAGGGAATTGATTCAACTTGGGCCACCATTATTTACCAGTTCCACTAAGGGAATAGTAGTAGAGGCATGGTTATAGAGCCTACAGTGGTGCTTTGGGTTACACCTTATGGGAGTAATCTAAAGGCACGCCTAGGAGTTCATCAGTTGAGAGATGATGCCTCAAACTAGTGGCATCAGGAGGAGATCATAGGTGGAGCTAGGATGGACACCCTCACATGGGAATCTTTCCTAGAAAGATTCTAAGAGAGGTACTTGTTAGAGCATTTCTGATAGAAATAGATAGAGGAGTTCCATTCTCTTTATCAGAGAGGCCTTACAGTGGCTCAGTACGAGAGTAGGTTTCTTGAGCTCCTTCCTTATGTGGAATATATTAAGGATGAGAAACCATGGGTGCATCACTTTATCATGGGTCTAAATTTCTCACTTCAGGGCCTAGTTCGGATGGCCTTCCCTACCACCTTTAGACAGGCAGTGGAGATAACACTAGTTTCTAAGGATACTCGAGGTAGGCAAGAGTCATGGGATCAGTCTCAGAACCAAAACTCTTCCCAGCAAAAACCCCCTTGGAAAGGGAATCAAAACTATACAGCAAGGTCCTCTAAAGGCCAGCAGTCTCAGTAGCCAAAACCCCAGTAGCAGTAGTAGCAGAAACCTTCTCAGGGTTATCAGGGCTCCAAGCCCAAGCAGTGGTAGTCACAAGGTCCTAAGCAGGATCAGAAAGTACAAGCCTCACAATCATAGTTAGTGAGGACTCAACAGTCTTCTAGGGGTGGATACAATAGATCTAGCAGGTCAGGAGGCCCACAGCAGTCTGGGTCATAGGGTGCACAATCTTATACTCGCAGACCATGCTACACTTGTGGTGGCATGGGTCATATAGCTAGGGAGTGTCTGCAGGGACAGGCATCCAGTGGTTAGAGTAGGGCTTTTTCAGAGCTGAAAGTTGGTGACATGGGTAGATACCATAGAGTTTTTGTAGTGGTTGATAACTTCCAAGCTAAGCATTAAGCCATAGTTATCGAGGCTACAGGTATTATATAGGGCTGTATGGTTGCAATTTTATTTGATTTTGGGACTACTGACTCTTTTATATCTCCATTTGTGGTGGAGCATTGTAGGCTAGTGGCAGTTAGACAGGATGTTAGTTGGGAAGTAGAGTTAGCCTCAAGAGCTAGAGTGTTAGTTAGTTCCATGGTGCAGAGTTGTCAGATGCAGATTGGAGACATGTCCACTAGGACTGATCTACTCATTACCCCTCTAAGTTCTTATGATGTTGTTCTTGGCATGGATTGGCTTTATTCCCATAGCGCCAAGATGGATTGGCTTTATGCCCATAGTGCCAAGATGGATTGTCGACAGAAGAGGGTGGAATGTGTAGATGATGATGGTATCTCTAGGGAGATCTTAGGAGTGAAGAGGATGGTGTCCCTTCGTATGATTTCTGCTATGCAGCTTAGAAAGTGCATGCGAAAGGGTTGTCAGTTGTTTGCTATCACCATTAGTGTCAGAGAGGAAGATTTAGAGAGGGAGCCATCCCTTGATGATTTTCCAATCCTGCAAGAGTTTGCAGATGTGTTTCCTTCAGAGCTTCCTGGTATGCCTCCACCTCGAGCAGTGGATTTTCATATAGACCTTGTGCTAGGAGCCAAGGCAATTTTGAGAGCACCATACAAGATGACTACTCATGATCTTAGTGAGCTAAAATCTCAGTTGGAGGAACTTTTAGAGAAGGGGCATATTCGACCTAGTGTGTCACCTTGGGGTGCACCAGTGATCTTCGTCAAGAAGAAGGATGGATCACTTAGGTTGTGTATTGATTATCAACAATTGAACAAAGTGACCATCAAGAACTGATATCCTCTTCCCAAAATCAATGATCTCTTTGATTAGTTACAGGGTGCTTGAGTATTTTCAAAGATTGATCGAAAGTTGGGTTACCATCAGTTGAGGATTGTGGATAGTGATATCCCCAAGACAAGTTTTCGTACTAGGTATGGCCACTATGAGTTCACCGTGGTACCATTTGGCCTCAAAAATGCTCCAGTTGTATTCATGACCCTCATGAATGGAGTATTTCATACTATTTTGGATAAGTTTTTGGTTGTTTTTATTGATGACATTCTGATTTATTCTCATGATGAGAGAGAGCATAAGGAACACCTGAGCCAGGTATTGCAGAAGCTGAGAGAGAATTAGTTGTTTGGCAGCTTGTCGAAGTGTGCATTCTTTAGACCCAAGATACATTATTTGGGTCATGTCATATTAGGTGATGGAGTCTCAGTAGACCCATCAAAGATTAAGGCTATCATGGATTGGCTAGTACCCACCAGTGTCATTGAAGTGAGGAGCTTTATGGGGCTAGTAGGATATTATCAACGCTTCATTTCAGGATTCTCTAGATTGGCACACCCCATCACATCTCTTCAAAAAAAGGGGAAGAAGTATGAGTGGATAGAAAAGTGTGATAGAGCTTTTCAAGAGCTCAAGAGAGCCCTCATGAGTGCACCGATTCTTGCAGTACCAGATCCTATTACAGATTTTGTGGTGTGCACCGATGCATCTTTAGATGGTTTAGCGGTAGTCCTTATGTAGGAAGGACAACCTATCTCCTTTGAGTCTAGGAAGTTGAAGACTCATGAACTCAATTATCCTACTCATGACCAAGAACTTGCGATAGTGGTTCATGCCTTGGTGAGATGGCGACATTTCCTTTTGGGTCATAGATTCGAGCTTCATTTCAATCACCAGAGCTTGCAGTACATATTTTCTCAGCCTAACCTTAATGCTAGGCAGAGAAGGTGGATGGAGTTTTTGTGTGAGTATGATTTTGATGTTCATTACATCAAGGGAAAGGAGAATGTGGTTGCAGATGCCTTAAGTAGAAGGCACCATGAGCTTTCATCTGTAACTACTTGTACTGACTTGAGAGAGCAGATCTTACAGCACTTACCAACTGATGAGCTTTATGTAGAAGTTAGTTAGTTAGTGCATTCTCAGAGACCCTTCAAAGGGAAGTTTGTAGAGTATTCCTTGGAGTCTGATGGACTTTTGCATCATAGGGGACGTATGTATGTACCTTCCATTAGGGGTTTGCGCGAGCTCATTATACTTGAGCCTCACAAAGCACCTTATGTAGTGCACCCCAGTGTTAAGAAGTTACATGCATATTTGAGGCAATTTTATCATTGGCCAGGCATGAGAGTGCAAATTATTGGCATGGTTGTGAGATGCCTCGAGAGCTAGAGGGTGAAAGCGGAGCATCGTCATCCTGGTGGGCTTCTCCAGCTGCATGAGATTGTAGTGTGGAAATGGGATATATATCTATGGATTTCATTGTTGGTCTTTCTATGTCATCTCGTCACCATGATTCCATTTTGGTGATAGTTGACACATTGACCAAGGTTTCCCATTTCTCACTCATGCGTACTACATTCACAGCACGAGATATAACTCAGGTATTCTTGCGGGACATTGTTAGACTTCATGGTGTTCCTTGTAAGATCATCTCTAATAGAAACTCATTGTTCACTTCTTCATTTTGGAGGGAGTTGCAGTCAGCTTTGGGCACTAGGCTGAATTTTAGTACAGCGTACCATCTTCAAACCGATGGCCAAACAGAGTGAGTGAAACAAGTTTTGGAGAACATGCTATGTATGTACGTGATGGACCATCAGGTCAAATGGGAGGAATATCTACATCTTGTCGAGTTTTCCTATAACAATGGGCACCATTCTTCCCTAGGTATGCCACCTTATGAGGCCTTGTACGAGAGATTGTAAAAGACACCATTGAGTTGGGATAGGATCGAGGATCAAGTATCTATTGGTCCGCAGTTAGTAAAGGAGACAGAGCAGTAGGTGACCCTGATTAGACAGTGCCTCAGGGAGGCACAGAATAGGTAGAAGTATGCTGATGCGAAGAGGACAGATCGAGAGTATCAGGTTGGTGATAGAGTGTTCTTGAGGGTGTGACCACACAAGAGTCCAATTTGATTCAGAAAGGGCTCTAAGTTGGCACCGTGTTTTTTTGGGCCATTTGAGATCTTTGAGAGCATAGGACCTGTTGCATACCATTTAGCTTTTCCACCTAGCCTGTCATGCATCCACGATGTGTTTCATATTTTAGTACTTAGAGGATACATTTATGATGAGTCTCATATTATAGATTGGGATGCTTTACAGGTGGAGTCAGACGGACAACTAGCATTGGAGCCTATTCACATTATTGCCCGACAGACCCTAGCACTTTGATGCCGAGAGCTTGACTAGGTTAGGGTATGGTGGGATTGTTACGATGAGGTCACAACTTCATGGGAGGATGCAGTGTAGATGTGATCCCAGTACCCGTATCTTTTTGATGAACTCTAGGGGGAAGTTCATTCCTAGTTGGGGAGGATGTGAGGCCTCACCCCGACCCATCATAGCATAGTGATACATTATATTATTTTGTTATTCATGACTCGAGATGTTGAGACATTATCTAATGCTTAGAACATACTATATTATTTCATGTTGTGTGATGTTACTTTCAGATATATTTGATGTTTGTCATTTAATGTTTCATGTATATGTATGTTGATGAAATTAGTAAATGTAGGATTGAGACTTTCATTTAAGAAATTTTAAATGGTTAAAAGAGTTAAGAAGGATGAAGAAACCCTTATTGATGCAAGATTCAATTTATGTGAATTTTTGATGTGTATACATATATGTACATGTGATTTTGCGGGACTACTGATGTGTGCAATGAGCGTGCAGATATTTTAGCTGAGAAACCTTATGGAGGAACAAAACTAATCTCTATGTGCTAATTTTGGAAACCTTGTTGTTCATAATTCATGTATTATATTGTGAGATGTATGTATGTATCTTTCTATGTTCAGTGAATGTTAGTGTTCATAATTATGTTCTGTTAATGTCACTTCACACTCGTAAATTGGTTATGTTCTTCAGTATGCTGATTAGGATTAGTTATGTAACCTTTGGACCCAAGTTGGTTTAAGTTAGTGTCAGTTTGCTAATTGGATTTTTAATCGAGTTTAGTCATCCTTAATCCGGATTAGTGCTTAATCTATAGTGTTAGAGTAGTTAGATGGTCCTATTTTTTTCCTAGATTTTGTTGGCTCTAAACCTTTTTCCTAAGGCTTAAAACATGAAATTTTTATACCCAAAGGGTATGGGTATGGGTTAGGGGTCTTTTCCAACCCCTAAGCCCCTTTTATTGACTTTTGAGGCAACTCAAAAAGTTTCATTTTACCTTTGTACAAAAATTGCAAGTGGGTATCTTGAGTTACCTCACCTCACCTCCACTTAGTGTTTAACCATAGTGTGGGTTGAGTTAGGAGTTTCTAGAATTGCAAGTGGGTGGGAGAAGTTATTGATCCCTTTGGTGGTTGAGTTTGAGGCTTATTTATAGGCCCTTCTTGGACTAGTGGAGGTTGTTACCCAATCTCTACAATTAGAGAGGAGTTTTTGAAGATTGAAGGAAGGAAGGGGAAAATCTACTCAAACTTGTTCATTGCCATTACCTCTTTGTGAAGGTAGGAATTCTCATCTCCCTTGTTTAGTTTTCATGTTTGTTTCATGCTTATGCTACCTTGTTGTTGTTTCAATGTTTGTATGTTTGTGGGTATGTTGGGAAGATTTGAAAACCATGTTATTTTTGGATAATTTCCTTTCATGTTTATGTTTACAATTTTGAAATTTTTCTTGCATGGATGTTTTGGTATTACTCACCCTTGGAGAGGGCAGAAGTGACCAATTTTGGGAAAGGTCTGTTTAGTTGGACTCCAACCAGTGTAGAGTCTCTTCTCAGGATGAGAAGAGGGAGAGAGGGTAGGGTGTTATGGCCCCCTACCCATCAAGACAAACCTCGTATGAGTATGGCATGTTTAAATGGAAGAATAGAAGTTCTTGGTTAATAGCTCTGATTGGGCATCTATTTTGGTGTTGTGCTTGACTTCTCCTATTGGAAGAATCCACTTTTCCCTAGTGTTGATTCATTGCAAGTCATTTTGTGAGAACCTTGTATGAATATGCATGTTTGAATTGTTCTTGGTCATGCTTTTGGTCACCTGATCAAATTTTGTTTCCTCGTTCATTCTAGAAATGTGTTGCAGAAAACATTATAAATCCCTTCATGAGGGTCATGAAGAAATTTCAATTAAATTGTTGAAATTTGGGATTGATATCCTATGCAATTTTGTATTTTTAAACTTTGTTGTAAATGGAAATGAAGCCGAATTTTCTTCCTAGTTCTTTCTTGGCTGAGCCTTTGAATTAGGTTTGCCAATAAAATTGGTGTTTGATTATATTTGGTTATCATGTGACTTAATCATGATTTAAATTTAGATGGATGCATATCAAAAATAGGATGGAATTGATGTTGATTTAATTTGGCAAAATTTTAAGTTTTCTTATATGTTGAAAACAAATATTTTAATTGTGTATGTAGTTTCAGTTTTATTGATTACTAGAATCAAACAATTATTGCATTATTGAACAAAATGAATAATTCAAATTCTTGGTATGTTGTAGTTGTATCAAGTTCTTATAGATTTGCCTTAAAAGGAAATAATGAAAAAGGTCGAATTATTCCAATTTAAGTCATATAGGAGCTCAAATGATTATGGTATAAATGTTTTAAATCTATTGAAAAAAATATATTTGCCTTGTAATTTCTATACTTAGAAAAAATTTCATCAAAAAAAAAATGTGTGTGCAAGAGAGTAAAACTCTCTGCCTTTTGTATGGGAGAAGAAATTAAATAGGTTTGGGCAATAGAGAATATTCCTTAAATGATTCTTTTTATTTAAATTTTGGAATTAAACAAAATAGAATAAGAACATTGATATACTTGTTAAATTTATAAAGAAAATTCAATATATATATATATATATAATCATATATCTAAATATCCTACTCTTACCAAATTAACTTTCTAATTTAATGCTCACCCCCACTTGGTCTCTATCTATCATGTTCTTCCTAAGCGATGGATTTGACAGTGTCATCATGTATATTGATGACGTCACCCGTCCCCATAATCTTCTTCACCCATCTTTATTTTTTCCTGAGCGCTCACTTTGGTTTGCATGATGGTAAAGTTGTTTTAATTAAAACAAAATTCAAATTGGACTTTTGATGGGTTTTAGGTGCCTCCCTTTTTGCATGGGTCTGCGCTGATCGTATTGGGTAGAGCGCTACCCATGTCATGGTAGGATTGCAGGGTGGTGTTTAGGGTATAGAGTTAGTGTAGGTAGTTAGTAGGTTAGTAAGTATGTTAATTAATTTAGTTAGTTTTATTTCATTTTTATTTTGTTATTAGTTTTTAATTAGTTTAATTTTATTTGATTGTGAGTATTTTAAATTTAGTTTGTAATTATTAACTTAAGTAGATTTAAGTTAGTTTTTATTATGTTAGTTTAGTTTAGTTTAGATTAATCTATTTGTTATTAATTTTTGTCAGGTGTTAGTTTATTTTATTTTATCATTGTCAAAAGTGTTAGTTTATATTTTAATTAAAATTGTTTTTAGTTAGTTATACTTTATGATTGTAAAATTTAGTTTTTTTAATATTAATGTTAGTTTAATTAGTCTTTGAATATTATTTTAGTCTTTCTTAAATACGTTGGTAATTGATCATAACTTAATTAATTTTTTTTTTAGGGGTATGGGTAGATGTAATTTTTTTTCCTTTAATAAATTCTTGATTTGATATACTCAAATTGATTTAAAACGAACTTATTTAAGGTGTTATTTAAATAAATTTTCATATATTGTTATAGAGGAAATTTAAATCTACTATTTTAAGATTGATATGAATCAGTATAGACATCGATATCAATCTAATAACAAGAGCTTCAAAACGATGTATTCATCCACTATAATTTTTTAACTTAGGATGAATCGTAGTGAACCTTAACTTCCCTTGCAAGAGATTAGTTTAAAACTTAGAACTTTTTAATTATTAATTATTATTTCTTGTCCTTATAGTTTGGGCATGAAAACAAAGGTATGCCTATCATGTGTTTTCAACCCTGCCGAAAATCACCTTTCTTTGATACATGACTGCTTATATTTGCTGCGAATCTTGTGGGAATATTTTTTATGACTTCTTTTAATGCATCACACTTTGCCGCTCTATTAATAACCAAGGAAAGGCACTCATATTTATGCAGCCTCCATTACTATTTGATTAAATAAATTTTTTCAATGCAAGATTGGATTCATGAATGTCATTACAAATTTTGGCAATTTTTTCTTTCTCACACCTTTCATCCAATATATTCCATAGTGTCTCTATTACATTTTTTCCAATATGCATACAGCATAAAACAAATGCATGATTAGGAGGTCCTTGTAGTATGGAAACCTATTAAATTGAGTAGGATAACATTTTATTTCTCTAGGAATTTGGTCATTGATGCCTTGACAAACTTCATGAGCATCAATTACTATTGGATACAATTGTTCAATAGTGTGTCATCTTTGATATCACACAAATTTCATATCAGTCATCAGATAGTGCCTACCAAACTTAGAAGGTCAGTAAAGCAAAGGACAATGTCTACTGAGCTTAGAAGGTTAGCAAGGCAATAGACAGTGTCTACCAAGCCCAAAAGGTTAGTAAAGATAGTTTACAGTGTCTATCGAGTAGATAGTTGGTTACCGAGCCTTCAAAGTAATCAAAGAAATTTAGTTCTTATCAAGCTCACTCAGTAATTGAAGAAAATATGACAAAAGTAGTTTTTACTGAGCTCACTCGGTAGTCGAAGAAAATATGATAGAAACAGTTCTTACCAAGTTCACTCGGTCATCAAAGGTAATTTGGTAAAAGCAGTTCTTACCTAGTAAACTTGGCAGCCAAAGGATTTTAAGATATTTTAATGTTAACTGAGTCAAGAACATTAACTCTTGAAATTCCTGGAAGCAGTATTTACCAAGTAGGGTTGACCAGTAAAGGACATTTATTTGTTTAAGAATAATATCTGTAGCTGACTAATGAATGGTTTATTGGTAAATGTAACATGTAAATGAGTTGACTTGACAATCTAAATGGTATAAGTAAGAGGTAAAGTTGTGAATTCAAAAATGATGTGAAGGTATGATAAGTTAATGTGGTATGAAGACTAATTATTGTGGAAGTGAATTTGAAGGATGATTAGATATCATTGACGAGCAACAAGTTCATATTTGATCAAAAAGGATCTAATGATGCTGAACAGAGACCTGTATCCAACAAATTTAGTTGCATCTTGTTCAGGTCAATTCATTGTTTCTTTCTAACCATTGTAAGAGTGATTTCAAATCTCTTAACAGAGTTGATTTAATAGCCATTTTGTAAATCCTCTAACAAGGTGATAGTTCAGTTGAATTGTTCTAAAGACCTCTAGCAAGGACACTCCTAACAAGGTGATTAAATCCTCTAACAAGGTCACACCTAATAGTGTGTATTGTAACCTTTAATAGGGTTGGCTCCTAATAGGGCTCACTTCATAAGAGTCAAAAATTGGTGACTAGTTACTTGGTGGTTATATTGGGTTTCCACATTAAATATAGTGTCTCTTGTGTTCATTTTTATTTCAGTTACATTTATGAATACTTAAAGATAAGTAATAGTTTAATTTATCGAGTTACAACATTTGTTTACCAAGTATCAGCAGTAACCAAATCTTTAAGGGATCTAGGGATCTGTGGTTAAATTTTGTTAAGTAATTGATTCACCCCCCCCTCAGTTACACTATCTTTAATCCCAACAAATTACATCATTAATAAATAAAAGACAATATAAAAATATAAATTTCAAACAAAAATATCAGATGCAATAACATTACTTCAATGATTTACTCTATTCTATTCCAACATCCATAGATGAGGTGTCATTCTTTGTGGCCTTGATGTTGTATCTTCTTTTCCATTAAAAATATGTTTTTTACTAATTTTGTACTTATGATTATTGTGCAGAAAGTGTCTAAACTCATTGAACACCTACTTTTATAAACTTCTTGAATGAAGAGATTTTATCTTTAGAGCAAAAACTAGACATGCAAATTTTCTCTTTGTCTAAAGACTTAAAAGATCATGTAAAATTATCATGCACAACTTAAACATACAAAAATAATGTGTAAGCCCTATAACATACCAAAAATATGTGACCTTAACAATAAAACTATTGTCACAAAAGTTTGCACCCTTGTCCAAATTTTTTACCTAAGGACAACCTTGTGAGACATGGACACAACCTACAAGCTATGGGACTTGAACTACAAGGTTGAGTCTCTGGAGAAGGTTGGCTTTCTTTGCTATCAGGGTGCACCTAGCTAAAATTGGAGTGGGAAAGGGAGAAGAAATGCATGAAAGAAAATCTACCTATTCTAACCTAAAGGGGTGATGCACCAAAATAGAGTGTTCAAAATATCTTTTCCATACATGCACTTTTGAACCAGCATGACACCAAAAGATATACACATCTAGACTTGTTTTAATCTAACAATCACATGCAGATTAGAAAATCCAAATAAATGACACAAGGAAGAAGATAATCCATTTACATATCATTCATTAGCCAAAAGGAGATACAATCATGCAAGATTGAAGATATCCACAATACACTAATGAGAGGCAAAAAGGTCTTGCACAATACATCAATGGTTGAAGGAGATAAGGTAGAATGCCATATAGTTCATAGGCAAAGGGAATTTATAATGAGCTTGTAGAGCAATATTAGAGAAAATAGAGACGAGTCGATCCTAACAAAACTTACAAAAACTGCCTTTATAGCTTAGGCATAACTGAGATATTTCTGTCCTAAACCATACCCATCCACTACCATTTAATATTACAAAAAATAATCATGCAAATCAAGAGAAAATCTAATCTTGGCACAAATTCAAATACAATAAAATCCAAACTTTTGCCAAAATAGAGCCTTAAGAAGATAGAACAATGCCATTAAATCACTTTAACCAAGTATATGGATAAAAGTAGAGATGATGGAGTGTTTTCCTTTGTTCACTAGATGCATAATTTATTGGAAAGTGGTTTAAATTGATCATGAAGATTGAATTTTGCAAGAAACCCTATCTTTCTCATTTTTGGCTTTACAAATCAACAACGTCAATAGGAACCCAGTCAAGCAACCAAAAACCTCTAGGTGGACCAATCATAACATTTCCTTTTGCCACCTCATGGAGTCCTCACATGTTTGAATATTATATCACCCTAATTGTGTCACCCTTGAACTTAACCATGAATACTTTTAATATTGTTGATTTAACTATGATGTTAACCTAATTGCACCTACCAAACTAGGCCCATCGGGACACATGGAAAGACCTCGCTATGTCACTATAGCTAAAGGTTGATCATTTTCCCATAGTGAAAAAGTGAGAGACATCGATCTTCCTCCATCTGATGGCCCCCAAAAATCATCAATCCTACCAGTGCACCAACTGATAGAAACATGGTTCTTTTCCAACCTATTTGACACTGACCCACCAAACTAAATAGACCCACCTATGCCATGGAAATGTCTCACTTTGTCAGTCTGAATAAATATTGAGCAACTTCCTATAGTGACATAGTGACAACCATTGATCTATTTGCATTGGATGGTGGAAGGTAGAAATTGATACCCTTCAAAAAAGATGGATCTACATGCCATGCACCAGTCAAGTGTAAGATCATAATGAAGTAATTTTCCCTTTATGATCTCATAGAATCTGCCAACTTCATAATATCTAATGTCTTGAGCTTGATGCCATTATGACAAACTAGGGTTTCTACAATTGTAAACTACATAACTCGACTTATGAAAAAATGCCTTTGAGATTCAAAGAATGTGAGTGAGATTGTGAGGCCTCACCTTCACTGGTCATAGCATGGATATTTATTTATATTTTGATATTCAAGACCTTGATATTTTGATAGTTATTCGAGATTTAGATGGATATTAAATTGCTTTAGCTATTGATTTTGATACTTTAGTAGTGTTTTACATTGTTATATGCACTAAGAACATGTTATTGAGTAAGAAATATTCGAACACATATGAATGCAGCTTTATGACATGATATTATCAGATTATGATACAATGCAAAATGTTAATTTGATTCTGATGATTTTTGATTTATAGATAAATTTTAATTTGATTATGATGCTTTATGACATTCTAATGAATGGTTATGATATGCAAATACATGTTAATTTGATAATGATGACTTATAACATGCAGATTTTGATATCTTAACATTTTAAATGGAATGATTGAAAAGACTAGGAAAGGAGATCTAATTCAAATTATGTTAATATGGATATTATTATTAAATGCATTTATGTTGTATATGTTTGTTTGACCCCCTTGAACTAATGATGCTCGAGTTTAATGTGCTGAAAGAGGAACCATGGAAATTCTTGGAGGAAAGAGGTTCTAAACCTTGTGAACACAGTTTAACCAAGGTGAATCTTTGAAAGATTCAAAAGCCTCGTTGTGAAATTATTTTTCTTTGTAATTGTATGGTGTCTTGCTTGTGAATATTTTTAATCATAATTTAGCTAAATAAAGGACATGTCAAGGTGGAGTGTAAAGTATTTTTATGTGTCACTTGACACTTGTAGTTGTCTATGTGTTGATAACATGTCACCTAGAGTGTTGGTCACTAGATCACTTAATCTTGGTCCTTTCCTTTTCTTCTAGTTAATGTTTAAGTACACCCACTTGGGAGAGAGTGTTAGGATGGGTCACCATCATGTTGATTTTTGAATTCAAACTTGTTAGGGATTTTAGGGGGCCTAAATGAGATCCTAATATGTTATTTTATTAATAAAAAGCCACTCAGATGGTTGTGTTATATGTTAGGAGTCTAAATTCAACTATTTTAGTGATTTCCTAACTTAGAGAACCCCTTAAACAAAGCCATCTTGAACCAATTCGAAATTTTGAGTTTTTTCATGAGAGTACCCTCACAATCACACTTGGTCAACTTTATTATTTGGAGGAACAACCATGTAAGAAAGGGGAGGCTTGATGTTCCTGCTAAAAAAGTGTTAGTGGAGAGTCTTTCTAGTGGAGGGGTGACAAATTAGTGGGTTGTTCACCCACTCTCTAATTTTAGAGATAGGTAGGTTTAGAGGGAGATTAAGGGAGCTCTACTAAAACTATCCTTACCCTATCTTGGACCAAGCTTGGTGTCTAAAAACATTCTTCTCTTTCATTTCTTTCTTTTAGCATGGATAAGTAAATCTGCAAGTGTGAAGGATTATCAATGGAGTATGCATTGCATTGTAAATCTTGTGTTATTGACTTGGGCAATTGTGTTGTGAAGATGAGAATGTGTCATGTGTTTCTTAAGGATTTACTTTTGGGTTTTGTTGCCTTTTTTATTTTCTTGCTTTGAATGTGAGTGTGAATGTGTTTATGGGGGTGAAGGCTTCACTCACCCTTGGGAGGGCAGAGAAGCCTTAGGTGAAGGGCATAGTTGGGCTTATCATTGTAGTTGAGAGAGTTACCTCATGATGAGGATCCCCACTAGGGAAACCTACAAACCTTGATTAGGTTTTAAAAGCTATCAATAATCTTATTGGGGTATTGTAGCATAGGTACCACCTACCATTCCATAGCCAGGATAGCAGGATACAAAGGGGCATGGGACCAATATTAGGGAAAGAAGTAGGATTCCCCCACCTAGAATTGCTATGAATTAGGGGGAAGCATTAGTATACCAAGTTGAGCTACCCCTTGCATTAGAGAAAGCACTAGGGAGAGCACCTCGAGAAATTTAGGATGAGATTAGTGACCTACTATGACTTAAGCCACCTATATTCACAAACACCATAGATGGCACACGTAAAGAGGCATGGCTATAGAGTTTATAGAGGTGCTTTGGATTGTGTACCCATGGAAGCAATCTGAAGGCACAACTTGCCATACACCTATTATGAGAGGATGCCTCCAATTGGTGGTAGTAGGAGGAGATCGTAGGGAGAGTGGACATAAAGACACTCACATGGGAGTCCTTTGTAGCCCATTTTAGAGATAGATATTTGTTGGAACACTTTAGACAGAGGTAGGTTGAGGAGTTCCATGATCTTTGGCAGAGGGGTCTTATGGTGGCCCAGTTTGAGAGCAGGTTTTTAGAGCTACTGCCTTATGTGGAGTACATGAGAGATGAGAACCTATGCAACCATCGAGTCATTAAGGGCCTTAACTTATCTCTCCAAGGATTAGTATAGTTAGCATTTTCTACCACCTTCAAAGAGGAAATAGAGTTGACATTGGTTTCCAAAGATATTCATACTAGATAGGAATCTTGAAATAGCTCCCATAACTAAAACCCCTCCTAGCAGCCAGCATAGTAGAAACCCTCTTAGAAGGGTAATCAGAGTCATTCAGCAAGGTCCTCAAAGGTCCCATAGACTCAGCATAAAGGTAAAAAAGACACTAGATAGAGATCATCTGAGGGTTACTAGGGATATAAGCCCAAACAGTGGTAGACATAGGGCCCCAAACATGATCATAGCCCATAGAACCAATATACATAGCCAGCTAGGACTCAGTAGTCCTCTAGGGGAGGCTATAGTGGATTTAGTAGGATCGGAGATCAGCAGCATAATAGGCCATAGGGAGTAAAGATTCAAACTTGTCGGCTATGCTATACTTGTGGTGTTATGGGTCATATTGTGAGGGAGTGTCCATAGGGTCCTACAATAGGTAGTTAGTGAGGAGCCACCTTTGAACCTACAATAGGTGATATGGGTAGATCTCATAGGGTATTTGTAACAGTTGATAACCACCAGGCTGAGCACCAAGCCATAGTGATTGAGGCTACAAGTATGATTAGAGGATTTGAGGTTACTATACTATTTGATTCAGGAGTTATAGACTCTTTTATATCCCCATTTATAGTGGAGAAATGTAGGCTAGTGGTAACTAGACAAGATGTTGACTAGGAGGTTGAGTTAGCTTTAGGGGCTAGGGTGTCAGTTGATTTCTTGATCCATGAGTGTCCCATCAAGATTGGAGACATTTTCACCACATTAGACGTGTTCATAACTCCCTTGGGATCCTATGATGTAGTACTTGGCATGGATTGGCTTAGCATGCACAACACCAAGATGGATTGTAGACATAAGAGGATTGAGTGTGTAGATGATAATGGTACACCTAGGGTAATTTTAGAGGTTAAAAGGCTAC
Source organism: Cupressus sempervirens (assembly GCA_028749045.1). Lineage (NCBI taxonomy): Eukaryota > Viridiplantae > Streptophyta > Pinopsida > Cupressales > Cupressaceae > Cupressus > Cupressus sempervirens. The sequence goes on from CM053793.1 coordinate 148,056,822, forward strand.
TATCCCTTTGTATGATTGCTACCATGTAGCCTAAGTGATGCATGCAAAAGGGATATCAGTTGTTCACTATCACCATTAGTGATATAGAGGAGGATGTAGGGGAGGAAACTTCTCTTGATGACCACCTGATATTATGAGAGTTTGTGAATGTGTTTCCATTAGAGATTCATGGTATGCCACCACCAAGGGTAGTTGATTTTCATATTGATATCATACCAAGAGCTAAACTAGTATCTAGAGCACCCTACAGGATGACCACACATGAGCTCAATTAGCTTAAGATTGAACTAGAGGAACTTTTAGAAAAAGGACATATCTGACCTAGTGTGTCAACTTGGGGAGCACTGGTGATATATGTTAAAAAGAAGCATGGATCACTCAGATTGTGCATTGATTACCTATAGTTGAATAAGGTAACTGTCAAGAACCAATACCCACTACCTAGGATTGATGACCTATTTGATCAATTAAATGATGCTTGATTTTTCTCTAAAATTTATTTGAAGTTAGGGTGCCATCAGTTGCACATCGTGGAGACTAACATCCACAAGATTGCATTCAACACAAGATATGGTCACTACGAGTTCACAGTGGTACCTTTTGGTCTCACAAATGGCCCAACTTTATATATGAGTCTCATGAGTGGGGTATTTTGCACATTTCTATATAAGTTTGTAGTAGTATTCCTAGATGATATATTGGTTTATTCTTGTGATGAGAAGGAACATGAAGAGCACCTATGGTAGGTATTACAATGGTTAAGGAAGAATTGGCTTTATGGTAGCTTGTCAAAGTGTTGCTTTTTCAAATGGGAAGTGCATTACTTGGGTCATGTGATATCAAGAGATGGGATCTCTATGGACCCATCCAAGATCCAAGCCATCATAGATTGGCCAACATCTACCAATGTCAGTGAGGTTAGAAGTTATATGGGATTGGCAGGATACTATAGGCAGTTTGTGGCAGGTTTCTCTAGGGTAGCTCACCCTATTAGTTTTTTTCAGATGGAATGGAAGAAGTTGAAATGGATAAAAAGGTGTGAGAATGCCTTCCAAGAACTCAAGAAAGCACTCACTAGTGCACCAATGCTAGCAGCATAAGACCCTTCAGCAGATTTTGTAGTATACACAGATGCTTCACTAGATGGTATTGGAGATGTTCTCATGCAGAATGGCCATGTCATAGATTATGAGTCTAGGAAAATTAAGACTCATGAGCTCAATTATCCCACCCATTACATGGAGCTTGAAGTAGTAATTCATGCCTTGGCAAGATGGCACCACTTTCTACTAGGACATCACTGTGAGCTTCATTCAAATCACCAAAGTTTGCAATATATTTTCACTCAGCCAAATTTGAATGCTCAATAGAGGAGATGGATGGAGTTCTTATGTGAGTATGATTTTGATGTACATTACATTAAAGGAAAGGAGAATTTATTCGTAGATGCCTTGAGTAGGAGATGTCATGAGATATCTTCTATGATCATTGAGATAGATTTAAGAGAGCGTATACTGCACCGTCTTCCCAAAGATGTATTTTATATAGAATTTTTTCAGTTAGTCCACTCTTAGAGACCCCTAGAGCGAAGGTTTTCTAATTTTTCATTGGGAATGGATGGATTACTACACCATAAAGGGGGCATATATGTACCATTGTCAAGTGACTTATGAGAGTTCATCATTTTGGAGGGTTACAAAGCACACTATGTAGCACATCTAGGTGTCAAGAAGCTTCATGCAGATTTGAGACATTAATATCATTGGCTAGGAATGAGAATGTAGATTGCTAACATCATAGAAAAATGCCTAGAGTGTTAGAGGGTTAAGGTAGAAGATGAACATCCAGGTGGACTTTTGCAGCCACATGAGATACCCAAGTGGAAGTGGGACACTATCTCTATGGATTTCATTGTTGGTCTTCCATTTTCTTCTCATCATCATGATGCCATCATGGTGATGGTTGACACTTTGACCAAAGTTTCTCACTTTTCACCTGTCCATACCACTTTCACAACACCCACAGTGGCACATGTATTCTTGTGAGATATTGTTAGACTCCATGGCATTCCTCATAAGATAATATCTGATAAATACTCCTTATTTACATCATCCTTTTAGAGGGATTTACAGACATCACTTGGTACCAAGCTCAACTTTAGCACTGCCTGTCATCCTCAAATAGATGGGGAAATAGAGAGAGTTAACCAGATCCTAGAGGATATGTTACAAATGTATGTGATGGACCGCCAGTCCAAGTGGGAAGAGTACGTCCATCTTGTAGAATTTTTCTATAATAATGGGCATCACACTTCTATAGGCATGCCACCCTATCAAGCTTTGTATGGTAGGCCTTTCAAGACACCCATAAGTTGGGATAGGATTGAAGATAGAGTATCTATAGGATCTAAGTTAGCACCTTGCTTTGTGGGATCCTTTGAGATTTTGGAGTAGATAGGACTAGTTGCTTATCATTTAGCCCTACCATCTAGCTTGTCATGCATTCACAATGTGTTTCGTGTATCTATATTAAGAAAGTATATTTATGACAAGTCTCACATCATAGATTAGGATGCCTTGTAGGCAGAGTCAGATGGACAGATAACATTTGAGCCCATTTGCATTTTGGCTTGGCGGACCCTCAAACATTGAGGTAGAGAGTTGGACTAGGTTAGGGCCTAGTGGGATTGTTATGATGAGGTCATGGCTTCATGGGAGGATGTAGCTCAAATGAAGGCACAGTACCCATATCTTTTTGATGAACTCTAGGAGGAAGTTCATGCTTGGGAGGGAGAATGTGAGGCCTCATCCTAACCCATCATAGTATGGATATTTATTTACATTTTGATATTCAAGACCTTGATATTTTTATAGTTATTCAAGATTTAGATGGACAGTGGATTGCTTTATCTATTGATTTTGATACTTTAGTAGTGTTTTGCATTGTTATATGCATGAAGAACCTGGTATTGGGTAAGAAATGTTCGAACACATATGGATGTTGCTTTATGAGATGATATTATTAGATTATGATGTAATGCAAAATTTTAATTAGATTTTGATCATTTTTTATTTATAGATAAATGTTAATTTGATTATGATGCTTTATGACATGCAAATGAATGGTTATGATATGAAGATAGATGTTAATTTGATAATGATGACTTATAACATGCAAATTTTGATATCTTAACATTTTGAATGGAATGAAAAGACCAAGAAAGGAAATCTAATTCAATTTATGTTAATATGGATATTATTAGTAAATGCATTTATGTTGTATATGTTTATTTGACCCCCTTGCACTACTGATGCTCGAGTTTAATGTGCTGGAAGAGGAACCATGGAAATTCTTTGGGGAAACAAGCTCTAAACATTGTAAACATAGTTTAACTGAGGCAAATTTTTGAAAGATTCAAAAGCCTCATTGTGAAAGTATTTTTCTTCATAATTGTATCATTGCTTTCTTTTGAATATGTTTAATCATAATTTAGATGCATTAAGGGCATGTCAAGGTGGAGTATAAAGTATTTTTATGTGTCACTTGACACTTGTATTTGTCTATGTGTTGATAATATGCCACCTAGAGTGTTGGTCACTAGGTCACTTAATCTTAGTCCTTCCATTTTCTTCCAATTAATGTTTAAGTACACCCACTTGGGAGAGAGTGTTAGGATGGGTCACCATCATGTTGATTTTCGAATTCAAACTTGTTAAGGATTTTAGGGGGCCTAAATGGGATCCTAACATGTTATTTTATTGATAAAAAGCCACCCAAATGGTAGCATAACATGTTAGGAGCCTAAATTCAACTATTTTAGTGATTTCCTAGCTTAGGGAACCCCATAAACAAAGCCATCTTGAACCAATTCAAAATTTTGAATTTTTCCATGAGAGTACCCTCATAATCTCACTTGGTCAACTTTCTTATTTTGTAGGAACAACCATGTAAGAAAGGGGATTCTTGATGTTCTTGCTAAAAAAGGGTTAGTAGAGAGTCCTTTTAGTGGAGGGGTGAAAAATTAGTGGGTTGTTCACCCGCTCTCTAATTTTAGAGACAGTTAGGTTTGGAGGGAGATTAAGGGAACTCTACTACAACTATCCTTACCCTAGCTTGCACCAAGGTTGGTGTATCAAAACATGCTTCTCTTTCATTTCTTTCTTTTAGCATGGATAAGTAAATCTATAAGTGTGAAGGATTATCAATGGAGTATGCATTGCATTGTAAATCTTGTGTTATGGACTTGGGCAATTGTGTTGTGAAGATGAGAATGTGTCATGTGTTTCTTGAGGATTTCCTTTTGGATTTTGTTGCCTTTTGATTTTCTTGCTTCGAACGTGAGTGTGAATGTATTTATGGGTGTGAAGGCTTCACTCACCATTGGGATGGAAGAGAAGCCTTGGGGTGAAGGGCATAGTTGGGCTTATCATTGTAGTTGAGAGAGTTACCTTATGATGAGGATTTATTTTGTTTCATCGAGTATGGGCTCCATTGAAGCCATATATTATTTTTATTTTGGGAGATACAAGGGTTTTGTATGAATAAGGATGAGATGTTTATGATGGCCTTGAGAGGCAAAATGAAATGGCAATATGTTGTTTATGTTTGGTTATGGCATCTCCTCTTTGGAGAGCCCAACTTCACCCAATGGGAGATGATTCTAATGGTGGATCATTGTGCAAACCATGGGAGGGAGTTGATTATGTTTGGTGTAATGTTCATGCAATGGAAAGTGGAGTATGTGTGTAACCCGTTTGGTTCTTGTTCCCCTGCTCAGTGGGTGGCTTCAGCCTTGGTGGGAAGTGAACCTCCATGGTTCCTATTTTGTGTGTTATGTGTAGGTTTTGTGAAGATGCATGCCATGAATATTAGGGTTTCACCCTTGTTTAAGTGGAGAAGATCCAAGTATGTAAAGAAATCTCAATGTTCATGTTTTCTTAAGTGGATATGATTTTGAAAGTCTCTTGTGTTTTCTCAATGTGATGTAAAGAGATTGTTCCATTCTTACCATTTGAATATGTAGAGGGAAGAATTTTAGAAGTTGTATATATTTGTTTACTTGCAAAGAAATGATCATTTGAAGTTTTATGTGTTATGAAAGGATTAGTATGAGTTGTAGAATACATTGGTATCATTGTTAGCATTTGAAATTGTGGAAGGAAGGTTTGAAAGGTTGTATGCTTATATTTTCACTTGTAATGAAATCTTCTATGTTGAATTCCATGTGTTATGAAGAAAGATTGTATGTGATTCTTTTCCTTAGATGTATTTGAAGATATTTATTTCATAAATGACATGTAGAAGAATGCTATGAGTAGAGTTGATAAGATCCAAATATATCAGTTGTATTGAAAAGACATATGTTGTGCATTTCTTAACTTGGGATAAAGTCACCATATTTGATAATTCACTACACATGTATAATCATTTATTCATTTGGCTTGCAAGTTCAATTGAATTTTGATAAAAAGACAAAACCATCCTAGCAACCAATATGTTCTCTTAAAAATTTAGGATGGAATGGAGTGAAATTTACTTGAGTAGAAAAAATGCATATTTCAACTCAAAAAAAAAAAAATAGCTGTAGGTTCACATTTTCCTCTCTGGAAAATGTATGAGGATTGGCAAATTAATATTTCCCTATTACACACCATTAAAAAATTCAAAAGAATATACTCAAAATCTTATCACACACACACACACACACACACACACACACACACACACACACACACACACACACACACACACACACACACACACACACACACACACACACACACATATACAAATGAAAATCAAATGGGACCCCAAGGACATAACTAGATACCTAAGCTTTCTCCACTTACTCTAGGAAGTACTTAACATCCTATCACCAAGTAGACTCAAGTGAAATAAAACATAAGAAAAGTGTAACTCAAAAAATGCCACATTAAATCTAATAAATTACAAATTTTTAAACATTCTAACTATAGCCTACAAGTCAAGGATATGGAAATATATGATCAAAAATAATGGACAAGCAACCTGGGTGTCACCTTTAATGTTCTTCAAGCAAAAAAAGTAAGTAACATAAAAAAATATATATAATGTGGTCCCACTAGGCGAGGTGACCTTGTTGACCTTGGGATTTTGAAAAAGGTAATTATAGGACTTGACATGACACCATCCCATTCTAATTTTCTCCTTTCCTAGGCAGCTTGCAAGAAGAACTTGGGATAGATTATGTTTGACTTAAATGTTACTCCACCATGCCTAGATAGACGGGAATCCATACATATGACAAGGAAGGGTTTTTGGGGTTAGTGGTTTAAAAAAATGAAAAATGTATATCCACTTTGTATAGGCAATGACTACCCAAGAATTTTTTTCAATTTCCTAGGTATGCCCATGGATACCCCATTCACCATGTATTTTACTACCATACAATGTAGTTACTAACTCATAGGACCAATTACAGTTTGTGCAGTTAGCTTGAAATGACAACTGTAGTATATACTGTTTTCATTTTCTAAGCAGTTGACCTTTCTAGTAGCAATACTTGTTTCCCTCATTTATTTAATGCATGACATATAAGTAGATCGACTATGGTTGAGGGAAATATTTTTATTTTTCTCTAGAGTGACACAATATTGTCATGATATCATGGTGTGGAATAGCATAGGCAAAAAAAATATTATGAGGTGGGCTAATTTATTGAAAATTATGAATTAACAGATTTAACTAATCATTGTATAGTAATTTTTAATTGAGGGGTGGGGTATCTATCATTAGAATAGTGAAAGGTAACATAATAATTCACTGAGCTTCAATGAGCTTAGTAATATAATTATATTCCTTGGACTTAGAATAATTTGTTCTTAAAATGACTTATTTTAGTTATTATTTTTTAATTAAAAATTATATTATTAATATAAAAAATATGATGTCAAACAATATGCATTTTGTACATATTGAGTGACATTAATGTATCATTACATTAGTTTCTCACAAAAAAATTAATAAGAAACAAATTTTTAAAAAAAAAAAATTACTAAATAATATATCATATATCATATAGTATAATATAATTATTAAAAAATATATATATATATATATATATCTATATATATACATATATATATATATATATATATACATATATATATATATATATGTACATATATATATATATATATGTACATATATATATATATATATGTACATATATATATATATATATGTATACATATATGTATATATATATATATATATGTATACATATACATATATATATAAGTATATGTGTATATGTGTATACATATATATATATATACACATATACTTATATATATATGTATATGTATACATATATATATATATATATATACATATATGTATACATATATATATATATATACATATATATATATATACATATATATATATATACACATATACTTATATATATATGTATATGTATATATATATATATATACATATATATATATATATACACATATACTTATATATATATGTATATGTATATATATATATATATATATATATATATATATATATATATATATATATATATATATATGTATATATATATATATATATGTATACGTATACATATATATATATGTATATGTATATATATATATATATATATGTATATATATATGTGTATGTATGTATGTATGTATGTATGTATGTATACGTATACATACATACATACAGATATATATATATATATATATATATATATATATATATATATATATATATATATATATATATATATATATATATATATATATATATATATATATATATATATATATAATTTTAATATAATATAATATTAATAATAAAAATTTTGATTACAAAAAATACAAACTAATTAAAATAAGACATTTTAAGAACAAATTATTTTAAGTGCATTAAAACTAATTTAAATATAAAAAAATTGAAGTATAAAAAATTTTAAATTAAAAAATATATAGTAAGTATACAAAAATTTCAAATGAATAGAAATTATTTTAAAGATTATTTTACTAATGTGTGTGTGCTTTTAAATTAAATATAAAAAGAATTATTAGGATATTTAGAATAGGTTTTGATAATATGTAATAATGGTTAAGAAGTTATATTAAGTAGATTGCATTAATATTGTCTAAATAGAGTATTTTCATGGGTACCTCATATAAACTTGGATTGAGAATTATATTTTAGACTAAAATTAATAACATAGCATAGTAGGATTTAATTTAGCATATTAAAAAGGGATCATATTTGCAATTATTAAAAAATAAAATAATAATGATATTAATAATAAATAAACAAATAAAATAAGTAAAGAGGCATAGGATATATTAGGAGTTCATTTAAGGGACACACAGACATGTGAGATTATAAGAAAATGAAAGATAAATGAGGAGGGAAACTATTTTTGAACCACATTATCAAACATATCTGCATTTCAAAAAAAATATAAAGATTTTCCATCAATACGAAAATTGAATCTTCACTTATTATGGCAAAGTGCCTTAAGTTAAAAGAAAAGAAGGTGAAAGGTGTTAATCCAAAATATTGTTAGAATTTAGTATTGCAACCTGGTAAGTCAAATAATTGTTCCCTCATAACAACACTTAAAAATATAGTTTTCAATTTAAACTGATATTGTTTCATTGACTACTCTACCATATTCAAGTTTAGTGGGAGTACATATTGACAAGTCACTGTTCAATAAGAACATTCATTACTAATATAGATCTATACATAAAACCTATAGTACACCCTTCAACAACAAAAAATGGTTGTGTTTTTAACTTGTAAATTTAGGGCATGATAGAGATCAGCACTAAGATCTTTATAGTTGCTTCTAACAAACTTCTGAATCACCTTCTACACCTTTAGCTCTTGCTCAAATTTGAAATGATGAAAAAATAGGTAAAAGATGACCATATACCCTTAAAAAACCTTGCATTTAGTGCTTAGTGCTTGTATAGCTATAAACTTGGCATCAACATGATTTCAGATTCACTTGACATCTATAGGTATTACCATCACTTGGCAACTACTATAGACTCGACATCAACTAGCTAGCCTAGTAGCTCAGCACTAACTAGTGTTCCACTCAGCATGCATTGAGAACTTTTCATGCTCGGCAACAACATGAAAACTAAAAGATTTAACTTTGAATTTTCTACAACTTCTTGCATCTTCATTCATGCTAATGTAATATTTTTAGTACTTACTTCTTTTAGAACTCATGCATGATACAACACTTTAAGTATCAGTCCCATATACCTCTTGTTTGCTTAGTTTGATGAGGTGTGACCACTTGACCCATGGGGTGAAGTGATCCCTTCTCCATTGATGTACTTTAATCATCTTTCTTCTTCCATGTCTTATTCATCTCATTTTTTATGTGTTCAACATCTGCCTTACCTTTGCCTTTATCAAATTCACAACATGGTGCCTTGGACCTAGTTGGACAATGCTTGCTAATATGACCAGTCTTCAAACAACTAAAGCATGTGGTTTGACTCAACCACCTCTTCTAATTACCACTGAAGTGAGTCCTAATACAATTCTCAGGAACATATCCATATTTTTGACAATAATGAAAGCTATATCTTGTATTGTAATCCCAATTATAAAAATTTCCATAGCTTCTTACCTTTTTTTTCTTGTTTGATAACCATGTGGACAGTGGATCTACATTTAAAGGCTCTTTGTCCATACCTCCAACAGTTGTAGCAATATCCTTCATATTTTGGTGCATGCATGGTTTTAGTTCTACATTCATCTACCTGATGACCTTGTTTATTACACTTATGACAATGGACCATGTACTTAGGCTTAGCATTCTAATTTGTATTCTTGCTCTTGCACAAATTAGTAGTATGCCCTTTCTTACCACAATTATGACAAGTAGGTTTGGAATTCTTACCTTTCTTGTTCCTTTCTTCAGCAGCTTTGGATGATTCTCCTTCTTTAGTGCTTGTGTAGCCCAATCTTGATGTATCTTAGTTAGATCTAGGGGATTTCAATAATTGCTCGAAGTACTTGATAACTTCATTTGGCTTGTTGAAACTTTCAACAAATTCCTTTTCTCTTTTTAGGTCATTCTAAAGTTGTTCATTTTGCAACTTCAATGTAGTTATCTCAATGTACTTGACATTCAACTCATGATGAGTATTCATCATTTGGCTCAAGGTATCCAATTCCATGTTTGAGATCCTGGATAGCTCTATTGACTTCTCTTCCAATCTATTTGCTAGCATTCTTTTGTCTTCTTTAATCATGTCCTTGTCTTCTATGGATTTCTTCTTTTGTTTAGAAACCTCACATAACATTATAGCTTGTGATTATTTCTCCAACCTAATATTTCTTATTTCTTCTTCTTGTTCTGTATTCTTCTCCATTAGATCTGCAATTACTAAATCCAATTCACTAGAGTTACCATCTGCAAATAGCTTTGTGGTGTTAATTTCTTTGTATTGTGTGTCATTTTCTACTATAGCAATCTCTTTTCTTCTCTTCACAGAACTCTTTAAGGCATCTCTAGCTTTATTCAGTTGATATAGTATATAAGATGTGTCTCAATCTCTTGGTTCTTAATGGTCTTTCCCAATTTGTAGACTTCCTTTTCAAGATCTTTCCTCTAAGCTACAAAACTTCCCCTTCTGAGAACTAGGCTCTGATATCAATTGTTGGAATTACAATTAGGAAAGGTAAACTACTAGCAGGGGGGATGAATTAGAAGTTTAAACATGCACTTGTAAAACTTTCACCATTCATACATCACTTGCATTAACATACTTAAATAACAAGTAAAGTAAATGCATCTAAACAATGTAAGAAATTAAACACATACACTTGACACTAGATATGATTACCCAAAAACCCTCCAAATGAGAAGGTAAAACTAGGGTGGGGATGAAACCCACAAATTTTCAATACTTTAGCAATAAAGTGTAGCCAATTAAGGTTACAATGGTTTGACCATGAAACATTGTCCTCCCTGTGAAAGGCCTTCCTTTTTAATGACTTACAAAGACTATTAAGTCCCACCTTGTTAGAGGATTTCAACACCCTATTAGAAGTGTTCCTAGTTAAAGGAATTCTGACCACTCACTTGGAATGTCACCTTATTAAAGGTTTTGACAAGTCCTATTAGGACCATTCCACTTAGGAAATTTAACTAAAATCACATGTCAAAATGTCTTAGCATAGATCTTGCAGTTGGCACTTTCTTTCCTAATAACATATCACCTCTATCCAATCTCTAATGAATCCTTTTATGATATGATCTAACAATGTTGTATCCTCTATCCTCTATTCTTCACTTAATTGATTCTACAATTCATTCTTACTACTAAGTAACCTTGAATGCTCGATAAACTATCTTGTTTGCACCTTCAATTTGATCATTCACCCCTTCACAATGCTCTCTACTCTCTTATCTCTCTTTAAAAAGTTTAAGGTTTCATCCTCCTTAAGAAGACTTAGGTGGCTTAGGGTTGGGTATGAATCTACAACTGAGATTCATCCATTTTTCCACTTAAACCTTTCCTTTTTCTAATTGGTTTCATATAATTTCATAGGGATTTTGCATGTACATTCATCCTTATCTTTAAAGAATCAAAATCTAACCTTATGTTGGCTAAAAAATGGTTTACACAGTTGTTTATACCATAACAAAAAAAAAGTCCAATCTGTGTTACTTGGCATATGTACATACCGATGCTCAACATACATTGTAATTCTACTTTTGGCTTTGTACTTGAACTACTTGACATTTACTTTTCATTGAGCACTTGAATCGCTTGGCATGTCTACCTACTCGACACCTGAGTGACTCAGCACATGAGTGACTTAACACTCATTGTAACTCGATATTGTCTTGTATTTACATATTATACTCACCATGCATTACTAGTTTAGCATGAACTAAGTAAATTTCTAAAGTATGTTGACACTCAATTGTCAAAACCAATCTGAGATCAATAGCTAGTCTAATAATAGATCACGTCTATCCCAATCTCTAATTTATCCTTCACAATTTGATGTATCAATTGTTGTATCCTCTATCCTCTAATCTTCACTTAACTAATTCTTCAATTCACTCTTATTGCTAAGTCACCTTGAATGCTCTATAAACTATCTTGTTCACTCCTCCAATTTGATCATTCACCCCTTTACAATGCTCTCAACTCTCTTCTCTCTTGAAAATTTAGGGCTTCATCCTCCTTAAAAAGACTGAGGTGGCTTAGGGTTAGGCATGAATCTATGGATGAGATTCATCCATTTTACTGCTTTAACCTTCCTATTTTTTGATTGGCTACATGTGATTGTATAGGGAATTTGCATGTAGAATCATTATTATCTCTAAAGGATCAAAAACTATCCTTAGTTATTGATGCTTGATATATACTATAATTATGCTTCTGAATCTTAACCTAAATTACTCGACATCTTCTATTCACTAGGCACTTGAATCACTTGGGATGGTCTATATGCTTGGCACTTGAGTCACTCACTAGATGAGTGACTTGATAGTCATTGCAACTTAGCATGGTCTAATATTTACATGTTGTACTCAGCATGCATTACTAGTTTGGCATGAACTAAGTAAATGTCCTAAGCATGTTGACAGTCAATTGTCAAAACCAATCTGATATCAACAAATTATTCCTTGTGCAATGGGCATAAAAAATTATAAGAGATTAGTATCTCCAAATGTCAAAACAAGTATATCAGAATCAAAATCACATCCAACATATAGTTAAAGTTTCTCCAAACTTTGATAAAAGAAAATTTGTAAATACCATCCATGTAATTAAAATATTTACGATTGATTTTGTACCATTTTAAATTCATATAGCACTTCACTAAGCTATTGCACACTACTATGGAAATGGAAGATACTCTAACACAATAACGATAGGAATAACTATTCGATTATTAAAATTAAGGAAAAAGACACATGAGTACTATTCCTCTAGATACCAATGCATTATTTAACTAGCATAATTATACACATATTTACTTTCATTAAAAACAACTCATCATATATGATATTAGAACTATAAAAAAATAGATGGATAAGGATACAATAATGCATGAAGTCTACCTTAGTGGAATCTTGTTGAATATTCATTTCCATCATTAGAAAATCTTAAGTCAAACTCATATCACAATATATTTGAAAGACTTTATCTAGTCCATATACAATGTATCTCATATGATTGTGTAAAGTATCCAACTCCAATGGTGGTTTGACATCATTTGTAATTAGGGTTATCCTTCTACCAACTCTAGGCATGTACCTAGGTATAGGATTTCTCTTAGTATAGTCTTGTGGAGATTATTGTTACAGTAAATAATTAATATTTAATTATTTATTCTATTGCTTAAGTTTACTTAGGTCATGCATTTATTTAATATTTCATATTTAATGCATGTTGTGACAACACGGGAGTTTGTTCCCTTCTAGTTGTCACACTTATCTTCTAGCTTGTTCTACAAGCTTCCATGAGCTCTTTATATTCGAGCTCTCCTCTTTGTATTTTCATATCGGAAGCCATTTCTTATTGTAAATACATTTCTTATTGTGTTTGCATTTTTGGCTCTCATGTCCGTTTAGGGTTTTGCCCGTGCTCCATGCTCCTCCCCTTCTATGGCTTCTCTTTGACAGGTTCGCATGCAGGTGATCTTGGTGTCTTCGGAGTTGGCTTTCCTCAACTCCAACATGGTATCAGAGCCTTCCTACTGCAGCTTCGTTGAAGAAGTTTTGAAGCCGTGATTTGAAGTCACAAACCCTAGTTTGTTTGTGCAATTTTTCTTCAAATCAGGGGATCAGCAATTTTTGGAGCACTTTCAGCTCAAACGGACATCACCATTGGATCTGGAAGGCCGTTTGCAGTCAGGATTCATATAAACCTTTTCATTTTTGGAGATAGGGCATTTTTGGCGATTTTTTGAGGCCTCCAGGAGTCTGCCGTACGGATCGTACGGACGCAGAGCATAAAAAAATATTTTAAAAGGGAGTTTTCGGGCGCACCGCCGCAGCGCCACCACGGGGCCGCCGCCGCGCCACCCGCGCGCCGCCCGCAGCGGCCGCAGCAGGCAGCGCCGCCCGCGCTCCGCCGCGGCCCGGCCTCCTCCCGGCCGCCGCCCTCCGCCAGTGGCTCCTCCCTCTTCGCCGCTCTGCGGCCACCTCCACCAGCGGCTCCTCTGCCTCCGTCGCCCCTGCAGCCACCTCCGCCAGTTCTCCGCCCACCGCTCTGACAGCTCTGCCCGCCAGCTGTGCAGCACAGTCAGCGACACGTGGCATCTTCTGCCGCGTTCTGTGACTGACACGTGGCAGGCGTGCCACGTGGCACATTGCCACGTGGCCCCTGCCACGTCATCATTTGTACTGCCACGTGGCAATGCCACATGGCACTTTTTTTGTGGCGACGGCCTCCAAGCCGTCAAATTTAATCGGCTGACTTGCTGATGTCAGCGCTGCATCATCATCCTTGCTTGCACTCTCCTTCAAGTTCTCTTTTGGACCTACTTGTGGTTTTTTGGCCATAACTCTTGCATACGGAGGTATTTTTCCGATCTGAAAGAAGCGCCAGAAAGCTGGTTCTGAGACGGAGATTTTGGTGCAGGTATTTTTTGGTTTTGATGCTTTTTAATTGCTCATTTTTTCTGTTAAAGTCCGAAGTCCTATTTTTGACTCCGGCATGCATTTCTTTTGCGTCCCATGTCTGTTTTTGGAAAACTTTATATTTTTGGAAAGCTGATTTTATCATCTTTGCAGAAATGTAGTCTTTTTTCTTCACTTTTGACCTCTTCTCTTTCTATCATAGTTTTGGCATTTTTGCTCTATGGTGGATATTTTGAGTGTTTTAGGCCCGAGGATCGTTTTCCTGGCATAGTTTGCTTTATTTTCGGTTGTAATTTCTTTTGGTTGAGCTCTTTTTCAGTTTTGATCATTGTAGCTATCCTTTTGAAGCACTTTTCTATTTCGCACTGAGATAAACTTTCACTTTTGTATTTCGGGAGTCATGAACGTTGTTTTGAGTCAGCTGTGCATGCACTATTTCATAAAGCACCATGGGGGGGATTATTTGTTTGCTGTTTTAGGCATTCTCCCTTTGTCAAGTGAGTGTCCCTTCCATGACATTAGCCCCATGCAGAGTCAGTTAGACCGTGTCTTTATCGGTGTTTGTATCTCTTTTCCTCTTTCCTCGTTCTTGGTTCTTTTGTAGGAGATTTTGGCTCACCTTCTCAGTTGCCTATCATCACACCCTATCTGCATTAAGGGGGGGTTATGTTGTGTTCTAATGCATCCATGGTTCGATGGTTCGATAGTGTGAACTATGTATTTAGTGGTTGATCCTATATACAAGGCGATTGCAGTGGCTGGCTACCTATGCATTTCGGTGAGATGGATCATCTACCATATAGACATGCTCGGCTCGTGCCTTCTTCTTCCATGGAGGTTTCTTCAGATCAATAGTTTGATAGATTTGTGACTTCTTCATGCTTCAGTGATGCTGCTTCTTCATGATCACTCATTGTTCCTGATTTAGGGGACATTTTCCCTAGTTGGAGACTTCTTCAGCTCTTCACTGGGTTCTTACCTCTTTTTAGGGGAGGGTTTTTCCCATGTGGTTTTCTCTTTTTCCCTGCTTACAGAGGTTGCATCTTCTTGCATTGTACTTGGGTACCTAAAATGGCCTCGTTGCCGGGACCCATTATGCATTCATCTTAGCTTTGTGAGCTTAAGGCATTTCCCTAAGTTGCACTTAAGGGGGGGTGTTAGAGTAAATAATTAATATTTAATTATTTATTCTATTTCTTAAGTTTACTTAGGTCATGCATTTATTTAATATTTCATATTTAATGCATGTTGTGACAACACGGGAGTTTGTTCCCTTCTAGTTGTCACACTTATCTTCTAGCTTGTTCTACAAGCTTCCATGAGCTCTTTATATTTGAGCTCTCCTCTTTGTATTTTCATATCGGAAGCCATTTCTTATTGTAAATACATTTCTTATTGTGTTTGCATTTTTGGCTCTCATGTCCGTTTAGGGTTTTGCCCGTGCTCCATGCTCCTCCCCTTCTATGGCTTCTCTTTGACAGGTTTGCATGCAGGTGATCTTGGCGTCTTCGGAGTTGGCTTTCCTCAACTCCAACAATTATATTTCCTTATTTCCTCCTCTAAATTGATATCAATATAGGGTGCACCACTTATTCCAATAGCTTCCATGAAACTCACTCTATCAATCTTCACCAAGTTGGACTTGTCCCTTTTCCTTATCACTTTGGCTAGAGGACAGTGATACTTTTTTAGGTCCCTAACTAGGTCCACATTCATGAATAAATTAATCATAATCAAATTTTCCAAGTTTATCTACTAGGGGTTGCACATTGGTACTTCCCTCACTCCATTATCCAAGAAATACATGAATATTGAAGTACCACTAAAAATATATATATGGGTATCATGTGTCCTTTCATCTATGATCATTTCTATAGATACTACAAGCATTCTCTGATAGAAGCTACACAAATTCTTCAAAAAAATTTCCAACCTTGGATTTAGTACTAACATTTGGATCTTCCATTGTCAAATTCTCAAGAGCTTCTACAAAATGCATGACCATAAGAACTACTCCACAAATCAATTAGTTTGAACAATCCTTTAGGTTGGATATGCAAATGGTGAAAGTAACATTGCAATTGGCCAACTTTACATTTCATGCAATAAAAAATATATTCTAGGTTCTTGGCCAAATCCTTTATCAAGATTAGGGTTATGTTGTGAATCCATGAGAGGTAAATTTCAAACAATGATGAATACCTTTAAACCTTCCCTAACTCAACATAGTGAGATCATATAGTCACTGGTGTACTTCACTCTAGAAATATACATAGTTTATTATCTAACTAGTGAGCAATGAGATATTGACAATAAACTAATGATATTAGGTACACCTTTAACATTAAAATTACTTGTATACTTCATTCAATTATAGAGAAATCTTAAGCTTAAGAACCATCTCATCCATGAAGTAAGGGAGAAAGTACCAAAATTGTAGTCAATGTAAGTACCTAGTCTAATTTCACCATAACCAAAAATTGATTAACTTATTCAAAAACCACAATATATCCTTCTACCCCTCTTAATTCCAATGGATTAAATAATATATTCCATAGAAAATACTTTTAAACTTCTTAAAGACTCTTATCCAAGTGTAGAAGCTTGATGACCCTTCACATTCCAAAATTGTCATTTCGAAAGAAAATTTTGTCAGCAACATTTTTGATAACTTTGTAATATTTTACGATTTTTTCCATTTTTTCACATTTTATGCTACCACATTCCTACTCAAAACTTCAAATAGGTCCAAAGGCTTACAATGAAAAAAAAAATTAACATTACATTTTAATCCATCTATGCCCTTGTATGGTATTTTACACCTTTAGAGTGAAAGGATAATAGAGTGAAAGCAGAGTAGCTAGGTGTGGGCCGATAGATTGAAAGCAACACAAATAGGTGAGGGCCAAGATGTTAGGTGTTAAGAGTAAAGGAAAATGTAAGAAAACTATTCCAAGTAGTCATTGCTAGATAAAACCCTAGGTTAATGTGTGGGAGTAAATGAGTCTAGGGGAATCAATGTACTTAAAAGATAAAAACTATCCATTGGATGGAACCACTGGCATCATAATTTCAATAATAATGATTTTGAGTGTAATAATATCTAGAATAGTCATTCTAAGGGATACATGTAGTCATATGGTTGATTAATTAGATTTGAAAGAGGACTAGAGCTCAAGAGACTACATAAACACTAGAACATATGACTATAAGGAGTTTTTTAAAACTAGATATTCAAATGTGTAAGTTTTGGAAATTATGAAAAAGGCATTTTCAAAAATAAAGGGGAAATTAAGATGATTTGGGAAGGAATGTGCAATTTGATTGGCCTTATCTTGTGAGAATTATTTTTGTGTGTATTTTTAAATCTTGTATAGTATTGTAATATTTTATTATTTTTTATCATATATAAGATACAACTAATGCTTATATGTTTACATTTTGTATATTTATAGCCCAAATATTTTCTTTTGAAGAAAGTCCATGCCGACTAATATGAACCCAAAACAAAATAAGAAGAGAATTACTAGATTATAGTCTCAGTTCCAAAGAAAAGTGATCAATGTAGTTATTCAAAGAATTTTAGTCAAAATAGCCCAGAGTCATTGTAGGCAATATGGTCACATTGAAGGGGGTACAATTTTTTTCATTTGGTCAATGTGGATTTCCAACTAGAGGAACATGGAGGTCTGAATATCCAAGCTGAGGATAATGCTCCCATGGAAGAAGATGATCTTGTGGTAGAGAAAAAAATTGAAGATGATGGTATTGGTGTACCTAATTTTGTGCCAAAGGAGATGATTGAAGAAGATGGTATTGGCAAAACTGATCAAGATGATCATCATAATAATACTATCATGTATGATAATGATGATAAAAATGGTCTTGATATACCTATGCTTGAGAAGGCATACAAGCCCATATACCAAGGCTCCCAAACAACTATCATGTCCACTATAGTTTGGTGAACTTAAAGGTTATGAATGGTTTATCCAATGTAGCAATTCCACACATGCTAAGCTATGCCATTTTTTTCATCTTCAATGTTGGCATACCATTACTATTCATTATATTAACAAATAATTATTTTCTTGTAGGTTGATAGGTGAGTTTTTGTTACCACCATCAAACATTTTGCCTCATTCATACCAAGAGTTATCTACTATTATGAATCAAATTGGAATGAAATATGAAATAATACATGCATGTCCCAATGATCACATTCTATATCATAAACAACATGAATGTGTAACATAATTCCCTAATTTTCATATGAGTATATATCAGTCAAATTAAATAATAGAGAGGGTGCCTCACAAGGTTCTTTGATACATTCCCATTATTGAATGTCTTGAATGATTATTTAGGTGCACTAGCTTGGCACAATTTATGGATTACCATGCAACCAATATAATTCAATATGACGTTATGTAAATTTCTATAGCCAATATTGCATTTAAGGACATTGAAGATAGGTGGCCAATATTTAAAGAAAAACCTTCTAATTTGAAGATTTCATTGGTAGCAAATGTTGTCAATCTATTTGGAGATATGAGATGTGTTTACTCAGTGTGGCCTATTTTTGTTATTAACAATAACATTCCTCCTTAGATGTCCATATAGAGGGAGCACATAATGTTGTTAATGATTGTACAAAGTATTTTTTCATCTAATAATTATCTAAATTAATTTATAAATACCACATCAAAATGGTCATAAGGATTATGTAATGTTTTTGTTTATTCAACTAGGTAAATACCAAGTTAAAGATATGAACATGTATATTGAGTCCCTTATTGATGAGTTGTTGAAGTTATGGAATGGGGTGACTATGTATGACAACTCTAGATAAATAGGACAAAAACAATTTCAATTCCATGTAATGGTTATATGGACAATACATGATGTCCCTAGGCTAACTCCTTTTTGCCGTATGTTTTTGTTGGTTATTTTTCCTTCCTACTAAAATCACTACATTTGAATTTAAAAGATAATGACCACTTCAATATTTAATTTCATAAAAGAAGATATCATATGGTTAGAAAGCCTAAATCATAAGTGTAATATGCTATGATAGGGGGTCCACCATAATATCATGGGGCAATTTTCAAAGGGCCTACAATGCTATGAAAGTTCATAAGATTGTGCAAGGAAAAGGTGAGGTTCATGATGGTACAATGTGGTTGAGAGGTTAGGAAAGTGGATTTCAAGGTTTATGATATTACACTAGACTTGTAGGATCGGGATGTCATCAAATCGAGGAATTGTAGCATGGGAAGAGGAGAGAGAAATTCATAAGATCTCATGTTGGTCGAGTGGTAAAAATCCCTAAAGGGGTAATTTATGATGTTGTTACAAAGTTTGAACTATAGCATTGGGAAGGATAAAAAGAAGTGCTACAATATTACAAAGTGGAGGATGTTGTAGGATTGTGGAAAGAAAATAGATCAAGCTTCAATTCAATGAAGTTCAAAGGATGTCATCAAATTAGGATATCATAAGATCAAGGATGTTGAAGTATCATAGACCCAAAAAATGAAGACATAAGATATTACGAAATTGCCAAATTTAGTTAGATCATAAAGGGAAATTTTCTTGGTTCTAATCTTATGCTTGAGTGATGCATGGTATGTGGGTCCAACTTTTCCAAAGTGTGCTAGTTTCTACCTTCCACTATCTGATGCAAACAAATCAATGATGGTCACTTTGTCACTATAGGAAGTTGATTGATATTTATTCATGGTGAAAAAGTGACAAGTTTCCATGTGGCAGATGGGTCTGTTCAATATGGCAAGCCGTGGTGTGGTAGGTCAGTGTCAGATAGGTTAGCAAAGGACAATGTTTCTATTGGTTGGTGCACTAGTAGGATTGATGATTTTTTGGTGCCATTAGATGGAGGAAGATCAATGTCTCTTGCTTTCTTGCTATGGGAAAATGATCGACCTTTAGTTATAGTGACATAGTGAGGTCTTGCCACATGTCCCAACAAGTTCAGTTTAGCAAGAGTAGTTAGGTTAACATTGTAGTTAAATCAACAATATTGCAAGCCATCATGGTTAAGTTTAAGGGTGGCATGACCAAGATTATATGGTGGTCAAATGTGTGAGGACTCCATGATGTGGCAAAATGAATGATATGATTGGTCCACTTGGAGGTTTTTGGTTGCTTGACTAGGCTAACCTATTGACCTCACTGATTTGTAAAGCTAAAAATGAGAAAGATAGGGTTTGTTGAACCATCCAATTTTTATGATTGATTCCAACCAATTTCCAATGAATGTTGCATCTAGTGAATGAAGGAAAACATTCCACCATCTATGATTTTATCCATCTACTTGGTCAGAGTGATTTAATGGTGTTGTTCTATCTTCTTAAGGCTTTGTTTTGGCAAAAGATTAGATTGTCTCTAGATCTGCATGTTTGTTCTCGATAATCTTAAATGGTAGTGGTTGAGTTTATTTTAGGACAAAAATATCTCAGTTATGCTTGAGCTATAAATTTAGTTTTTATAAATTTTTGTTAGGGTTGACTCTTCTATGTTTTCTCTGATATTGCTCTGCAAGTTCACTATAAATTCTCTTTGCCTTTGACCTATATGAAATTTTGCCTTATCTCCTCTAGGCATTGATGTATTGTGCAAGACCTATTTTCCTATCATTAGTGTATTGAGAATATCTATAATCTTGCATGACTGTATCTCCTTTTCTCCTATGAATGATATATAATGAATTCTCTTCTTCCTTGTGTCATTTATTTGGGTTTTCTAATATGCATGTGATTGTTAGATTAATTTTTTTTTGGATGTGTATATCTTTTGGTGTCATGATGGTTTAAAAGTGCATGTATGGGAAGAGATTAGTTTGAACACTCTATTTTGGTGCATCACCTCTTTAGGTTAGAATAGGTAGATTTGATTTAATGCATTCCTTCTCCCTTTTCCTCTCTAAGTGTAGTTAGGTGCACCTTGATAGCAGAGGAAGCAAACTTTTTCTAGAGACTCAACTTCATAGTTCAAGTCCCATAGCTTGGAGGTTGTTTACATGTTTCACAAGGTTGTCCTTAGGTAAAAACTTTGGACAAGGGTGCAAAATTTTGTGACAATGCTTTTTGGCATGTCCAATGGGATAGATTTCAGCTTCATAAGTCTGCTAGTTAGCCAATTTGAAGATCCATTCACTAAGAAATTGGGTGTTTTTCTCAGTACAATCAGCCTTTGGAGGTATTTATTCAACACCATGGTGACTCTATGCATTTTTTGGTTTCATTTAAACCAAGTGTTGGTATGTGTAAAGATCTTCTCTGATCTTTTGTGTTTTTAAGATTTTCTATGAGATTAGTTAATTGAATGCTTTATCATGGATTCTTTTCATAGAGATCCTTTCCACTTCCCTCATATCATGAAGAGGCTATTTCTTGTCCCTCTCACTCCCTACATCAACCTACCTAGTCTCCCTTGGAAACCCGTAGTGATCATATATCAAAGATAGGATTAGTCTATGATTGCTTTCATAGATTGGGTTTCAAGTTTGTTGAACTTGGAAGATTTTTCAGCTATGTTGAAAATCCATACCTAGATATAGATTATGGGGATTTTTTTGACATTAAAATCATTATGACTATTTGGAATTAAGAGTTGCAAAATGATAGGGAGACATGGGAAGATTACCCTCTTGTTTTTAGTATTGTGCCTGAGGTTTATGATAGTTTCAAGTTGGCTCATCATGTTCCCCTTAGAATGTAGTGAAAAGAACAAGAGAGGGAGAGATAGAGACATTTTGAGGAGAATCTTGCAAGACAAGTTACTGCAACAAAAGAGGAGGAAATGAGGCTCCAGTTAGCTACAATTTCTCCATTCCCTATGCAAGAAAGCTGGTTGGGTCATGAGCCTTCCAAACCTATCACCATTTCACTCTTTAAGGGTGGATTAGTTGTATGGACTCCTAATGGACAAAATAAGGAGTTTTGGGAGATTTAAATGAATCAAGAAAAACCACAAAGGGAGTATTTTCAGCCTACTTAGGATAGAAAGGAGATAGCTATTGAGGAGAAGGAAGAGGATCCAATCCTCTTATTTGAAGAGCTTCCCTCCTTAGTTGAGGAAGAAGAAGACAATGAGGTTGTTCCTATTCTTGAGGAACAAAATTCAGCTTTTGAGCCTAGGATGGAACTTGAGGACCTATTGGAAAAAGAAGAAAAGCCAGACCATGTGTTGTAGTAGGAGGTCTCCCATGATATGAAAAAGGAAGTCTTGCCTTTACTACCCCAAGTTCAAGAAGTATCAGTTTTTGCTCATGAGCCACCACACAATCCAAAGGGAGAAATCTTGTTGCAACAACTAGAATCACAATGAGTACAGCTTGAGGTAGAGATTTCAAGGAGATTTGAAGCAAAAGTTGCAAAGAGTCTAGAGGTCCAACAGAAAGAGCATGAAGTAATTCTTACAAAGGAGTTAGCTACACAAAAGGAACATTGTGAGAAGGAGCTACAAGAGAGGCAAATGAGCATGATGAGTGCTACATCAAAGGTAGAAGAAATACAACCACCCTTCCCTCCCACATCACAAGAGCTTGCGCAAGTGTAGGAGGTGTAGCCCCTTATTTGCAAGGATTCAAATGGGCTTGATGAAAGATTCATGTTGCAGCTACAACATAAAAAAGAGTATGCTAGTTTGTGGTGACTGATTAGGAAAGTACTTTACATAATTCATAAATTCTTTGGGGCTTGGGACATCACCCTAAAAATAAAAGAAATTTGGTCCCTATTTTATTGAGATTTATGGCCAACATGTAATTATTAATTATAACCCTAAAGCAGTAAAAATACTTCTATAAAAGGGCTTAGGGTTAGGGATTATTTTATTGTTGCAATGCAAAAATTGGTTCTTATAGTGATATTGAGTTATAAGGGATTATAGATTGTAATTTGGTTGTAATCACTAGATCATAATAATATTGGACTTGTTGTTTGATGGACATAGCCCAGGGATTGGATGAACCACATTAAATCTTGGTGTCTTGTGTTCTTTTCTATGTGATCTATTATTTTTTGATATTATTCATATTTGCATATAATTGTTATTTTTGTCCATTTTTTAATCCTAATAGAACACACACTACTAGCAATAACATAAAACAAGCCCCTATTAGCCAAGAGGATACAACTATTATAGAGCACAATAGTGACATCAAGGCTGATTACTTAGACCTAAAGCCATCAAGAGGATGCACCATAAGACATCTAGCTCTACAACAATGCAAGTTGCCCTTGGTCATGCCCATTCCAGAGTATGAGAGAGAAGATCAAAAAGAAGAGAAAGTATGTTTTGTTCCAGAGGGTAACGCCCTAGTGCTAGAAAGATTCATTATTTTCAGCATTGGTTGGAATGTATTCCATGCAGTAGTATGTTTGTTAAGCTTGCTACTATTTTCAACTACCCTCATGTATGGAATAAAAAAATTAGCTTGTGAGAAAGGGCAACTATTTCAACAAGCTAGTCAATAGTTTTGTTTAATTTTTTGCATTGTGAATAACTTGTGCATATTAGAATAGTTTTCTTTCTTTCCAAGAAGTGCATGAGCATAGGTTTTCTCTCTATGAGATAGCCAAGTTTTAAATTTTTTTGAGGTTGCAGAGGTTTTTGCTCCTATTTTTTGGTTGCAAAGAAATAGGGGTAGGGCTATGGTGTTATACTATGTTCAGATCTTCATGTTTTATGACTCTGTAGCCTAATGGATGCATAAGGTCACTAGTCATATGCATAGAAGGCTTGCATCCCCTTTGAGTCACCAAAATTGTTGGTCATTTTTCCTTCCCACAAAAATCACCATATTTGAATTTAAAATATAATTTCCACTTCAATATTTAATGCCATAAAATAAGACGGCTTATGGTCAGGAAGCCCAAATCATAAGGGTAAGATGCTATGATAGGGGGTCCATCATAAGATTGTGGAGCAATTTTCAAAGGGCCTACGATGCTACAAAAGTTCATAAGATCATGCAAGTAAAAGGTGAGGTTCATAATGCTATGATGTGGTTGAGAGGTTGGGAAAGTGGATTTCAAGGTTTACGATGTTACGCCAAACTTGTGGATTAGGATGTCGTCAAATTGGGGAATCGTAGAATTATAAGAGGAAAGAGAAATTCATAAGATTCCACATCAATTGAGTGGTTAGAAGCCCTAAAGGGGTCATTATGATGTTACAAAAATGATGTTACAAAAAAAGATTGAACAATAGCATCAGGAAGGAGAAAAAGAAGAGCTACAATATTATTAAATGGAGGATGTCATATGATCATGGAGAGAAAGGAGACTGAGCTCTGATGCTACAAAGGTTAGAGGATGTCCTCAGATGAGTATATCATAAGATCAGGGATGTCAAAGGATCATAGAGCCAAAACATAAAGACATGAGATATTATGAATTTGCTAGATTCTATGAGATCGTAAAGGGAAACTTGCTTGGTTCTGATCTTACCCTTGAGTGATGCATGGCATGTAGGTCCAAATTTTTTGAAGGTGTTAATTTCTACCTTCCACCATCCAATGCAAATAGATCAATGATGGTCACTCTATCACTATTTGAAGTTTCTCAATATTTATTCATAGTGACAAAGTGAGAAGTTTCCATGGCATAGGTGGGTCTGTTCAGTTTGGTGGGTCGCAGTGTGGTGGGTCAGTGTCAAATAGGTTGGAAAAGAATCATGTTTCTATCAGTTGGTGCACTGGTAGGATTGATGATTTTTTGGGGCCATCAGATGGAGGAAGATCGATGTCTCTCATTTTTTCACTATGGAAAAATGATCAACCTAACACTCTCTCCCAAGTGGGTGTACTTAAATATTAATTGGAAGATAATGAAAGGAACAAGAATAACTAACCTTGTGACCAACACTCTACATGACATGTTATTAACACATAGAAAAATACAAGTGTCAAGTGACACATAAAAATACTTTACACTCCACCTTGACATGTCCTTAATGCATCTAAATTATGATTAAAAATATTCACAAGCAAGCAACCATACAATTAAAAAGAAAAATACTTTCGCGATGAGGCTTTTGAATCTTTCAAAGATTCACCTTGGTTAAACTATGTTCACAAGGTTTTGAACTTGTTTCCCCCCAAGAATTTCCATGGTTCCTCTTCCTGCACATTAAACTTGAGCATCAATGGTCCAAGAGGGTCAAATAAACATATACAACATAAATGCATTTAATAATAATATCCATATTAACATAATTTGAATTAGATTTCCTTTCGTAGTCTTTTCAATAATTCCATTCAAAATGTTAAGATATCAAAATTTGCATGTTATAAGTCATCATTATCAAATTAACATCTATCTGCATATCATAACCATTCATCTGCATGTCATAAAGCATCATAATCAAATTAACATTTATCTATAAATAAAAAATCATCAGAATCAAATTAATATTTTGCATTGCATCATAATCTGATAATATCATGTCATAAAATTGCATCCATATGTGGTTGAACATTTCTTACTCAATAATAGGTTCTTAGTGCATAGAACAATGTAAAACACTACTAAAGTATCAAAATCAATAGATAAAGAAATTTACCATCCATCTAAATCTTGATTAACTATCAAAATATCAAGGTCTTGAGTATCAAAATGTAAATAAATATCCATACTATGACAGGTCAGTGTGAGGCCTCACAATATCACTCACATTCTTTGAGTCTCAAAGGTATTTATTCATAAGATAAGTTACATAGTTTACATTTGTAGAAACCCTAGTTTGTCATAATTGGATCAAGATCAAGAAATGTAGAGGGAGAAGAAGTGTTGAATGTGCAATTGGTTAGTAATGAGGTAAAGCAACCAGATTTTAGAGCAATTCCCTATGTTCATATATAAACAAGACCCATTAGGCACGTTATCCATGATTCCCTCGAAAGTTATTATGCTTTAGGATGTTAAAAAATTTTATAACTATAAGATAGGTGGAATTGGTGATATGGAGATAAGGGAAGCATATGAGAAATTGTATGAAAATGGCATCTTAAAACAAGAGTTCAAAATCATAAAAAGAAAGGGTTTGATACGTGCCCTAGAATTCTCCATTGTTTTCAAAACTAAC
This sequence comes from Cupressus sempervirens, assembly GCA_028749045.1. Lineage (NCBI taxonomy): Eukaryota > Viridiplantae > Streptophyta > Pinopsida > Cupressales > Cupressaceae > Cupressus > Cupressus sempervirens. Next base: position 148,083,583 of record CM053793.1, read on the forward strand.
TAGATAAGAATAGTTTTGAGTAGAGTTCATGATGGATCTCTATGATTGAAAGGAGGGATAATAAATATTTTGAAGAGAATAATCCACAGGGTGACTACTTTTCCAACCCTAGATCAGCCAAGGACTCTATAGAGTAACTCTAAAGAGGCAATAGAGAAAAATATAGGTGCAAAGTGGAATAAGTGTGGAATGAAAATAGATTCCATAACTAATCCACCAATAAAATTTGTATTTAGGATCATGTCTCACAAGATTTATCAATCAAGAAGATTGAATAGTGTACGCTGCATTGCAGTGGATTTGGGATATAAAATTTTGAAGAAAGATCATACATATGATCTAGATGAAGTTCAATTGCAGTAAATAATGGAGAACCTAGGAGCAGTCAAGAAGAAAAAGAGTACTTAGTGTAAATTTGGATCAATCCTAATTTTCATATTTTTCTATTTACAGAACACATTCCCATCTTTTGGTAAAATAGGATGGAAGACAAACAAGACATTGTTGCCCGGATAAATGAATACATTGAACAGATGGGTGAGAACTTTGAAACTATCATGACAAGCTATTTTGAAGACTTTAAGAAGTCTATAGAGGATGAGAATATCTATTTCCTTGGTTGAGCAGTATTACAATGACATATTCTTTCTTGTTGATATTGATTATACTTATGTGTAGGCTACCATACCTAAGGTAAGATGGCTAAAACCCTTAGGATATGAGATTAATGTTGATGAAGCCTCAGCTACCATCACTATACTTCTTGCTGAAGAAGTTGATAAAAGAGCCAAAATATTTAAAATTATAATGTGATGAAGTCCAAAGTAGAAATGGAGTTAAAGATAGCCTCCACACTAAAGAAGAAAGATAAGCTGGTGAATAAATTAAAGGAAAAATTTGGTGAAGGTGATGAAGTGTATCAAGAGGAAGACTATGAACAAACTAAAGAACCTCTTGCATTAACCTAAGGCATAGGTGAGGAAAAAGAAGAAGAAGAGGGTGTTAAGGAAGAGGAAGCTAAGGAAGCACCAGTACATGTCAAGACCAAAAAGAGAAAGGTCAAGGAATAGCCTGTGGTCAAAGCTAATAAGGTTGCAAAACCTAGGCTAGTGAAGCCAACAACGCTAGCCACTAGAATAAGCACAAGAGTTACCACTCAAAAGGCAAAGGAGAAAGAAAAATAGAAAGAAAAAGGAGGCCAAGAGCAGAAGAAGAAAAGAAGAAATTATATTGCTCAACTAGAATCAAATGAGGAAAGAACTAAATTAGATGATCAAGACCAATTTAAAGTGGTAAGTTATACACCACTTTTTTATTTTGAGAATATGCATGAAAATATCAGAAAAAATGCTGATTTTTCTAGTCTTAAGAATGTAAATTTTAACAATTTGGAAAAAGAGGAGAAAAAGATAGCATAAGAAACCCTATAAACAATGATGTCCAAATTTAGGAATACACCATTATAATTTTCCAATTCAGTACCCAAGGCATTGTATGATTTAGTTGAGAAAAAATGGCACTATTATTTAAATTTGGAAAAGTAAACAAGGGAGACTACATTGGCCCACATAATGCCAAAATTGACCAAAGGGAAAATTTCTAAGGAAAATAAGAAATATGGTGGAAGATTTACGCCAAAGTATAGAGCCTTTAGCATTCTTCAAAATGACATTGAAGATGTTGTAAAGAAGTCCACTCAAAAGTGGAAATTAATTTATTGATTAGCAATAGTTAAGAAAGGAGAGAAGGACCCCTTTGAGGGTAAAGATGATGATAAAGAAGAGGATGACAATGAAGAGTGCAAGGAAGAGAAAAATATAGAGGAGGGGACTGAGAATATGGACACTAACATGACAACAGTTGATCAATAGCATGAAGAACAAAGTGTGCAAGACAGTCCTCCTCATGACACAAATACACCTATAGAAACCATAATTGTCAAGGAATTTTCTGATGCATTAGCTCAGAACATCAATCCATTAACTGCAAAAGATTTGAAAAAGATTTTAGATCAATCTACACTTTAAGCTCAAATTTACAAAAATCCAATTTTGATCAATGTAGCAGAACTTCAAAAGGCAGTAATAGAAGTTACAAGGGATAAGGTGTGCACACAAGAACCACCTTCTTCTATCCCTACTTTTGCTAGTGATCAACCCTTGATTTAAACAACTGAAGATACATCTATAAAGGTTGACACAAGTGTCAAAGAAGACACAATTGAGAAGGTGCAGACTACCATAGAAAAGGGAAAGGAGATAGCAACTGAGAAAATAGGATAGATAAATACTTTTTACTTGTAGTACAGCCACAATGTGCAACTCTAGTCATTGTCATAGATCAAGAAAAGGTTGAAGAAGGTAAAAAAACACCAAAGGTAAAGGAGCAAGAGGCCATTCAAACATTGGTAACTTTCCCAACATTAGGATCCTCACCTACAAAACTTCTTTAGTAGTAGAACATGAAAGGAATACCCCTAAAAATCTCAGTGGTAGGATCAAGATTTTCTAAGGTTGAAAAGGTAATTCACTATGGTGGTATATATTTAGATGAAGAGATAGTTATTCCAAAATTTGATAATGACACAATGACGATTGATCAAATAAGAATTTTACAACAAGCATTAGAGAAGAAGAAACACCAAGAAATTCTTAGAAAGGAGTACAAAAAAAAGCAAGCATTACAAGAAATTAAAGACATCTTTTAGATGCATTCAACTTGTCTACTCCAAAAGAAACCAAGCCACTATTGGAACAATTGTAAAATATTGTGGATAAGGTTAATAATGAAGACCTAGATACAAATACCAAACTTTTGGAATGGTCTGAAAGAAAGTGCCAAGGAAAAGTAAATGAGAAAATATCTAGTGATATAGCACTAACACAATTTTCTTTGGAAAATAAGGTTAAGGATGTGAAGAAGGTACTTGACGATATTTTCTCATTGTACACCAAACTATGTGATTCTACACTCTTCGCCCAAGACACTAGACATAGAATACTAAGTCTAGAGAGGAATTTAAACATATAAGGTACATAGCTACCTAAGAACCTAGCTCAGAGTGAGAAGCATTTCCATACATTTCTTCAATCATAGAGTCAATTAGTTATGTTAACAGTAGAAGAGGCTAATTAAGAGCTAAATTGAAACAAATTCAAGCCTCCCTCACCCCACACATATAAATCCTCCACAAAGAATTAGGCTATGCAGAAACATTGTTGAAGAAAGATCTAAATCTTTTTACATCAAATGGCCTAGTACAGCTTGCAGTCGAGCTCACTATCCAAGTGAAGTCATTAGATGTTGCATGTGAAAATTGGGATGCAGCTCTAAAAATAATCATGAAAGTCCATAAATCATTTTGGAAAAATATACTATAAGTGTATAGAACCTCTGATATAAGTGTCAAAAAAGGGGAGACAAATAAGAAAGGGGGAGAAAGATTAAAAGGAGGACAAAATAATGAAAGGGGAAGATATCAATAAAGAAAATGAGAAAGCATGAAAAAAGATGGAGTAATCAGAACTCCAAGTAATATAAATTTTTGAGAATTACAATACAGAAATAGAAATAGAGCAAAGAAAATATCAGCTAAAGGTAGAGCATAAAGAGTATAAGTGCATTGAAGGCAAAAATTATCATTTGGCAGAGACAAACCTACTTAGAATGGAGAAAAGATATATAAAAAACACATTAACTTAGAGGGAGTTATACATTTTTGAGATATATAGATTATTTGAAAAATTTTGAAAATTTTGAAGTTCTGTATATAAGTCGAGTCATGGTTGTATTATGTTCGAGTAGAATAGATTTTTTTTAGTCAAGTGTTTTTGACACCCATGTCAAAAGGGGAGATTATTGATCTCAGATTGGTTTTGACAATTGAGTGTCAACACACTTGAGACATTTACTCAGTTCATGCCAAACTAGTAATGCATGCTGAGTATAATATGTAAATATGAGACAATGTCAAGTTGCAATGAGTGTCAAGTCACTCATGTGATTCAAGTGTCAAGTGAACAATAGATGCCAAGTAGTTTAGGTGCCGAGCCAAAAGTATAATTACATTGTATGTTGAGCATCAGTAACTACATGTGCTAAGTAACAAAGATTGGACATTTTTGTTTGTTATGGCACAAACAACTATGTAAACCATTTTTTAGTCGACATAAGGTTACATTTTGATACTTTAAAGATAAGGAAAAATCTACATGTAGAATCCCTATGTAATTACATGTAGACAATCAAAAAAGGGGAAGGTTTAAGTGGAAAAATGTATGAATCTTAGTTGTAGATTCATACATAACCCTAAGCCACCTAAGTCTTCCTAAGGAGAAGGAACCCCTAAACTTTTTAAAGAAAGATAAGAGAGTAGAGAGCATTGTAAATGGGTGAAGGATCAAATTAAAGGTGCAAAAGATACATTCTTCAAAGCATTCAAGGTGATTTAGTAGTGAGAATGAATTATAGAATTAGTTAAGTGAAGAACAAAGGATAGAGGATACAACATTGTTACATTAGATCGTAAAAGGATTCATTAGAGATTGGATAGAGGTGATCTATTATTAGGAAAGAAAGTTCTAGCCTCAAGATGTATGCTAAGACATTTTTATATGTGATTTTGGTTAAATCTCTTAAGTAGAGTGGTCCTAATAAGCCTTACAAAAACCTTTAACAAGGTGACTTTCCTAGTGAGTGATCAAAAGTTCTTTAACCAGGCACACTTCTAACAAGGTGTTGAAATCCTCTAACAAAGTGAGACTTAAAAATCTTTGTAAACTTTTAATAGGGTAGGCCTTTCATAGGGTAGATTATGTTTCATGGTCAAACCATTATAACCTTTATTGCTGTATTAGTGAAGATTTGTGGGTTTCATCCCCACCCTAGTTTTGCCTTCTCATTTGGAAGGTTTTTAGGTAATCATATCTAGTGTCAAGTGTGTGTGTTTAATTGCTTACATGTTTTAGATGCATTTACTTTACTTATTATTTTAGTATGTTAATGCATGTGATGTATGAATGATGAAATTTTTATGGGTGCAAGTTTAAACTTCTAATTCACCCCACCTCTGACTAGTTTAACTTTCCCAATTATAATTCCAACACAAGAAAGTGCCAACTACAAGATCTATGCTAAGACATTTCGAGAGTTGATTTTAGTTAAATCTCCAAGGTGGATTAGTCCTAACAGGATTTACCAAATCCTTTAATAGGGTGGCATTCCAAGTGAATGAATTAAAGTCCTTTAACTAGGCACACTTCTAATAGGGTGTTGAAATCCTCTAACAAGGTGGCACTTAACAATATTTGTAAGCCTTTAACAGGGTAGGCCTTTTATAGGACAGATCATGATTCATGGTCAAACCATTATAACCTTGATTGGCTACACTTTATTGCTATAGTAGTGAAGATTTGTGGGTGTCATCCCCACCCCAATTTTATCTTCTCATTGGAGGGTTTCTAGGTAATTAGATCTGGTGTAAAGTGTGTGTTTGATTACTTACATGTTTTAGATGCATTTACTTTACATGTTATTTCAGTTTATATATTGAATGCATGTGATATATGAATGTTGAAAGTTTTATGGGTCCAAGTTTAAAGTCTTGATTCACCCCCCAACCCCACCCCACCCCACCCCCCCTGAAGTTTACCTTTCCCACTTCTAATTCCAACAATTGGTATCAGAGCCAAGTTCTTTGAAGGGTAAGCTTTGTAGCTTAGAGGAAAGATAATGAAATGGAAGTCTACAAATTGGGGAAAATCATGAAAATTAGGAGATTGAGATACATATTATATTACATCAACTAAATGAAACCCAAGATTCCTTGAAAAGTTCCTTGAAGAGAAGGAAAGAGATTACTATAGCAAAATATGACACACAATACAAAGAGATTGACACCACAAAGCTATTTGCATATGGTAACTCTAGTCAATTCGATGTAGTAGTTGTAGATCTAATGTAGAAGAATAAAATCTAAGCTGAAGAAATCAAAAATCTCAAGTTGGAGCAAGAATCACAAGCTATACTAATATGTGAAGTGACTAAACAAAAGAAGAAATCCATGGAAGACAAAGCCATGATTGGAGAAGACAAAAGAATTCTGGCAAACAAACTAGAAGAGAAGTCAATAGAGCTAACCAAGATCTCAAACATACAATTGGATACCTTGATCCAAATTATAAATGATCATCATGAGTTGAACGTCAAGGACATTGAGATAACTACATTGAAGTTGCAGAATGAACAATTGCAAAATGACTTGGAAAAGAAAAGAAATCTATTGAAAGTTTCAACAATCCAAATGAAGTCATCAAATACTTTGAGGAATTGTTGAGATCCCTTAGATCTAATAGAGATACATTAGTATTGGGCTAGTCAAGTACTAAAGAAGGAGAATCATCCAAAGTTGCTAAAGAAAGGAACACCAAAGGTAAGAACTCAAAACCTACTTGTCATTATTGTGGAAAGAAAGGACATACAACTAATGTGTGTACAAGAAACAATACAGAATGTCAAGCCCAAGAACATGGTTCACTATCATAAGTGCAATAAACAAGGTCATTAGGCACATGAATGTAGAACTAGAACCCTGCATGCATCAAAATTTGAAGGATATTCCTACAACTATTAGAAGTATGGACATAAAGGCTTTGAATGTAGATCCAAGTCCATGTAGTCATCAAACAAGCTAGTAAAGGTAAGAAGCTATGGAAACTCTTATAATTGGGATAACAATACAAGATATAGTTGTCCCTATTGTCAAGAATATGGACATATTCTTAAGAATTTTATTATGACTCACTTCAGTGGTAACTACAAAGGCAAAGGAAAGGCAGATGTTGAACACATCATGAATGAGATGAATAAGACATGGAAGAAGAAAGATGGTTACATTACATCAACTAGAGAAGGGATCACTTCACCCAATGAATTAGGTGGTCACACCTCATCAAACTAAGCAAAGAAGAAGTATGTGGGATTGATATTCAAAGTATCATATCATACATCAATTCCAAAAGAAGTTAGTACTGAAAGGACTACATTAGCATGAATGAAGATGCAAGATGTTGTTGAAAATTCAAGATTAAATTTTTTAAGTTTTCATGTTGTTTTTGAGTGTGAAAAGTTTTCAATGGATGTCGAGTGGAATACTAGTTAGTGCTAAGCTACCAAACTATCTAGTTGATGCCAAACTCTATTGTAGCTACTGAGTGGTGGTAATATTTATAGATGCCAAGTGATTCTGAGATCAAGTTTATGCTGAGTTTATAATTGTACAAGCACTAAGCATTAATTGCAAGGGTTTTTGAAGGGTCTATGGTCATTTTTCACTCATTTTTTGTGATTTCAAATTTGCACAAGAGCTAAAAGAGTAGAAGGAAATTTAGAAATTTGTTTGAAGCATTCACAAAAGATCTTAGCAATGCTTTCACTCCTATTCTTCAAATTTTTAAAGGTATTTATCATGAGTTAAACTATGCAATTTGTAGTGATAAAACCCTAGTTTATCACAATAGTGTCTACCTCAAGAAATGTAGAAGGGAAAGGGGTCTTGAATGTCCAATTAGTTACTAACAAACTAAATAGCCAAATTTCAAAGTAATTCTAGATGTTTCTTACAAACCAAGATCCTTCATGCATGTCGTCCATGATTCCCCAAACAGTCATTATGGTCCAAGATGTTAGAAAATGCTACAATTTTAAGATAGGAGGAATAAGTGACATGGAAATAAGAGAAGCCTATGATAGGTTATGTGAAAATGGTGTCTTGAAAGAAGAATTCAAAATATCAAAGAGAATAATCCATAGGGCAACTAGTTTCCCAAACCTAAATTGGCCAAAGACTCTGCGGAGTGATTTGAAAGAGGAAATAGAGAAGAATACAGGAGGAAAGTGGAACAAATGAGAAATGATAATTGACACTATTATAGATCCACTGATAAAATTTGTAGTAAGGGTCATTTCTCACAAGTTTTATCAATCTAGTAGATTAAACAATGTACTATATATTGTAATAGATGTTGGATAAATTGTGAAGAAAGATTATACCTGTTATCTAGCTAAGCTTCAACTACAAAAGATAATGGAAAACCTTAGAACAATAAGAAAGACTAAGAGTGCACAGTGCAAATTTGGATCAATTCTAATTTGTATATTTTTCTATGTATAGAATACATTCCCATATTTTCATAAAAAAATAGGATGGAAGTCAAACATGTTAGTTTTTGCTCAGATAAATGAGTACATTAAGAAGATGGGAGAAACTTTTGAAACTATTATGACAAGCTATTTAAAAAACTTTGAGAAGTCTATGAAGTAAAGGATGAGATACCTATTTCCTTGCTTGAACAATATTACAATGATATATGTTTTCTTATAGACATTGATTACACATATGTATAGGCTACCACACCTAGGGTAAGATGGCTAAGACTCTTAGGTTATGAGATTAATGTTGATGAAGCCTCAGTACCCATTATTGCACTTCTAGCTAGGGAAATTGATTTAAAAAAAAATATTTGGAAATTATGATGTAATGAAATCAAAAGTAGAAATGGAATTGAAGAGAACCTTTACACTAAAGAAGAAGGATAAATTAGAGAAGAAACTCAAGGATAAATTTGGTGAAGGTAATGAAGAGAGAGAAGAGGAAGGAGATGAAGAGGATGAAGAAAAAGAACAAGAAAAAACCCAAGAACCTCTTGCACTAACCGAAGGAATGGGTGAGGACAAAGAAGAAGAGGAAATAGAGGGTGCCAAAGAAGAGGAAGAGGAAGTACCAACACATTTTGAGCTAAAGAAGAGAAAGGCCAAGTCATAGCCTATGGCTAAAGAAAATAAAGTTTCTAAACTAGGCCCAACAAAGCCAACAACTCATGCCACCAGGGCAAGCACACGAGCTACCACACAAAAGGCCAAGGAGAAAACCAAGCAAATAGAACAAGGAGGCAAAGAGTACAAGAAATAGAGAAGAAAATATATTTCTCGACCTGACTTAGATGAAGAGAGAACTACATTAGAAGATACAAGTCAATTCAAGGTGGTAAGTCATACACCACTTTTTGATCTTGAAAATCTATCTGAAAATGTTAGAAATAATGTCGATCTATCTAGTCTTAAGAATGTAAATTTTGATAATTTGGAAAAAGAGGAGAAAAATTTAGTAGAAGCCATATATGAAATGATGTCCAAATTTAAGAATAAACCATTAGAATTTTCTAACTTAGTACCCAAGCCATTATATGATTTAGTTGAGCAAAAATGGCATTATTGATTAAATTTGGAAGAGCAAATAAGGGAAACTACTTTGGCCCAAATAATGCTAGAACTGACAAAAGGGAAAAATGCTGAGGCAAACAAGAAATATGGAGGGAGGTTCACACCAAAGTATAGAGCCTTCAACACTCTTCAAAATGACATTGAAGATGTTGTCAAGAAATCCATTCAAATGTGGAAATTAATCTATGGATTAACTACTATGAAGCAAGGAGAGAAGGACCCCCTTTAAGGGTAAAAATGATGATAAAGAGGATAGGAAAGAAGAAAGAAATATAGAGGAGGAGACTAAGAATATGGATACTAACATGGCAACAACTGAACAATAGCATGAGGAATAAAGTGTGCAAGACACAGAGATGCTGAGTGCTAGTCCTCCTTGTAAGGAAACTTGGCAAGAAAGATAATAATAATTTCCACATAACCCACAATATATTTGAAATAAACACAGAATTAAAATCTACATGCAAGAGAATAGACAACATACCCATAAAATTGTGACACAAGATATACCTTGGGAAACCCTCATTGAGGGAAAAAACTCAGCCTCCAAAAGCATCCATCACTATGTATTATTCAAAAAAAAAATATCATTGCCATACAACCATGGAAGCCTTCATGGCCATAGCCACAACCAAGAAAACTATGTGAACAAGCATGAATCCACACATCCCATGCCATGCTTCCAACCTTCACAAATTCTCCCTTGGCTAACCTGTCAAGCCTTGTCCCGCTCGACTCTTGCCTTTTTCCTAACTACCCTTGTGGTTGCTTATATAGTAGCAAGTCCCACAAAACTACCAAGTGGTATTACATAGACCATGTGCTACCTAACCCACTGACCCCACATTTAATATTGGGCATTTAATTCTTTTCCCCAATATTAAATAATAACATAAAACATTATCACAATGTTACAATACAACTCATCAAGAATATTCCATGGGAATCTTTACATGTTGTAGGTCAATCTAGGCACAACATTACATAATAAAATAAAATAATAAAATATAACAATATTATGCAATGTGTGCAACACCCATTATCTCAACACTCTTCATGACACAAGTATACCTGCAGAAACTATCATTGTCAAGGATGTCTTTGATGCATCAACTCAGAACATCAACCCATTAATTTTAGAAGATTTGAAGAAGATTCTAGATCAATCTACACTTCAAGCACAATTATGTACAAATCCTATTTTGATCAGTGTAGATGAACTTCAAAAAGCAGTAGCTAAAATCACAAGGGATAAGGTGAATACACAAGAACCACCTTCTGCTATCCCTTCAGTTACTAGTGATCAAACTTTGATTAAAATAACTATAGACACATCTATCAAGGTTGAAACAAATGTTAAAGTGGATAGAGTTGAGTAGAGGCAGACTTTTGAAGAAGAAGAAAAGACAACAATAGACTAAACAGGATAGATAGATACATCTATACCTAAAGAACATAAATAAGGTGCAAGTCATGTCGTTGCCATAGATCACTAAATGTTTGAATAAGGTGAACAAACACCTAAGCTAAAGGAGAAAGAGGTCATCCAAGCATTGGTAACTTTACCAACATCTAGCTCTTTACCTACAAAACTTCTTCAAAAGCCAAGCACAAAATTTATACCCTTGCAAATTTAGTGCCAAGCTTAAATTCTTCTAAGGTTGAAAAGGTAATACACTATGGTGATGTCAATTTAGATGAAGAGATAATAATTCCTAAATTTGATTATGAAACAATGGCAATAGATCAAATTAGCATTTTACAAAAAGATTTAGAAAAAAGGTAGCATCAAGAAATGGTTAGGAAGGAGTATAGGCAAAAGCAAGCACTAAAAGAAATCAAAGACATCTTTTTAGATGCATTTAGCTTGCCTACTCCTAAAGAAACCAACCCACTACTAGAACAATTGTCAGATATTGTGGAAAAGGTTAATAATGAATATATATATATATGGATACAAATTCTAAACTTTTAGAATGGTCTAAAAGAAAGTTTCAAGGGAAAGTAAACGAAAAGATATCTAATAACATAGCACTTACTCAAGTTGCATTGGAAACCAAGGTTGAGGATGTAAAGAAGGTACTTGAAAATATCTTCTCATTGCACACAAAATTTTGTGATCCCACACTCTTCACCCAAGACACCAAACATAGAATTATGGGCTTGGAGAGGAATTAAGGATATCAAGCACACAACTACCAAAGAACCCAGTTCAGAGTGAGAAGCATTTCCATTAATTACTTCAATTACAAAGTCAATTAGTTGTGTTAACAATAGAAGAGGCTAACATAAGAGACAAATTGACACAAATTTAGGCCTCTCTCACCCCACACGTGAATATTCTCCATAAAGAATTAGGCTATGCTGTTAAAGAAAGATCGCAATATTTCTACACTAGATGGTCTAGTACACCTTGTAGTCCAGCTCACTATCCAAGTCAAGGCATTGGATATTGCATGTGACAATTGGGATGTAGCTCTTAGAATAATAATGGAAGTTCATATATCCTTTTTGGAAAAATACACTACAAGTGTATAGCCCATTTGACATAAGTGTCAAAAAGGGGGAGTTACTAATTTTGACCCCAGTGATATACATTTCTTTAAGAAATATAATGCAGAGATAGAAATAGAGCAGAGCAAATATTAGCTAAGGTAGAGCATAAAGAGTATAAGTGCATTGAAATCAAAGAGTATCAGTTAGCAGAGACAAATCTACTCAGAATGGAGAACATATTTTGGATATAGAATAGACACATTAGCTCAGTGGGAGTTATACATTTTGAGGTACATAGATTATCAAAAAAATTTGAAGTTCTATAGATAAGTTGTGTCATGGATATGTTATACTTGAGAAGATCAGATTGATTATGAATATTCAAGTCTTTTTGACACTCATGTCAAAGGGGGAGATTGTTAATCTTAGATTGGTTTTGACAATTGAGTGTCAACACACTCAAAAAAATTACTTAGTTCATGCCAAACTAGTAATGCATGTTGAGTACAACATGTACATATTAGACCATGTCAAGTTGCAATAAGTGTTGAGTCATTGATGTGCCAAATCACTCAAGTACCAAGTACATAGACCATGCTAAGTGATTCAAGTGCTAAGAGAATAGTAGATGTTGAGTAGTTTAGGTGCCAAGTCAGAAGAAAAATTATAGTATATGTTGAGCATCAGTAACTACATATGTTGAGTAACACAAATTAGACCTATATTTTTTTTATGGCATAGACAACTATGTAAACTATTTTTCAGCAAACATAAGGATAATTTTTTATCCTTTAGAGATAAGAACAAATCTACATGTAGATCCCCTATCCAATTACATGTAGCCAATCAAAAATTTGGGAAGGTTTAAGTGGAAAAATGGATGAATCTCAGCCAAAGATTCATACCTAACCCTAAGCCACCTCAATCTTCTTAAGGAGGATGAAGCCCTAAATTTTCAATAGAGAAGAGAGTTGAGAGTATTGTAAAGGGGTGAATGATCAAATTAGAGGAGCAAAAAAGATAGTTTGCAGAGCATTCAAGGTGACTTAGCAGTAAGAGTGAATTGCAGAATTAGTTAAGTGAAGAATAGGTGATAGAGGATATAACAATTGATACATTAGATCATGAAGGATTAATCAAAGATTGGATAGAGGTGATCTGTTATCAAAAAAGTAAGTGCCAACTACAAGATCTATGCTAAGACATTTTGACATGTGATTTTAGTTAAATCTCCTATGTGGAGTAGTCCTAATAGGCTTTACCAAATCGTTTAATAGAGTGGCATTGAAAGTGAATGACCTAAATTCCTTTAACTAGGCACACTTCTAATAGGGTGTTGAAATCCTCCAACAAGGTGGGACTTAATAGTCTTTATAAGACTTTAATAGGGTAGATCATGATTCATGTCAAGCCATTGTAACCTTAATTGGCTACACTTCATTACTGCAGTAGTGAAGATTTGTGGGTCTCATCCCCACCACAATTTTACCTTCTCATTGGAAGGTTTATGGGTAATCATATATGATGTCAAGTGTGTGTGTTTGATTACTTCATGATTTAGATGCATTTACTTTACATGTTATTTCAGTTTATATATTGAATGCATGTGATGTATGAATGGTGAAACTTTATGGGTCCAAGTTTAAACTCCTGATTCCCCCCCACCAGTAGTTTACCTTTTCAACTTGTAATTCCAACATAATTTATATCCTACCTACAACTATGTTAACAATTGATTCTTCTGAGTGTCAAATTTTTGGTATTGAAGTTTATTAGTAGAGATTACTGTTGAAATAGTTCTTGGTTTTGTATATTTGGAAAGAAAATATGTTAACATGGACTTAATTAAATTTGAAGGAAAAGTTGGTGGGAGGATGGAGGATATAGAGCTAGCTGAAGGCATTTTTATTGACAATGATATGAGTCATCTACAAATGCCTAAAAAATTTGAAGATGTAAAGACCTAGAAATGGTTAGAAATGTTGTTACTTCTATGAGTTTTCTTAGATATATATTATATACTAGTACGAGGGAAGAGAGTGTTCCTATAAGGTTGAAGAGAATAATCCATGAGTCTAGTGAATATTTCAATTAATTAAGAAGAATATTGAGGGAAGCTCAAGTACCTCCACCATACAATATTGTCATCAATTTGACTAATCAAGAACTATACAAAATGATGCTCCACAACTCTTCAACCAATATTCAGCTCCAATGATCTGGATTTAGGTTAACAAATGACACTCCACAATGTATGACATCCAATGATTTGGATTTGGATTAATAAATGGTGCTCCACATAGCTCTCCAGCCACTATTCTGACTTGTGCCTACAATTGTTGGGTTAACAAATGTTCATGTCCAATATAATTGACCTAAATGCATAAAACACCAAGTCAATCTAATTTGTTTACATACCTATATTGTTGCACTTAACCTTTTCTCCCGCCCATGCATAGCCACTAGAATGAAATGAGAATCAATTTTATATCCCATGTTTGTCAAAATTTTGACATTAAACTTTTAAAAGATTGAAATTTTGACCTTTTTAGGAAACATACAAAAAATACAATAAAACAATATGCTAGAATGGCCTTTGGTTGAAAATTTTGGTCAAAAATCAATGGAAAATGTAGTAGTGAGAGGGGACCTTCATTGTGGGAGTCATATGACTCACAAGATTATCCATCACAAAAAATCTATAGGAAAAAAAGAGGAGAAAGAATTAAGTGAAATATTTGAAAACTCACCCTATTGAACATCCCTAAAATCATCACATAGAAATTCATCCTTGTTCTCCACTATGAATGCTCCAACAACTTTTGATCCATTCCTAGGAGAATCTTTGAACCCTCCATTCTCTTGCTCTAAATTGGTAGAGAACATTTCAAAAAATACAAGTGGAAATTTGTGTCATTAGATATTGTAAGTAAATTGAGGTAACATTTTTTATTGCACAAAGAAGAAAAAGGGTGAAAACCCATGGTACAAATAATAGAAACTAAGTATTATTTAAAAAAATATTAACACACCTAGTGTTAGAAATCCAGAGATACATAAACTAAGGTCTGCCTTTATCAAAAATAAGGGTTCAAATGTGGAAAACCCACCAACCATGGTCTACATTACTAAGGATACACATGTTAGAAACCTCCATACTAGTTGCATTCTAAAACAAAGAAACAAGAACAAAGGATATAGATGAGCCTTTTAAAACTAAGAGAAACCACCTAGTCAAAAGAGGAAAAGAGAAAAAAGAGGAGAGACTAGATTCATCCTCAAAAGGCACAAAAACTATAGGTAGCTTGTTCTTTTTTCCCCCTCATAGCTATAGGTTTACATGCAATACATCCACCAATTTCGGTTAACCTTCCTAAAAATCATCCTCCCCCCTATGAAAACAACCTTCCCAACTTAATAGTGAAGGGGTCATCCTCAATAATAGTAGGGAGAAAAAAAATCTTGAAACTAATGTTGGGTGAGAGAATCTCCAAAACATCAACACTATCTTTAATGGTATCCTAGGTATCTTATTTTTTAGTAAAACTAACCTCCACCACCAAAAACACAAGAATGAACTCCACCTCTTTGATTCCATCTCCTAGTCAAGATCACAAAGCAATCAACCATAAAAATCAAAGTCCACTTTGAAGGAACACCCCAAATCCACAAGAGAAGAATAATAGAAGTAGTCCTCCCAACATAGCCTCCTTACTCCTTAAGAATAAGGAATCCCACCTAAATAGGGATAATGAGGAGGAAGAGGACCCCCAAAAAGACCTTCTTATGAAACCACTCCACCTTCCAAAGATTGACCAAATGAGGAGGAATGCTTAGCCCATTGTCAAAAATACCCACAAAACCTCTCACCATCTCAATAGATGATATATCCACATTAGTAATAGTTGTGCACATAATAGAGAGAAACATGAACTAGTCTTCAAACAAAAAGTCAAGTTGAAGGTGCCTTTGAAACTAAAGTTGTGACTTCATATCTATAGAAATAATAACCACTTGGAAGCTAAAAGGAAGGCCAAAAGAATAACCCACTTAAGAAACTGGGCTCATGAAAAAAGCACCAAAATTCAATAAGAAATAATAATAGAGAGATCTATTAAAGTGACAACTACTAACACACCAATGAGCCCCCAGATTTGCAAAATTTAGAAGTGGAACACCCCTAGATGTACAAAGAAGGGGCAAAAATAAGACTTCTAATAAGAGAAAAACCTTCAAAGAAGGTTCCCCACCATTCTAAGGGAACACCAAAAACTCCCAAGGGAACCAATAGAAATGCCAAATGAAGATGTCCAAAATTGCCAACCAATAAAATAAAACAAGGCCCCTAGATCTAGATAACACAACAAAAAAAACCCTTGGATGCATTATGGAGAGGGAGAAAACTAGTGTCTCAAGCTCACAAAATAGAGAGGACATAGCTAAGGGAGACCCATCCACTTTTCTAGGGGAAACCCACCAATACCAAAATTAAAGCTCCTAACTCTACAAAGTATTATAGTGGGGAAACGTACATTTCTCAGACCAAAAACCCATAATTAAATAATAGCCAAAACCCCCTTTTTGTAGCTGAATCCACCCACAATTCTCTACAACACACAACAAGCCACCAAGTGGTAAGCCCATGAAGGTTTTCATTCATTTGGCACAACATCATCTGATTACCCGCTATCACCATCACTAGATTCCACAACATTTGAAACCCTAGCCACATGCATTTCCCCACTAACACTTCTGCTCATGTAGCTCAACATTTGAAGTTGTTATCAAAGAAACTTTGAATTTAAAAAATTATGGTATGAAATAAAGTATTAAATAGAGAAACATTGTTTTGAATGTATAACATAGAAGATGTAGAGATTTTTTATAAATGAATATTTTATGTAAATACTATCATTATGCATAAAATAATTAAATAAAGTGATTCTCTTTTTAACTCATTGATTCTTGATTTAACATAGATTTCAACTACTAGTTAGCCAAGACAAATTTGCATTTAAGGGTAGCTATATCCTATGATGGACACAATTTTTCTAGAACCTAGGCTAACTATAATGTTGAAATCCTTCTTCACTTTAGGATCTACAAAACCTAGGTGAGTAGATCTCAGATTCATCTATATGTTACTAGTTCCTAACATATAAATCTCAATCTGTATTAAGCAGATGAAAACCCCAAAACCTTCTATGCTCATGCAATGTCAAAGACAAGAAATGGATAATAACATGACATATGAGATTCACAAGTGAAATGCGGGTATTCTTTTCAGCTCCACAACATGAAAGGAAAAATGATTTTAATTAATTGATTAATATCAACATAACCTACATATGAGACAAGTTGACAAAAATGCACTTGCAGATCCTATGACTGATCAATGCCCTATCCATTGGATATTCCACAAATCACAACATGGATCAAGTATTAGTGATCTATCCCTATACTTAGTAAATCAAAAATCTATGTTCAAACTAAAACTTGTTCTCATTAAATCCTTCTATGAAAGCTACAACCTTACCAAGATATATCAAGCATTTACATGATTCTTTGAACCAAAGGCAAAATACAACATGACATACAACCCAAAATGAATTACAAATAGATCTATAATCTTTGATCATAAACCACAAAAGGTTACAAACAACAAAGATAGAAGACATGAATTAGAATGAAACTAGGTTAATTTACTTCTTTTTGTATTCATTTCCTTGAAGCAAATACATTCAAAATACATGAAAATAACTCATAAAAAAAATAGTATACATCCATTATTTGTTGTTTATATAAGAGAGAATGTTGAGGATGGTGGTATCACAACTATGGAAACCTATATGAACAACAAATAATAGATTTATACTGTGTATTTCTGATACACTTTGTGTTCTATGAGTTATTTTCATACATTTTGAATGTACTTGCATCAGTGTAGAAGGTTTTGGGATTTTTGTCTACCTAATATAGGTCTATAGATAAATCTGAGGTCTATCTACCTAGGTTTTGCAGAGCTTGAAGTGAAGAAGGAGTTCAGCCTTATAGTTGTTTTGGGTTCTAGACAAATTGTGTTGAATCATAGAAGATAGCTGCCCTTAGATACAATTTTGTCTTGGCTACCTCGTAGTTGAAATCTCTATTAAATCAGGAGCTAAAAAAATTGTGACTCTGATGGGGATAGGGCTGCAATAGACCTTATTAAAAGAGCATGAATCTATGGTATCAATTATATATATTGATTCATGTCTCCAGTCATGTTTTTCCCATCTGAGTCACCAATAAAATGGCAAATCTTCTAGGGACATATTGAATCTTTCTAGTAGACAAACCTTGAGAATCTAAAAATAGATTCAATATAACAACAAGAAAGGAATGAATTTTTTTTCTTCAGTAGTAAGGTTGTGATGCTTTTTCTATTTCCTTAATGAAGATTCATGTCTCCTAGTAATGTTTTATTCATGACTGTGAGACCCCACATGATCCGGCATAGTGTAGATGACACAATTGCATTATGATACTTTTAATTTGATATTTTGATATACTTTCGAGACTATAGGGTAATGTTATTTTAATATTTGCATCTTGATGATCCACACTTATGTTTGCACATTAAGACCTAAATGATATAATTAATAATTTCATTCATGTACTAGATCTTTTTAATTGCTTTGATAGAGGCTAAATTGTAGAAATGCTTGTGATTCAATGTTTATGTGGGAGGTATGTTACTGCATTTGATATTTAGTATTTGGATATTTGAAATTATTCAAGATTTAGTATGACAATGGCTTACTTTATCTATAGATTTTGACACTTATAATAGTGTTTTGCATCTACGATATGCACGATGATCCTCATATCGGGAATGGAATGATTAAACACATATGGATGCAACTTATGGCATGATAAAATTAGATTATAATATGATGATTACGATGACCTATGACTTAATGAGATATGTAGATAAATGTTAATTTAATTATGATGGTTTATGATTTAAATGTGGATAAATGTTAATTTGATAAGGATGATTTAGGATTTAATGTACTATGCAGATAAATGTTAATTCAATTATGATGATTTATGATTTAATGTGGTGCACAGATAGATGTTGATTTGATTTTGATGGTTTGTGATATGCAAACCCTGATATTTAACATTTTGAATGATTTATTTGAAAAGATTAGGAAAAGAAATTTAATTGAATTATGTTAATAAGATTATATAATGTTTGAAATTATATGCATTTATGGTATTTATTTATATAACTTGCTTGGACTAGTGATGCTCGAGTTAAATGTGTAGGAAGTGGAACCATGAAAATTCTTGGGGGAAACAAGTTCCAAACCTATGTGAACACAGTTTAACCAAGGAAAATCTTTGGAAAATTCAACAGCCTCATTGTGAAAGTGTTTTATTTCATAATGTAAATTTTTTTGCATGAGGAAATGTTTAATCATAATTTTGATGCATTAAGGACATGTCATGGTAAAGTCTAATGTATCTTATTGTGTCACTTGACACTTATATTTGTCTATGTATTGATGACATGTCACCTAGAGTGTTGGTCAAAAGGTCACTTAATCTTAGTCCTTTCCTTTTTTTCCAATTAATTTTTAAGTACACCCACTTGGGAAAGAGTGTTAGGATGGGTCAACATCATGTTGATTTTCGAATTCAAACTTGTTAGGGTTTTTAGGGTGGCTAAATGGGATCCTAGAGTATCATTTGATTGAAAATAAGACACCCTAATGGTAGTAGGACATGTTAGGAGCCTAAATTCAACCATATTAGTGATTTGATAACTTAGGAGACCCTTTAAACAATGCACTCTTGAACCAATTCGAAATTTGGGGTTTCCCTATGAGTGTACCCTCACCATCCCACTTGGTCAACTTTTTTATTTTGAAGGAGAAAAAATGTAAGAAAAAATAAGCTTGATGTTCCTACTAAAAAAAGGTTAGTGTAGAGTCTTTTAGAAGGGTGGTGAAAAATTAGTGGGTGTTCACCCACTCTCTAAGTTTAGAGACAGTTAGGTTTTGGAGGGAGATTAAGGAAGCTCTACACCAACCTTCTTTGCCTTAGCTTGGACCAAGGTTAGTGAGTCCAAAACATGATCATTTCCTCCTTTTGTATTGCATAGTGAATGTACAAGTATGGATAAATTTTGTTATGGGTTCATGCAATGTATTGTGAATCTCGGATTGTGGATTTGAGCATTGTGAAGTGGTGTTTGTAAATCTTGTATTGTGGACATGGAAATTTTGTGTTGTGTTATTTTGAATGAGTATTGTGTTCATGTAGTTTCTTGATTTTATTTCTTGATCTTGCATTTTGATTTGAATTTCAGGTGTTGATATGGGTGTGAGGGCTTCACTCACCCTTTTGGGAAGGGAAGAGTAGTGCAAGGTGAAGGGATTAGTTGGGCTTGAAATATAGTTGAGAACCTTGGAGTATGGGTTCCATTGTATGCCATATTCATTCATATCTTGCTTTGGGGGTGATAAGGGAAATGAAGGTGTAGAATGGAAGATTATGGAGTATGGGTATTCAAGGATGCTATGGAAGTATGCAGAGGATTTCTATCAATGCCCCAAAAGGGCATGAACTTGTTGAACTATGAATGCCCCAAAAGGGCGTGAAAACTATTTATTGCAGATATGTGATGATATGGCAAGTCTCCTTCTTGAAAGCACACCTTCACCGTATTTTCAATGATTCCAATGGTGAATCATAGTGTACACCTTGGAAGAGAGTATTATGTGTTATCTTGTAAGTTTCTTATGCATGATCATATGTGTTATGGGTATATCCTATTTGTGTCTTGTTTCTCCTGCTAGGTGGGTGGCTTCATAGAAGCCTAGGATGGGAGGTGAGCCTCCATGGTTCCCAATTTTGTGTGTGGTTGAAGGTTTTGTGAAGATGGAATCCTTGAAAATATTAGGGTTTGACTCTTGGGCATGTATAAAGAAAAAAAAAAAAAAACCAAGTGTGTGGAAAGAAAAATCCTCTCATAGTCACCTCTCCATGTGTTATGATGTCAAGTTTAATTAGTTGTTTCATTTTAATGCAAAAAAGAAAGGGAGAGATTTACTTCATATTTGATGTTGTTGTAATTGTACAAAGTGGATTTTTTAGTAAGATGAATATAGTTGCCCTTGCATGGAAATGTTCATTGTAAATTTACCATGGTGTGGTTGGATGTAATATGAAGAAATCATGTTAATCATATACTCCTCATGTTATTCTATAAATCCTATGGTATAGATATTTCATAGTTGTTGTATAGAAGATCCTTATTGCTATAGTTGATTCAATTTGAAAACATAGCTAGTTGCATAGTAAAATTATATGCATACATTTAATACAACAGACAAGAGTTATTATAGTTTAATAGTCCTTTGTACATGCTTGAAAATAAGTTCATTTTGATCTCTAGTCTTAATAGTTCCTAAGGTGAGGAAGGATGAAATGTATTGAACTTAGAATGACAAGACCACTTGTAGCTACACTTAAACTCTCTTGAATTGGTATAGGATGGACAATTAAATTCCATCCCAATTATAGATCATTATAATATTTAGTAAGGATATTCCTAGAATCTTCATTATGGAGTACTAATAAAATAATCATACCTATCTAGAAGACAAAGCCCCAAGTAATATAAATAGCTAACCTAGGGGCAAGACCATGCCTACTCCTTCTAAATAATATAAAATACTACTCCCTTAGAGTAAGGCATTAGTATAGGTGTGTTTCCTCTTTAACATAGAGAAAGATCCAAAAGAGAATAAAATCCTTGGTGGCTTGATTGGAGGTGGTTTAATGCCACTCCTTTTTCTAATTACAAGCCAAGTTTGGGCTACAGATGGCTTTTGTCTCATCTTCCCATGGTGGATACACTAAACCATAGATGGCATTTGCAATCTTCCCTTTCTCAATGGAGAAAATTCTTTGACACTATATGGAATGCTATAACTGAACCCAAGATTGCAAATTTTTCTTGGTGCTTGGCCTTCCAAGGTCTTCCTCTAGGGCCTCAACTCAAACACATTGGGGTTCCTAACCCTAGATGCCCTTTTTTTGGACAACCAAAATCTTTCTTGCATATTTTTTGGTTTTGCAAGTGTGCTCAAATTATTCGCACTGGATTCATGATTTCTTCAAGCCATTCAGACCTGAGTTTTTCTCTTGGCATATGATTTTATTGGGTTACTATCCCAGATTTCCTCAGAAGTTCACCCAAATTTGGGATACCTTTAGGCTGGAGATCTATTTTCTCCATGGAAAGATAGGAATGTTATTCTTTTCACACACAATTTTCTAGATGTTAACATTTCTATGTATACTACGACATGCCTTTGTAATAATGTAATTATTCAAGCATAGGTGCAAGCTAATAAAGTTGCACTCAAAGTTTCTCACCTATAAGAGCTACTCAATCACTGGGGTAATCCCCTTGTACTATTGCCAAAGTTCCTCTAGATGCCTTAGCGGAGACCTCAATGCCCCGTGACTTCTATCCTCGATGCCACTCCTCTGGCCACCACTCACACACCTTGCACTCCCAAGCTTCCTGCCACTTCTCTCCCAGTGATGGTGATGGTGGATGGAGGTGCCACTCAGCTTCACCACTTTTTGGTGGTTCTAGTCATTCCTTGGCTCTTCCCCCTAATTCCTATCATGCGCACTTAGGGGAGTGGCCTCGCCTGAACCTGGCAATTTCTCCTCCACAGCCAGAGGTCAAAGATGTAGAGGCTATCACAGTTGCTACTACTGGTGATGATGGCTAGACTATTCCTAGCCAACCCCTCAATCCTAAAGATGATTAGGGTTTTCAAGATAAAGATGATCCACCACCCTTAGTTGGCAGAACTTTGGTAGCTCAGGGTTACCTTTTTTTTTTTTTTTATGAATAGTTTTTGATTCTAGCTGTGGCTGTATTTTTTGTTTGGCTTTGAACATTTGAACTCTTTCATGGGGTGATCTTGTATCGCCTAGCCCCTTTTGTGAATTATAAACTGAGTATATTTTATTAATAGAAAAGGTAACTATTCATCAAAATAAATAAATAAATGAAACATAAATAAATATATTAGTACTAGACATATGCATAGGGTAAAGGAAATAAAGAAAAGAAAAATAAAACTAAATAAATAACAAACATACTAATGAGGGGGACAGTGGTCCCCACTCCCCTAGGCATCCACTTTCCTTGCAAATCTTATGTAAGCTACCTCCTCCCTTGGAAAAAAGGGGGTAAACATCATGTCATTGTGTTAAACAAGGTGCCTACCTTGCCAAAAAGTCAAAAGACATGTAAAATTAGATGGGACAAGTACCCCCCCTTCCACCAATCAACCTTCACCTTGGAGACAAGTTAAATACCTCTCTTCTTTTTTCTAATTGGTTGAATGAGCAATGTCATACACTTCTCGCTACTACCCCATGCCTAGGAAGAAGGAGCCAAATGTTTGGGAAAAAGGTTATGTCTGTATTAAGATGTCTAATTGCCCAACTTTGGGATCCATACTTTTTATCTATTATGATCTTCTAGGCATTCAAGGGAGGGATGGGACCCTTGTTACCCATATTGGGAAGAACAAAATGTGGCATGTGTAGATTAGGTTAGAAGTAGATGTGGGACATAGGAATTTGTTGATATTAACATTAGACCATAGATTCATAACCATAAATCTGATTTCATTTAAAGTAACTCCCTTCATACCCCATAGTATTGCTCATTTATCTTTGTTTTATTAATGTAAGCTAGAAATACATATTGAATTCCTACTTAAGAGGATCATCCTTTAAAAAAAAACTTAATTGACTTGAAAAGGGGTTAGAAAGATCTAAGTGCTAGAAAATTAATATAATTAGATAACACAAGATTATTGAAGAAATTAAAGAATTGTTAATTAGAGATTTTTATACATTTTAAATTACATTGTTTAGGATTGAGCTGGAAGTATAATTAATGTATACACAAATATGATTTTTATTTCTTATCTTGAGAATGTATCTTCTTTTCCAATGCTATAGAATCTAACCTAAAATTTTATAATAGTGTTATGTTATCGACACACACACACACACACACACACACACACACACACACACACACACACACACACACACACACACTCATTAATTTTAAAATATCTAATGCAATTACCTATATATATCTGAGATAGACATTAGTGTAAGTCTCATGTTAGAAGTTGTTATTTCAAAAAGAATATGAACTATAATTTCTTATAGTTATAATAGCATAGAGACTTCTAAGGGGTCTTCTCGATTATGTTATAGCATGTTATAATAAATAAAGGAAGGAAATGCAAATGTTGTTTTACATTAATGTTTACATAAAGTGTTTTTATCAAAAAAAATTATTCATAAGATTTGGTTTCAAATAGCATTCAAAAATATATTATTTGATGATTTTTAAATCTAACGTTTAAGTATAGTGTTGTTATTGATGATTGATATCCATCAAATTTAGTCTTCAATTAAGTTTATCCAATGGTAGAAAATTACACTATAGAATGATAAAAATTATAGTATTTATATGTCTAAGATGTATTCAGATGATAAATTGATATCATGGAAGTAGTACATATTAAGTGAATGATATAATAGCTTCATGTCTTCCTAGATGATGACTCGGTGTTATCAATGTAGTGAATATGTGTAGAGGGGTCTGACGTTTCTTTTAATTAAGTGTCTTATCTTTTCTCTAAATGTATTGTGATTGATGTCACAAGTTAGGATTATAGTTAAGCTAGAAATAATAAATATGTGGTAGGATTAATAATAATTAAAATGGTAAGTAGAAAAGTAGGAATATTAATTTTGGGTAAACAAGTTGCTAGAAGGTATTGTTATATAGAATATGGAGGATGAATAATTAAGGGTCTATTTAAAATACCTAGCAAGTCAACATTAATTTAAACAAGAAAATAAAACTAATAAAGGATAAAAAATGAAAATACTCCATTTAGAAGCATTAGTTATACCCTAAGAATGTTAAACCAAAAACATAGCGAGAAAAGTCACTAGACATAGAGTCAGAATGTCTAGGACTATGGAATAACATAATCATTTTTGCTAGTGATAAAATTACTGCAATCTCATGGATATACTACTTGTACTTCACATGTGTTGTCTTATTACAAGGTTTGAATGTAGAATCAAATGTTAACCTAACCCAACTCTTGTGTCATAACCTAGATCTTAAATAAATGTTAGGAGATATTTTGGCACTGCCATGGAAAAATTGAAGAACATGACTCCTATATATATATATATATATATATATATTTGATATAAAAAAAATTGTGTTGGTTGTGTTTCACCTTAGAAAATTAGGGCATGGCAATGAAACCAATAGTTTTGAGAGTTGGATGAAAATTTTGTGCTACAATCACAATAATTTTATCATCAATAAATTTAGCTATGTGCAAGGCACTATTGTAAAATTTAGAGTCAAGTCTAATTAGATATGTTTCCCTCTTTTCCAAGTGTGTAATTCTCTAAGAGTGGGTTGATATTTTGCAAGTTTCTTAGAAATTAAAAGTCTGGTTTAGATTTTTCAATTACCTAATTATGATTCAAAATTCTATCACATAATTGTAAGTGATGACTATAAATATCTTTGTACCAGTTCTGAATTGAATTCAACAAAATATTTGAGAGACTGAAAGCTTGTTGTTGAGAAGATTTGAAGCTTTTGTGAGCAGTTCTTAAAAAAAGAAGTTATCAATTCTTTATTAGAGAGTTAAAGTGTCTTATGCATTTGATGTTTTATGAAGTTGAAGTGTTAAAAATGAAATCACAACAGTGATTTTGTATGCCTCTTTTCAAGGAGGTGGTGGCTTTATATGTTCTTTTATTTATGGTGTAAAGAAGTTCGTGTTTACATTAGTGCCAAATTAGAATATCCAGTTGCAACATAAAACCTTAAATGGTATTATAAATTTCATGGGTTTTCTTTTCATGAAAATTGACTAAGAAAAAATGGTTGCCTATATTTAGTGATTTCAGCACTAAGGAAAGAGAAACTTTATTGTAAAATCGATTTAGATTTCAGATTTGAAGGTAGTTTAACAAGTTATGAAAGTGTTTGTAAAGACATTGTAAGGTTAAGAAAAGAACTCCGTGATCAAATTATCATTTTCATAAGGAATGAAATAGGAGATTTTCAAAGTCTAAATGATGTTCAAAAGTACTTAAAGTTCAAATCAACACTCTTGAATCTCCATGTTTCTTTAAGACCCAAAGAGGCTTCATGGCCAATGGTTTTCTTAGATGTTTTCATTCCTAATTCAATAAATTGGTCATCAAAATTGAAGTTATAAAGGGTTATTCACATTAAATAATCCTTGAAGAAAATTGAGAGTTATTTGATTGGCAATGAATGTTATGTTGACTCTTTTGATGGTGGATGTGAAAGTGCTAAAGAGCCTAGTGAGTATGATAGATATTAAAAATATGATACATCTAATGTTCATGAAGATACAGATTCTTAGTCTAGAAAATCAAATAAGTGTAATTAAATTTTTGAAGATAAGCATATGGTTGATTCCCTTTCTTATGATAGTATGTATGAAGAAGAAATGTATAACAGCACAAGGGATCACTCTTCTTGTGATGATGATGAACAAGCTAAGGTAACTAATGTTGAGATATGGTATAGAGAAGAGAAAATATGTTTTGGTAATGCTTTTGATTATTCAGGTTATTCTACTAATGATACTTCTCATATAATTTTTCCATATCATTCAGATTATGATCACAGCTAAGAAGAACAAACTTGTAATGAACTTATATTGAGTACTAATGAAGTTTCAACACTATTAGTTCATGATTTTGAAAGGTATGAATCTAATTACGAAAACAATTAATTTCCAATGAGGATGAAAGTAACACTAAAGCTATGAGCTATGATGTATATCTAGATGTTTCTTCCCTTCATAATCGACAAGCATGCTGTGAAAAGATTGAGCATGAATGTGAAGTGTTTCATTACAATAGTGCACATAATGGAGATGGATTTTTTTCTAATTCATGTGATAAAGAAATCATTGATAGAGATGTATCTAATTCAGATTTTAATTTCCCTTATGCTAACCACATTTTAATGACATGCAGTGATCAAGATGATCTAGCATTTTTTCTATATTAGATTTGGGGAGAGCTATTGATAGTAGATTGCATTCAAATGTGATTAAGTTTGATAGTTCATGTGAATGAAAGGATGATGTTGAGGGCTTTGATAAAAATTATTAGTTGTCCTTTTGTGCTAATAAATATTAGGATAATGAATTTTATAGACTCAAGTTTCTTTCCAATGAATTTTTTGAGAAAGTAGATGATAGTAATCAACATTTTATATGTGAACACTTTTAGGATAGTTCTTATAGCTTGGTAACTAATCCATTGTTTGAAGAATGTGAAGGAGTTTCAAAACATGTTAAATCTGAGAGGATGAGTAACAAGATTACAAATGAGGAGAAATTAGATTTCATATACCCTTCATATCTGGTAACACAACGTGAGTATCATGTTCATAATATATGTGACTCCTTAAATCAAGAAGATTGTAAAACCTTTGAGTTTCCCTTGGATAGCATGTATAATTCATTTGGTGTAGGGGAATTTTAGTCTAATTTCAAATTCCAAGAACATGTTGATCTATTCTTTCATAGTGAGCATTATGATGGTTTTGGTTTTAGTATTTTCATGCACTATGAAAGTGAAGAGAATGAGTTTAGTTTTCCAAATTAGTTGATTGAAGATGTTAAGATGATTAGTGAAATTGACATGAATGATGCTCTCATATTACCTCAAGAAGATGTAAATGAAAACTAGGTCTATGATAGAGGCAATAAGTTTTGTTGAAGTTTTGATGGCTCGAGGCCATTTTTTGTACAGTTTAGAAATAGTTTTCTTATTTTCAATAAAGCTGTTTGAGAGAAATTTTAGAGTGGTATGCTTCTTCTAGAGATTTTAATTCTTTTCATGCCCAAAAGGGATATGCATCCCCAGATAGAGCCACCATTGGAACTCAAAATTGAAGCATTGATTTTGAGTATCCTATTTTAGAACTAAGTCTAAATGAGCTCTATAAATGCTTTCCATGCATATGTACTTGACTGTGATTTTGAGGACTATGATGTTTTTATGTGTTTATTGAATTTCATTCAGTACATGCTTTCATTTCATGATGAAAATTTTCCATTCTATGTCATTTCATGAAGTTACATTTTGAGCATTTGTCAAATTTTCATTTTTTTGCTTAGGTGTCAAACATCGACATGAAGCCTAGTTTGCAATTGAATATCTTGCACCCAATAAATCTTCATGGATCGACACTAAGGGACTATTTAGTATGAATATCAAAGAACCTATCTTTCATATTTCAAATCATTTTGGTATTTTTTGACCAGGTTTTGAATCATTCAAAGTTTGTTGTGTATTGTTTTCGTGTTGATACATATTGTTTAGAATTTTGGGAAGTCCTATTTGACTAGTTATAACTTTGAACCAGTTGATCCTAATGAGAAATTTATTTTTGAGTTGTATTCTAGTGCCCAGATATTTCTATGTTCCAAATTTGAGGCTATGAAAAATCTATTTTACTTTTTCATATGCGATTCCAAACATAATTTCTAAGGTTTTATTGGAAACTAAAAATGCAAATTGAATGGTAGCCTTGTTTAGGATTTTATAATTTTGAAACCATGATATATGGGACCAAAATAACTATACCAAAATTTTCTATATAGAAAACACTTCAAGTGTGCCATTTTTTTCATTTTCACGAGTCCATTTGCATACTTTCCCAAACCCTTTCCATTTGCAAAAATCTATGTTCTGCTAGTGTTCTCTATTATGTAATTCCAAGTACCCAACTTTAGTCACTTTCCAAAAATTCCTTATTATTCATCATGAGACCAAGTCAAAAAATTATATTCTCCACATGAAAATCATTCAATACCCTAGATATTATTTCCCCAAGTTTTTGTTTGACTTGGTTTCAAAGCCAAATCTGAAGGCAATTTATTATTTCTGACATGGTTGTTCATAGGACAGTTTGAAGTGAGCAACCTTAACGGTCTATCCTTTGATCCAAATGTTGTCAAGAGATAAGGATTTTTAGAGTAAATGTATGTCAACCAGCCAACATGAATGCAATATTTTAGGGCTTGGTTGGATTTCTTAGTTTTTAAAGCCAACTTTAGAGGTTTCTTGGTAGAAAATCATAGTTTGCAAAAGGGCATAAATGAGTTTTAAATGATGAATGAGGGATTAAAGTAAATTTAGTTAGTTCAAGAAGATCAATTAGGGAATTTTTAAGATGTTAGGCATTTTATTTAAGTTTTTTTAGCTGGGCCCACTTTTGGACTAAGCTAATTTTCATTAGACTGATAGGACATTAGGGATTGAAGATGTTCAAAAGGTGATATAATGATTCAAATAATTATAATAGATAACGTAATGCACACATCATCATTGAAGATCAAATGATTATGTGGGATTGTTTAAACACTGTGAAAATAAAAGAGTGAAACTAAACATTTTCTAGAGATTATATGGATCACATCTTTTTTTTTGAGGTCTATTTAAGACTTCTAATGCATTACTCAATAGGTAACATGTTTTTTGATCCCTGTTAGTCGATATATATATATATATATATATATGACTTGAGCATCATCCTTATGATATCTTTAGCACAATTAAGCCCTTTGTTATCGAATTCTCTCACCAATCTACCCATAATGACACATAGTTAGAGAGTACACAAACTATTTTATCTAGTCAAGGCATAGTGAGGAAGAAGCTTGTAAAGGCACAAGTGGTCTTAAAAGGTTATTAATGTCTATTTTGGCAATAAAACTTACTATACATAGAAGGAGTGAGAGAATCATGTTTACATGGCCAATCAATGCCAAGACACTAGGGATTGATTGGAGAAAGGAATGTTGTGTCGATGTCATTGAGGATGATTTTGATTCTCAAGTCCATAATCTAAGAAAAAGGTGGGCTACATCATGTGCAAATTGAATCTATAAGAACTTATGAAGAAATTAAAAATCTTGTTTTAACAACTACAAGGAATGTTTGGAAACTCTCATCTGAGTTGTTTACATTGAGAACATATGTAAAATCTTTAAGGATCTAGCTAGGGGTTGGAAAGCCAAAGAGAAACATAACCAAGTATTCAAAATAATTCTTTTATCCTTCAACCTGAAGAAATTTAGATAGAAACATATCAATTCATTGCTACTCCTTAATGAAAATGGTCGAGCAGTGATTCCTCTTTTCTTTAAGGTGAAAATTGCTTCAATGTGGCATCTAAAATGGAGGTTGCACATGGTTCTATTGTGGGAGTTAGAAATGAGCCATGTCATTTGTAATCAGACTTAGAGTAACACATGGAGAGAAGCCTCCATTCCAAACATTGTCATAAGACCAGTTTCACAAATTGAAGGCAAAGGGATTGTTCAAGGTCATTGAATTAGTAATAGAGCCACACTTGTACCTTGCTTATGGTTGTTACAAGAAACGGTCTAAGTGGCACATTATGGGGATGCCATTTATCCTTTTGAAAGTTGAAAGAAGATCCTAAATCTTAAAGTACCTTAGCACATAAGGGTGTACATTATTTTAATAAGATGCCCGTGCTAAATCAAAAACATTCCAATATTCAATTATTCCCATTTTTTTATCACATTTTTAAATGAAACAATTGGATTTTTTTTAATCTAAGAATGATGTTGCCTTGACATAAATTCAAATAGATCCCCTTGAGAAGCTAGTTATTTGTATATAAATAAATGTTATTTGGAATTAGTGGTTTTGTGTTGGAGTTTTCTTGAATGATGAAGGAATATAGCCATATATGTATAAATGGGAACCAATTTATTCTTAGAGGCATGATACAAATGAAGATATAACAAGTTTGGAGCATCTTTTCTCATCCCTTTCTCATGTGCACAGAATGCATTGGGGAAATTAATCCCACAATTATGTGGAAATGATTATAAAATCTATTTTTATATACAAACACTCGTATGCTAAAATGTCTTAAAGGCATTCATTATAAACAAAGTTATCTTGTGTGTGTGGGTCCCAATCCAACTAGATAGTGACCAGTAACAAATTTTGATAGAGCATGCACAATAGGATGTACAGTGACATCTAGTTGGATGAACAAGAGTTTGACAAATGGCACATATATGGAGATGTTGACTAGGAAAATAGTGAAACTTGGAATTTTTTTGCAAAGTCATAGATGATGTGGTGATAGGTGATAGGTTGATTGTACATGCAAAATGTGATAGGCCACCACATTGCAGGAGTCATGATGTGGCATAGAAAATAAGGTAGTGAGTTTGTAGGACCTAACATGTGGCAAGTTTTATATTGGACATACAAAAATGTGACATCATGACATGTGATGATGGATGCTAACATAGAAAATTTTAGATTGATACACCGAATCATGCCACGTGGCAAAAAATTGATTGTTGTCACATTGTCAAGATGGGAAGATGCACACTAGATAAGGAATGTGACATGGTGATGCTGAATCAGAGGCCACAACATGGTAGTATGTCAGAGGTGAGGTAATCATTCACAAATGAATTAGGAGGTGCCATGTGGTGCCTAGGTGGAAGAAGTTTCTAGAAGATGATGACATGTTAGTGACTATGCATAATGATCCAATTAGAATGTGATACATGTCACATCATCAGTCAACTAGGTTTTACCCAAAAAAGAAGATAGGAGAAATTTAAAGTTTCAAAAAATTAATATTCTATTAATTTTCTTACTTTGAATGTGCATAATATTTTTTGAATAAAATTGGGTTTTATTTAATAGTTCAAACTTTGTAAAATGGGAAATATTTGCAACAATGAAAGGGTCTTTGAATCAATTTTTAACATGGACTTCAAATGGATTCCATGGATCTAGTAATTAAGAAAATATAAACTATTGTATATCATTGAAAAGCTCCTAGAGTCTACTTTCTAGGTTTACCATCATGTTTTGTGCAAGTATTAGTGGGTAGCATATGTTTGTAGATTTTTCTAAGATTCTTTATTTTTAACTCTATTGGTGTAAATAAGTATTTATTATTTTAAACTTTACTTAAGTTTACTTAGGATAATGCATTTTTATATTAGTTGTCATTTAGACACCTAGGAGTTTGCATATTCATATGAGTTGTCATGTAGAAAAAATAGTTGTTTGAACTATAATTGAGCACATGTTGTCTACTACATTCTTTACAAGATACACCTTTGTATTCTTATCCTCTCATTTTTGCACATACATTTATGTACAACGGAGGATAATCTACTCTTAGTAGACATGTGCTTAGTTGTGATTATTATCTCTTTGTTGACTCCTAGTCATTCTAGTTGCCTTTATATACAAGCATTTCTAGTGCATATTCATCTAATATCCATTATTATTTTGATATTTATTGAGATTCTTATTTGATCACTATTTGTCTCTCTTGTGCTATCTATTGAGCTTCTTGATCTTGGTGTTGAATTGTTGCCTTAGAAAAATTCTTAGATGGTATTAGAGCGATGAGAGCTTCATTGCATAGTCGATGGAGATCTTCATTTTACTTCATTTTTGGAGGGCCACAATTTAAATTTGGATACCTGCAGTTATTGGGATCATTTTGAGCAAGATCTAACTTCACCATTGCATCTGGGTGGCCATTTCCATAAATTTTAACTATAAATATGCCTATCTTAGGAAAAAGTTAAATTTGACACAATTTTTTTTTGCAAATCAGACTTGGAAATCAATTTTCCAATTTGGAGGATAAAAAGTTCCTTCTTCACAATGAGCTTGCAATCTATGGTATAGTAATCTAGATCTACAAATTGGTGACATTCACCTCAACAATACTGAGCCCATTCATTAGAGCATTAGAGATTTGGCACTGTCAATCCAACATTTTGATTCCATTGAGTATCAAGAAGTGTTGAAACATACACTAGCAACATCCATATAACAACCATCAATGTCATGCATCACACTTGATTTAAGATGACTGCTAGTTTGACCCTTGGGGCATCTTTAGCTCATCTAAGTTGATTAGATCCATAGAAATCTATACATTGACCACACAGAGTTGGCATCAGGTCCCTTTGAGAACACCTTTCCTTTGATTTTTATTGTCAGTGACATAGCTTTCTTTTGATTTGCACCAACATGTAATAATCTCCCATTGGTATTTCAATCAAGGTTGAGTAGAGAAATATAATTGTGAACCAATTCATTTGGTTAGATATGCACCATTTTATGGGCTTTGCACAATCCACACTTCTTTGCATCATGGGCAGGTTCCAAGATCCCACATACTAGAAGTTGCTAGTCACTGGACAATATTTACATGTATACATCAAAGACCAATGAAATTTTAGCTCAAGTACACCTCCATATCAACTTGTCCTTCCAAGGTAGACCTAAGATTTGAAACTAACATATTTGAAAAACTTTGACCACCATGCTTTGAGATTGAAAGATCCCACTTCATTGCATTCTTTGTGAGCCCTCATCTTAGTGATCTACGTGACATTTTAAGTCTCATCATGATTGGGAGCTTTGTTGTGACAATATTTATTATTCTCATCAAGTCAACCAAGCTCGGGCCAATGCATTCTCACTATAGTTTGGTCCAACACAACTCTCTTTGGCTAGAGCATCCAAATATAATAGTGCAACTCTCAACTTGGGTCAAGATCCATAATGTCATGCTTGATTTAAGATTTTATAGCATTTTCAGGATTTTTTGGATCGATCTTTTCAAAAACATTAGAGTTACCCAATCTCTATTGTGATGGAAGCTTAATCTAATCCATTGTCATGATCTAATCATTTGGAGCTCTCCACCTTGATCCATAATTTGACTGTAATCTAGTTCGAGATGGTAATTTGTTAAAAAATTACATTTTTGTGGATTTGTTTGCAAGATAAATTTGATACCCATCTGAGGGTACTTGGTGGTTTTTTTTGCCTTTATGGGACCCAAACCATCAAATTTAGGCTCATTTTTTTCTGATGTCAGAAATAATTTGAGAATTAGACCCTCCACCATATTATTTTTTAGTTTGGTAGTCTAACTTTGTAGGGCCATAAATCACTCATTCAGACTCCAAATCAGGCACAATTTTTTTAAAATTTTTTTTGGGTAGAATCCCCTAAATATTTTAATGGTGTAGTTGTTTTCTAGTTTTGGTGTATAAATTTTTCAGAATGGGTAGATCTTGGTGACTATACCTGTTTAATCCCACATTTTGCAATTTTAGAGGCTCCATTTGGCCTTACATGAAGATATTTTTAGGTGCCATTTTTTTGTCTACTTTCAAGATTTGGTATCAAAATGGAGCAACTATAAGTAGATATTATACTTTTAGCATTTGGTCATTTTTTGTCCTATTTATCACTTGTACTTGTTTAGATCCTTAAGAGATTTGGTGGCTTATGTAGTTGAGTCTACTATAGCTTCATCTTTTCTACTATAACCATCAAAATTAGAAGTGCACTTTAGTCCATTTTAACAAGTGGCCAATTGTAAACACACTACATATAAAGTGCCACAAGCATTATTTTTGAGGTGGGGGTTATTTGATTGAGTGAAAATGAGGGGTGTGTCTTGTATTTTTCTATCTCCTTGATATTGTGCTCTTTCTTTTGCAATATTGGTTCTTTTTCTAAGTTAACACCACATAATTATGCTACATGGAAAGAAAAGATAAAGGAACCATTAGTTGAAAAAGGTTTACTACATTATGTAACTAGTGCTACAAAGAAACCAGATGATAATGTTGATGAGTCTCATAAAGAAGACTAGGCATCAAAACAAGAAATGGCCTTAGGAACCTTGCTAAAGAATATCTCAGATCCTATCAAATATCACATTAGGAACATTACTAATCCAATAGAAGTTTGTAATAAACTTGAAGCATTGTATGGGATAGTAGATGAAGATATGGACTACACCATCAAGGACAATCTTCTCAAATTGGATCCTAGGAATTTTGACACCATAAAGGATTATCTTACCCAAGTAAACATCTATAGGGAACAACTTAAGGATTGTGGTGAAGCCATCAAGGATGGAAATTTTATCAAACATGTGATGACTCATCTTCTTCCTAAATATGCAACTTTTGTTTCAAGTTATAATACTCACAAGTTAGTAATGGGAAGTGCCTTCACTAAGCCTTCATTCAAGCCATTTTTAGGAATGTTGGTCTTAGAAAATGAAAATTTAGTATGGGAATTATCTAGTCTTCCAAGTCCAAAGTCTTGGTAGCTAATAAAGGGAATCAAGGAAATCAAGTTGGTAAAAATTCCAACAAGAAGAAAAAGTAGTGGAAGGCTAAGCCACAAGATGACACACATCAATCTTCCTCTACACATCAATCTACCTTCTTTTATCAATCTTCCTCACAACAAGGCAATTTTTCTTTTAAAAACAATAAGAAGGGGAACAACTTCAAAAAAAGGGAGAAGAAAACATGTGCCTATTGTAAGAAGAATGATCATGATAAACATGAGTATAAGGATAAGAAAATTGATGAGTTGCTAAACATAATGAGGAAACATAAAATTGATGTGACAAATGCCTATAAGGATAAGGGATTCTAATTCACTTCAAAAGGTAAGGGACAAGCTTTGGTAGCAAGTACAAATAATTATGAGGAATGGGTTCTTGATTTAGGAGCTACACATCATATGGGTGCTTCAAGGGAGCATTTTCCCTCTTTGAAATAATCACATGTACCTTACATTTATGTGGGAAATGACACACAAGTGGAAGTTGAAGGAAAAGGGAATGTTGAGTTGGACAATAGAGTTTTCAAGGATGTTCTTCATGTTCCCAACATTAGCACCAACCTCCTTTGAATCTACCAAATAGCTCACTATGGATGTGGCAACAAAATGGAGTTCCTTCTTGATTTAGTTATGTTGAAAAATATAAAGGATGATTCTATGGTGGCAATTGGAAAGGTTAATCATGATACAAGACTTTATTCTTTTCCTCATTTTGTGCCTAATTCTACTTCCCTTGCCTTGTTGAAGCACTCAAATTCACAAAGTAAACTATGGCATGAGAGGTTTGGACATCTTAATTACTGCTACCTTCAACAACTTAGAAACAAGGATATCCAATCATAGGTCTACCTTAAGTCAAGTATTCTTAGGGTGTATGAATAGGTTGTGAAGCAGGCAAGCATCCCGAAGAGAAGTTTGACAAGGGGAAGTCTTGGAGAGCTATTGTTGTTCTTGAATTGGTTCATAGTGGTGTAGCTGGCCCATTTCTAGTGCCATCATTTGGAAAGGCTTGCTATGTTCTCACCTTCATTGATTACTTTTCACACTACACTTGGGTCTTCTTTCTTGCTCATAAGAGTGAAGTGTTTGATAAATTTATCACCTTCAAAGCTCAAGTTGAGAAGCAATTAGGGAAAGCCATCAAGATTCTTCAAACAGATAATGGAAGGGAGTATATGAACTCAAAGCTTATATAATTTTGTACTCATGAGGGTATTGATCTTCAACTTTAAGTTGCATACACTCCACAATAAAATGGTGTTGCTGAAAGGAAGAATAGAACCTTTAAGGAAATGACCACTTGTATGTTACAACATAAGTCTCTAGATCAATTTTTTTGTGTAGAAGCTATGTGTTGAACAAATTACATCCAAAATAGAAGTCCCCATAAGGCCTTGGATGGAATTACACCTTTTGAGGCTTGGTGTGGAAGAAAACCAAGTGTAAAACACTTTAAAGTTTTTGGTTGTCCACTATGGGCAAGGATACCTCCACCAAAAAGGAAAACATTAGAACCTCAAAGTAAACCTTATATATTTGTAGGATATCCTGATCATCTTAAGGCATACAAACTCATGGATCCAAAGACACATGAAATTTTCTTTGAGAGGAGTGCTCACTTTGAAGATACTTGTCCAAGTTTGGCTCCTTCAACTCCTCATTCCTCCTTCATGGAAATTGATGATAATGAATTCAAAAATGATATTCCTTCAACTTTGATTCATAGGACACCAACTTTGTAGGGTCCACAAACAGTTGAGAGTTCACTTTGAAGATACTTGTCCAAGTTTGGCTCCTTCAACTCCTCATTCCTCCTTCATGGAAATTGATGATAGTGACTTCAAAGATGATATTCCTTCAGCTTTGATTCATAGGACACCAACTTCATAGGGTCCACTAGACCTCATTGGACATAATAAACACTTGATTCACTAGGTTCATTGGTGAGGAACCCTTCAGATACTAGGAGGACAAGAGCACAACACAAATGATTTCCACATCCATATATTACCATTGCTTCTGATCCACAATCATTTAAGGAAGCATCAGGGGTTCCAAAATGGGACAAGGGCATGGAGGAAGAATATAACTCTTTCATGAAATATGACACTTAGGACTTATTCCTCTTTGTAAGGGAAGAAAGTTGGTTTGGCATAAGTGGATCTCTCAGAAAAAGTTTGTAGCAGATGGAAGTATGGATAAGTATAAGGCTAGATTTGTTACCAAACATTTCTCATAGGTTCCTAGTATTGACTATACTAAGACCTTTGCACTAGTAGCTAAGATGAACTCCATTTTTTTGACACTAGATATTGCTACCACTCATGGTTGGGTTGTACATCAGATGGATGTGAAGAGTGCTTTCCTCAAAGGGTATCTTCTATTGAAATTTGATTTAAAAAGAGGGAGATTGTTGAAGAAGATTATGAGTTTGAATCATTGTTTTGTCATTGATGTCAAACCTGCTATTTGCTGGTAAGAAAATTTCTTATAAGATTCAAGTACTATCACTTAGTTGATTGATGAGGAGGATTTGATCAACAAGATGTAACAAAAGCACCTAAAGGAAAGGTTGAGTTATGATTATGTAATGAAGTACAAGGATCATTTAAGACAGTGATGACATGATCAATTGATGATCTACTTAAGGTTACAAAATGGTTGGCTACACTTAGAAATTTTAGAAGAATAAGTTAAACAAAGTTTGTTTTCCAATCTTGACCGAGTGGATGGTAGATGTCGAGAAAATTTAGTCTAAGTCCCTCTAAAAGTTAGTTGGAGCTAAGTGAAAGTGAATTCTTTTGGATGCATGCATGGGTATGAAAGTTTTATGGGTTCACTAAATTGCAAAAAAAGTTTTATTTATATATTTGGAGCTTGAATAACTTATTCACGCCCCCTCTCAATTATTCTAAAGTAATTCCAACAATTGGTATCAAATTCATTTCCTTAAGAGGACTAGTTTTAAGGTACTAGAAGCATAAAGATCAAGATTTCTAAAAGAGAAGTACCCAAGCCCAATACATGGAAAATTTTGATGAAGCTACACCTTGGAGGACTTGGAGATCATGCATAATCTACCATCACAGTGGAACATGTTGATCCAGTTAGAATCCTAACTACTGAAGATATGAAGAAGAAAAAGGAACTTAATCAAGCAATGTTGGACATTGCCTTTTCTCTATGGGTCTAAATTTTCAAATGATAGAAATCCTTTGCCTAGATATAAAATCTTTAGATTGCCTCCATAAATTGATAGATACGGTTTCTAGATAAGATTGTCTATTTTCAACCCTTTGAATCTTTTATGAAAGCCCTATGTCTTTTTCCCTTCTTGAATGGTTGGGCACGAAATGTTTAAAATTTTAAAATCAAGTGAATATTCTGTTCCCTTTATGTCTTCTGCACCCTAATCTAATTTTCCTCCCAAAATTTCCTAGCCCTCTGATTTAAGTAGATCCACCATTGTCATTTTCTCATTATGAAAACATGGGCACTCTTTATGTATAGCGAGGTAGCGAGTGCCTGAAAGTGTAAAACAAGATCGCCAGATGAAGACACGATAGGAAGAAATTTTTAACTGACCATTCAGTCACAGACACCTAGCAAATGTTGTATGATTAAGAAAAGGGACCAAGTTGGAGACAATAAAAAATTTGTGCCAGAATGATGATCTCTCTGATATCTCGCTACCTCGCTATCAAAAAAGTTTTCCATATCGCCATTAGTGAAGTAGCAAGGTGCTACAAAATCAAAAGCATGGTGGCCTCAAAATTTATCAGTAACTATGGTATGACCAGGTGGCATGACAAGCAATAATTGTTTTCAAAAATAGTTGGCATGAATGATAATGATTTGATAGGTCTTTGTATTTCATGGTGTCAAGTTCTTTTCAAGTCATCGGAGCTTGCTACCTCACTATCAGAAAAACCTAACTCCTTGCCATTAGTGAAGTAGTGAGGCAGCGTAAAAACTAATGGCCGATGGGACCTAAGGAAATGTGGATGGTTGACCAAGCTCGTAGTAAGGTTTTGTTGATTGCCAACACTACAATTTCTCCTATGTCAGCAATGTCTTGGACCTGTAAAAGCATTTGAAAGATCCCAATCGCTAGATCAAGTTTCAATCAACAATCATCACCATCTCACTATAAAGAGTTGCATGATGTTTAGTCTTTGTGACATAGAAAATAAGGGGCCACCGCCATCTTTCTAAGCAAGTACAGTAACATATTATCTATTGGATTAAGATCAGATCGATGGTTGTTGCTACTTCACTATGGCAAGGTGCTCATTCTTTATGCATAGTGAAGTAGCGACCTGTCGACATGTGTCCTCAGTTGCCAGTGGACCTAGATACAAGTGCAATCAAGGAAAGAGCTATGTACGTGGGAGATTCTTGTTGGATTAGAGGGCCAACTTGTCAAGTGCGATACCTAGTTGTCTCTCTCTGTACCCCACGATCATATGATTTTAAGATTGACAGCAAAGTTTTAAATAATGAAGGTGGTGGCATTCTGCACATTAATAAGATGTGAAAAGTTTCACATGTGAAGTTAATAACAGAGTATAACAAGAAAGATTTTATCTGTTTCACCTTGCACAAACAAATATTTTGAAATCTTTTCTGAATGAAGATAATTACTGCAAGGACTGAGATAAATCTGGCATGAGTGTGAAGTGATTGGTTCAAAGATAAATCACAGAATTATGAAGAGAAAAAAAACTCCAAGTAAGTTCTCATGCCATAGTTTCCAAATTTTCTTTTCATTATTGTATGGTTTAATCAAAGGATAGTTCCAACGAGTTCACTAGATCTTTTATTGTGGATAGCAGAGGGATTACTAGTTAAAAATAATTGGGCCTGGGATTGTAATATCCCACATACCAGTTCGAACTGGTTTGCAGAAAAGAAGTGTTTTGTCCTGTGTAGAAGCATTTGGATTTTTGATAGGGGAAAACTAGTAATCCTAAGTGTTTTCTTAAAGTTTCATCTCTTCAAAACTATGGTAAAATGTCATAGTGAAGTAACCAAGGTTTTGAGAAGGATAATAAATAAACTTGGTAAGATAACAACCCTCTCAGCGGAAACATCATCCTTTAAACAAATTTTCAAGATATCATAGCCTGATGCTAGGGTAGCAAAAATGTGTGGGGTCTTGTGCATAGTTTTTGAGGAAGATGAGGAAGATTTCATACTCACAGGTATGATCTTTCTCGCTTTTTGTTAGCCTGCACCTTTTTTGTATCATTGGATGGAAAATTTTGGTCAAAGGGTGGTTAAGAAAGTAGACATGGTTGGGAAGCAGAAGTTAGCCATTTTGTTATATTTGACAACCACATTGTCTCCCTGCTCCAAGGTTACGCACTAAGTAACTTTTCCACTATTTCTGAAGCCTGGCATGATCAGAGAAGAGTGGGAAGTAAAGATGAATTTCAAAAAGTAGTTATCTTGACAAAACCCACGAGTCAAGGATAGAGTGCAATGATCAAAATAGATTTTCTCAGGGACAAGCTTATCAATTACATATACGACAGAATCACCGTTGGAGCAAAATCAATGAAAGAAGGTGATAGACAGAAGCCCGCAAGAGAATGTGTGATTGGCATAACTTCCTGTTAGTCTTTTTCTTTTTGATAGATGTTTGTGTCTTCCTTTTGTAAAAGACACCTGTCATTTTCTCTTAGCCTGAAGCTTGTTGCATCCCACAGTATTTAAGTGAGATTTCAAGGCTAATGAATGGTTTGAATTCTATTTTTCTAAGTGATATGCTTAGTCTATCTTTGGTCCAATGTTTTGAAATAAAGTTTGTGATGTATTTTCTCTGTCATTTGTCTAAGAATACATGAATATAGAATGATATGTGTTTCTATCTTAAGGTCATTCTGAGTCTATTGTAAATGGTATACAATTTTCAAAGAAAAAAAATACAAATTGTGAACTATCCCCACATCGGTTCTTTTTGAATCTTGTCTCCTTTTAATTACTTGGTTATCTTGATATTGTATAAGTAAAGGCTTGTGCAATTGAATGCAATCCAGTTAGATTGTATATATGTTTATCACTGCTGTTAATTCAATGGATTAAGTAAAAGCTTTGGTGAATGTGATAAGGTTGCTTGAGTAGTGAAAAAGGTTTTGAATGATAAATTCTGATAAGAATTGCTGATAAAAAATTTTGTAAGGCAACAAATTAGATCTAAGGATTTTTTGTAGACTTTGAACCCCAATGGATTAGGCACTGATCAAATTAGATCCAGCTGAAAGAGGAATATATCACAAATGGTTATCAAAAATGCAGAATTAAATCAATTTTACTTTTGTTTCCTGTAGATCTTAAAAGTTGGCCTGTACTTGTCTACATGGAATGTTTTAGCTTCAATTAGCCACTATTGTTGAGAACATCTACAGATTTATAGAAGAATTTTTGGCCATATCTGTTATATGGGATGTGTTTATCAAGTTATCAAGAATTGTGTATGTATTCGAGGATTTGAGATGAGAACTAGAATGAAACTAGAAATAATCCTCATAAAGTTTTCCCAGTCTTGAATCATCCCTGGGTATACCCACCCTAGTTTTGCAGAGCTAGAAGAGTAGAAAACCACCTTTGGTTTTGTTGAAGTTGGGCCCAAATGCTTTGCACATGCAATTACTAACAAGAATTGGCTAATCTTTAGATTGTATGAGTACTGTCATCTTGGTATTAAGCATTTTGCTGCTTAGTAGTTTTAGTCCATTTTAAAACACCAAGAAAATGGCTACTCTACTAGGGAACTGTATTGAATCAAAATGATAGAAAAACCTTGAGAATTTAAGAACGGATTCAATATAGTAAGGAGATGTGTATGGAAATGTTGCAAAAGTAATCTCTTTGATGTGTTTTTCTAGTTTTCATACTTAGTTGTCATGCACCCAGTATGTTTTATCCAGTTGCAGTAGTATTCTTCAAAATTGAACGCAAATTGTGTTGTTATTAAGTGTTATTTTCAATCAATTTAGTCGATTGTGGTTTTTAAAATACTACTATAAGATCAGAGTCAAAATTGTTGAATAAAGGTTTCTCTCTTCTAAGTGTTTTGAAGATTTTCAAAATTTTACAAAGTTGACAATTGAGTTCAGTTCTGTAGTGTTATGAATCATGCTTAAAATATTTTTCACAATAGTGAGTGGTGACTCTATCTAAAGGATGTCTGAACTAGTATAGATTGGTTATCTAAATTTTTTTTCAAGAGTTTTCAGTTGAAATAAGTAGATCTGAAAGTTGTGTGAATTTTCAAGCAAGAAGAGAGATCTATATAAGTTTCTGACTAGTAAGTTTCAAAGTGTTGTTTGATTTTCTATTAAAAGTTTTTGAAATGATAAATGCGAATCACTACTGTGATTTCATTTCTCTCCTCAAGGAGATGGCGACTCTATAAGGTTATGATCAATGGTGTGAGGAATTCAGATCAGCAACAAGCCAATCAGCAGATCAGTGGTTTCATACAAAAATGCTTGAGGTAGTTTACGCTTTCATATGATTTCTTTTCAATGAAAGTAAGTTCTACATATGTGTTCTCTTTCAAGTGAAGTTTCAGCACTAAGAAGAATAGAATAGTTTGAAAAGTTTCATACACTTCATTGATTAAGTTTTAGCTTGTTGTTTTGAAGTTGTGGAGTGTATTTTA
The DNA here is from genome assembly GCA_028749045.1 of Cupressus sempervirens. Classification (NCBI taxonomy): domain Eukaryota; kingdom Viridiplantae; phylum Streptophyta; class Pinopsida; order Cupressales; family Cupressaceae; genus Cupressus; species Cupressus sempervirens. Next base: position 148,126,409 of record CM053793.1, read on the forward strand.
AGTGTTCATTTGGTAGAAGGGTATAGACTTGCTACAAAATATAAATCATAAGTTGTTATAGGTGAATGAGGTTCAAATTTGTTAAGAGTGTCAAGATTTAGTTCACCTAGGATGCAGCCAGTTAATGAAATGCATAGATCCATTTCTACCAAGCAGTATATGCCATTAAGTTTTAATGGTATTCATGGTTTCCCAAATGTCATTCTGAATGATGTTAGAATTAGTTTTCCTAAGTTTAGTGGAGACCATCTTGTTACAGCCAGTCACCATATTGAGTTGTTTTCTGATTTGATGGGTGACTATGAAATTTCTCATTAGGACTTGCATATGAAGTTATTTGTTCAAACCTTAGAAGGTGATGCTAGAGATTAGTTTTCTTTTCTACAAGCATGTTCTATTTCATCTTGGGGTAAATTGCATTCTGCCTTCATGGAGAAATTTGGAGAAAGGGTAAGCATAGCTGACTCTTATGATAAGTTCTTGAAGATTCATATACAGAGTGATGAACTTGTTTCTCATTTTAACATCAGATTTTCAAGAGTTTTGAACAAAATCCCTAAGAACTATAGACCTGATGATTAAATGTGTTTAGTAGTGTATTTTGATGCATTTGACAAGAAAATGAATTATCTACTAAGGGATAAAGAACCACAAGCATTATATCAGGCTTTTGTGACCGCTAGGGATATTGAAAATAACTTGAGATGCAGATTGATTAAAGGTCATTTTTCTATGTATGACTGCCAGTATAATGTATTTGAAAGAAAGGATGAATATGGTGTTGATGCTTTAGTTTCAAATAAGCATATCCATACCCCTGCTATAGGTTTTAATCAAATGGAAAATTTTGATCAGAATATGTGTGTAGGTAAGGTTAGCTTGGTTACAAATGACAACACATATGCTCATGATGCTACAACAATAGGATGTATCTCATACCTTGATAGGGTTCAGCAATGTGTTGATATTGGAGATCAAGAATTATATACATTAGCAAGTTCTTGTGATATTTATTATATATATGATTCTATTGCTAATGAAGTTGTTGCACCTAGATCTCAGTTTTGTGCAAATGAGAAAACTAAAAGTTATCCTTCTGATCATGGACCTGATGTTACTGATCCAACAGACCATGAAGAGATAACACGAGATGATAAGGTCGATTAGCAAAATGTGTAGGAAATGAACTATCTTATTGAGAGATGGTATTATGATGAGAATTTTTTAAAAATTAAAATGGAAAAATATGCATCTCAACATAAGGATGAAGAAGTTGGAAGCTAGTTTTTAAATGATGATAATGAAATTGTTGACCTAGTGTGTTATCGAGAAGAGTTGTATGAAGGAGATGATGAGAGTGGTAACTTGAATCACAGTGAGGACAATGACACAATATGTTCAACTTCATATGAGTTTGATACTGAATGGAAGGAAGAGAGTAATGATGATAGTGAACACTCATTTGAAGATAAGGGTATGAATTCCTCTTTTGAATCGAAAAAAGAAAGTGCATCTCAATTTTTGTGTTACATGAATTAGTTAGCAAATGAAAAATATGAAAGTGATTTATACAAAAAGTATGAAGATAAAGAGATGGTAAGGTCAGTTGATGCTAATAACTTCGAATATGGAGATTTCAGGGAAGAGTTGTCAAGTGCTTTTATATCAGACAATAAAGATCGAGCATATAGTGGGATGTTTAGGAATGAATCACAATCCATTTATAATGGTTATCCTAAATAACCTAATAAAGAGGATGTAATTATGGACACTATATATTTGATAGAAGAAATAGATAGGGAGTCTTCATATAGTTTTGACTTTTCTTCATACAATGAAATTTTCCATGAGGATAAAATGGGTAGTGAATTTAAAGCATATGATAACACTTTATATGATGATGTTTGTGAGGATGATCAACCAAATTTTTGTCAAAACGTTCGAAGAGGGTCATTGCATGGAGTTATCAATCCTATATTTAAAGCTGGAAAGTCCAGATTTAGTTGAGAATGAGTTTAATGATGATACATTGTCTTACTGTTGTGAGGGATCAGATTGTTCTACTTCTGGATATGATGGTGGAATTATTGTTGAGATGGCATCTTATGAAATTTATAACAAGGTGTCTGATGAAGATGTTGAAAGTCAGCATGCACCTTGTAATGAATTTTATGATGGATATTCTAATGAGGTGACTAACCCACTTGCTAATCTTAGAGAATCACTTAAAGATTTCAGATTGGTTTCAGATTCTAATGTTGATGATATATGTGAGTACTAGTCAAATTTTTCTTCAGAGTACCATCAGGATATGCACATGGATACACAAATTGAATGTATGAGTGATCCTTTTCCTCAAGTTGAATATGAAATTTTCATTTTTGAGATTGACAACATGTATAAGTCATTAAATAAAGAGGATTTTTAGTTTGGTATGTTTAAGCATGCTGATCAGAACTTTCATGATAAGCAAATATTTGAAGATGAAGAAATTTTTTATATGCATTGTGGAAGTCAAGGTCTAGATTCAATTTTTCTAAGTAGTGAGATTCAAGATATATATTTGATTGGAAAAACTGATATAAGTGATAATCCCAGTTTATCTCATGCGAGTTCAGATGAAAATCATGTTTATGATAGAGGTAAAACTTTTTATTGAATTTTGGTGGCCTGGGGCCATCATTTTTACATAACCTTAGTGGTAGCTTCTTAATTTTTATGAAGCCATCCGAAAAATAAAATTTTGGGAGTCTGTATGTGATCTACTTCTCCCAAAATTTCTGAGCCATCATTTGAATCTAGAGAATTCAATGTCCCCAGACAGAGCCACTATTGGTCTGAATTTTCAAATGATAGAAATCCTTTGCCTAGATATAAAATCTTTAGATTGTCTCCATAAATTGATAAATAGGGTTTCTAGATAAGATTGTCTATTCGCAACCCTTTGAAAGTTTTATGAAAACCCTATGTCTTTTTCCTTTCCTGAATGGTTGGGCGCGAACTATTTAAATTTTTAAAATCAAGCAAATATTCTATTCCCTTTATGTCTTCTGCATCCTGATCTACTTTTCCTCCCAAAATTTCCCAGCCGTTTGATCTAAGTAGATCCATCATTTTCATTTCCTCATTATGAAAACATGGGCACTCTTTATGTATAGCGAGATAGCGAGTGCTTGAAAGTGTAAAATGGGACCGCAAGATGAAGACGCGGTAGGCAAAAAATTTTAACTGACCATTCAGTCATGGACACGTAGAAAATGTTGTCAAATCAAGAAAAGGGACCCAGTTGGAGACAATCAAAAATTGGCACTAGAATGATGATCTCTTTGATATCTCACTACCTCGCTATGAAAAAAGTTTTCCATATTTCCGTTAGCAAAGTAGTGAGGTGCCACAAAATCAAAAGCACGGTGGCCTCAAAATTTATCAGTAACTATAGTATGACTAGGTGGCATGCCAAGCAATAATTGTTGTCAAAAACACTTGGCATGAATGATAACAATTTGATAGGTCTTTATATTTTATGGTGTCGAGTTCTAATCAAGTCATCGAAGCTTGCTACCTTGCTATCGAAAAAACCTAACTCCTCGCCGTTAGCGAAGTAGTAGGGCATTGTAAAAACCAATGGTCGATAGGACCTAAGGAAATGTGGATGGCTGACCGGGCTCAAAGTAAGGTTTTTTTTATTGCCAATAGTGCAATTTCTCCTACGTCAGCAATGTCTTGGACTCGTAAAGGCATTTGAGAGATCCCAATTGCTAGATCAAGTTCCAATCAATGATCATTGCCATCTCGCTATAAAGAGTTGCATGATGTTTAGTCTTTGTGAGATAGCGAATAAGGGCCCACCGCCATCTTTCTAACAAAGTACAGTAACATATCATCTGTTGGATTAAGATCAGATCGATGGCTATCGGTGCTTCACTATGGCAAGGTGCTCATTCTTTATGCATAGCGAAGTAGCGACCTGTCAACACGTGTCCTCAGTTGCTAGTGGATCTAGACAAAAGCACCATCAAGGAAAGAGCTATGTATGTGGGAAATCATCATTGGATTAGAGGGCCAACTTTTCAAGTGTGATACCTAGTTGTCTCTCTCTATAGCCCATGATCATATGATTTTAAGATTGATAGAAAAGTTTTAAATACTAAAGGTGGTGGCATTTTACATATTAATAAGATGTGAAAAGTTTCGCTTGTGAAGTTAATAACAGAGTATAACAAGCAAGATTTTCTTAGTTTCACCTTGCACGAACAAAGATTTTGAAATCTTTTCTGAACAAAATTAATTATTGCAAGGACTGAGATAAATCTGGCATGAGCGTGAAGCAACTGGTTCAAAGATAAATTGTAGAATTACAAAGAGCAAAAAACTCCAAGTAAGTTCTCATGCCATAGTTTCCAAATTTTCTTTTCAATCTTGTATGGTTTAATCAAAGGATGGTTCTAAAGAGTTCACTAGATTATGGGTTGTGGATAGCAGAGGGATTACTTGGTAAAAATACTTGGGCCTAGGATTGTAATATCCCACATACCAGTTCGAACTAGTTTGTAGAAAAAAAGTGTTTTGTCCCGTGTAGAAGTATTTGAATTTTTGATAGAGGAAAACTAGTAATCCTAAGTGTTTTCTTAAATTTTCATCTCTTTGAAACTATGGTAAGATGTCATAGTCAAGTAACCAAGGTTTTGAGAAGGATAATGAATGAACCTAGTAAGATAATAGCCCTCTCAATGGTAACATCATCCTTTAAACAAATTTTTAAGATATCATAGCTTGATGCCAGGGTAGCAGAAATGTGTGGGGTCCTATGCATAGTTTTTGAGGAAGATGAGGAAGATTTCATACTCACGGGTATGATCTTTCTTGCTTTTTGTTAGCTTGCACATTTTTTGTATCAGTGGATGGCAAGTTTTGGTCAAAGGGTGGTTAAGAAAGAAGACGTGGTTGGGAAACAGAAGTTACCCATTTTGTTATATTTGACAGCCACATTGTCTCCCTTCTCCAAGGTTGCACACTAAGTAACTTTTCCACTATTTTTTAAGCCTGGCGCGATCAGAGAAGAGTGGGAAGTAAGGATGAATTTCACAAAGTAGTTATCTTGACAAAACCCATGGGTCGAGGATAGAGTGCAATCATCAGAAAAAAAATTGTCAGGGACAAGCTTAGCAGTTACATATACGACATGATCACTGTTGGAGAAAAATCAATGAAAGAAGGTGATAGACAAAAGCCCGAAAGAGAATGTGTGATTGACATAACTTCTTGTTAGTATTTTTCTTTTTGACAGATGTCTGTGTCTTCCTTTTGTAAAAGACACCTGTCATTTTCTTTTAGCCTGAAGCTTGTTGCATCCCACAGTATTTAAGTGAGATTCCAAGGCTAAAGAATGGTTCGAATTCTATTTTTGTAAGTGATATGCTTAGTCTGTTTTTAGTCCAATGTTTTGAAAGCAAGTTTGTGATGTATTTTCTCTATCATTTCTCTGAGAATACATGAATACAGAATGATATGTGTTTCTATCTGAAGGTCATTTTGAGTCTATTGTAAATGGTATACAATTTTCAAAGAAAATGAATACAATTTGTGAACTGTCCCCATATCAGTTCTTTCTGAATTTTGTCTCCTTTTAATTACTTGGTTATCTTGATAATGTATAAGTAAAGGCTTGTGCAATTGAATGCAATCTAGTTAGATTGTATATCTGTTTATCACTGTTGATAATTCAATGGATTAAGTAAAAGCTTTGGTGAATGTGATAAGGTTGCTTTAGTAGTGAAAAGTGTTTTCAATGATAAATTCTGATAAGAATTGCTGATAAAATTTGTTGTAAGACAAAAAATTAGATCTAAGGATTTTTTTTAGACTCTGAACCTCAATGGATTAGGCACTGATCAAATTTGATCCAGCTAAAAGAGGAATATATCAAAAATAGTTGTCAAAAATGCAGAATTAAATCAATTTTACTTTTGTTTCCTATAGATCTTAAAAGTTTGCCTATACTTGTCTGCATGGAATGTTTTAGCTTTAGTTAGCCACTATTGTCGAGAACATCTGCAAATTTATAGAAGAATTTTATGCCATATCTATTATATGGGATGTGTTTATCAAGTTATCAAGAATTATGTATGTATTTGAGGATTTGAGATGAGAACTAGAATGAAACTAGAAATAATCCTCATATAGTTTTCCCAATCTTGAATCATCCCTAGGTATACCCACCCTGGTTTTGCAGAGCCAGAAGAGTCGAAAACCACCTTTGGTTTTGTTGAAGTTGGGCCCAAATTCTTTGGACATGAAATTGTTAACAAGAATTGGCTAGTCTTTAGATTGTATGAGTACTGTCATCTTGGTATTAAGCATTTTGCTACTTAGTAGTTTTAGTCCATTTTGAAACACCAACATGCTCTAAGCTATGCCAAATTTGATGATATCAAAGGTTGTAAGACTAAAAATAAAATGTGGGATTCCTTGACCACCATCTATGGAGGAGAAAAAAATGTTCAAAGAGCCAAATATGAAAGCGTCTGTAATGGCCTGCCCAGAGATCCTTGGAAACAAGCCAGAATAATTTTTTTTAACAAGTGTAAGAGCACATGATACCATCTACACAAACCAAAAGATCGCAACGGAAGACTGAAAGACAACCAAGCACCAACGGATCTTCAAACGCCACTACCAACTAGAACAAAATCACGAAAACCACATAGACCTACCAAGCTGATAGACATAAGCTGACTCTTGGAAAATGGCTAAGTCTGAAATCCTAAAGCCCTAAAATTTGGCTAAGTCTGAATTTCTGAAGCCTTGATTTTTCCTAGAATCTAAACCTTAGCTCATAGAGGTCTGAAACCCATCTCAAATGAATCGTCGCATATATTACAATATATCTTAAGTATAAGGAATTAGAAATTAAATATACGTCAACTTATACTTAAACGATATATTTTAAACCCCGAAGGACTACAACAGAAACCCAAAAATTGAATTACAAAAGAAACCTCCTAAATTCAAAATGCAACAACATAGGCTTGAAGAACGCCCAAAAGGGTATCCAGATCAACTCTCAAAAAGATTAGAACACTACAAAAAGTACCCACTATTGGCACGCGTAGGTTTTAACCAAAAGGCGTGCGACACTTTTCACTAAGGGAGGGCGACACTTCTCCCTTACTACGTGCGACACTTCTCAAGAAGGCGTGCGATACTGGAAAAGTATCGCGCGACATTTCTCATAAAGCTGTACGACACTCTTCCAGTGTCGTATGACACTTCTCTAGTATTGCGTGCGACACTTTATAGTATCGTACGACATTCTTTCTATGGGCGTGCGATACTTTATCAGTGTCACACAATGCTGAACAAATGTCGCCCATAGAAAGTAAAAACACTTCCAGAACTCAAAAATAGGGAAACACAAACAAAAGAACCTCCACACTGGGGAGTACCGGATCCACATTTCGAGGCCAAAAAACTCGAACCAAAATTGAGTAACAAAAATACAAAAAATTAAATCTAACCATCTATCAAACAAATAAGGGAAAGTACAAAAAGGAAACATCATGACAACTAAAATAACATCACAATAGCATAGATAACGTTGCAATGAGCAAATTAACCAACTAAGTATGCGGTTCCTCCCAACCGTCAATGGCATCATAGGACCATCATGGGCCCTAGCCATCCCCCGTGCATAACATCTCGAGCCATCGATTAGATCATCGGTGTTGTCCTGATAGGGACATCACTACTAAACATGCTACAATATAAGTAAATGAAATCTAACATGCTAGTAGTAACATAAGATAACCCTGTAATCAGATAACATCATCTACTATATGCTAAACATCATAACAAGGAATGCATAAAACCAAAATCATGTAAACATGGAACACAACATCCCAATGAAAGCATAAATCACTAGAAAGCATACTCTGCAAATCAAAGTACCAAGTGACACATCCAGCAACGATCATGCTAGAACAATAGACCATCTCTGTACACTAGTCCCTAGCAGTGGTGAAGATAGCTATGCCTCCCAACCACGTGGCACTCGTAGGTCCACACCTACCGTGCTAATGGAGATAATGATTCAAGCACACACACACAAAAAAACAACCATGGCTAACACACATGCCAAGCAGTATGATGACTGAATCCAAGACATAGACAATGCATAAACTACAAGTCCTGGTCAGACACCTCAATGGGCTACTACATAGGGACTAACATCATGGAGAGTCGCTTGGCATCACAAGCCTAAGCTTGGATCTGTGTAGCTCAACTCCCTCAATAGAAGGCCAATATACTATGTAGCTCAACTCCCTCAACGGAAGGCCAATACACAAAAGTACCATTTATTATCTTTAATATTATTACCACCCCAAGTTTTAATTTAATTATCACTTATATAAAACTTCCTCTGCCAATCGGGAAGTAGTCACCAGGTTACAAGATAGAAGCCCCCTCCATATGCTACCCTACCCTACCCATGCTCATTCAATGATGAGTGCCCGAAGGCATGCAAACTCCCAACCCAACCCCAATGATCACAAATTTCAAAAGTACCATGGAAGATCGGGCCCTGCAGGTCACCCAACAATATACATGTGTGTGGTGCACCACCATCACAGAGATCATACACAAGGGCAGGATGAGAATGCAAACAAAAGTCAATCGATCGAAAACATAATCAGGATGATGGATGCTACATGCATCCCAATGCAACAAAAGATGCAAAAGTGTTCTGACTGGTATCCAAACAGATCATCCAGGTCCACGAACCACAATGTGCCAAGAAAACTCGAGAAAATAGGGTGGCATGCAAAACGAGGTTAAAACACCAAATTTTGGAAAAATTCCAAAATTAAAAACCATTTGGCCTTTGGGTTTAGAAACCCCAAAAATCCAAAAATAATTGAAAATGGACACCGTATGCAAAAACGGCCAGCATAACGGCCCAAAAACCCAAACCCCCATTTCAAAAATAGGTAAAACGTTCATACCCGACCAACCGGGCAGAACTAGCAAACAAAAATGGAGGGGAACACTAGTTCAAAACCTCCTAACATATTCCTACAAGAAACGAAAGTAGAAATAGAGAAAAAACATTAAAACAGGAAGGCCCGACCTAACAACAAAAAGGGCCAAAATTGAAACCCATAGAATAAAATAAATACTCTGTCGAAACTGCTGAAATTGTCGGCAAAGCAAGAACTCCTTGAGCCAACTCCAACGAGACCAACCTTGCAAAGATCCCATGCTCACAGCTCCCGCAATGAGCAAAACAATAATCCTTCAGAAGAGGATTTCCAAATTTTCTCTCCAAACCCAATTTTCCAAAATGTGAGAAGTCAATAATGAATTCACTTTTCTAATATTTATTCATTTTGAGTGAATGGCTGATAATGCAAAATAGCTAGCTGGAGTAGTTAAACTCTGAAACAACCCAAACAAAAATAGGTTATTATCCATAATGGAAATTCACCTAACGCAAAGCTGCCAGAAATTAAATCCAAAAGATTAAAAACCCGAAAACCCAAAATTATAGAAAAACCCTTAACACTTTCACGACGAATGCAAACTTCTAAATGCATAGACATGGTCACTAGTCTAATCACATAATGCAACTGAGTTCGAATTTGCTAATCACCAAAAGGTTTTAATATAAAACAACTAAATAAGGATACGTCGACCATATAGGAGCGACATTGGCAAAATATGAATAGCTGGATCACTAACTCCATAGGCCACTGCCAGGGATATAATTCCTGCACACTAAAACACACAATCAAGTGCAATGGCAAATAATATCATAGTCGAAGCAACATGTATTGAAATACCTATTTAATCCATTTACATCACTCACATTCACAGAAAGCGTGAAGATACAAGAATGAAATAAATAACCATAGTGTAGAATCCATCTCATAACATAGTCAACAAATAGGTCCAATACATCATATAACCAGATATCATTATAGATCTACTATTATCTCAAAATAGCATCAACATGCAAATATGCTAAAATGAATAGAAAAGCAACAAAGCATCTATGGTACGGAAATCAAAGTATAACATTCGACCCTCAGGTCATCTCAAGGTAAAAATATCAAAAGAGTATCAAGTATCTCTTGAACCAAAAATAGACAAGGTATAGATTGCAATCACGAGAGGCACTACAATGTCAGAGGTAAGTGTTAGGAACCTATGTGTTCCTTCTGTTTATTTTGTTAGAGTAGTGTTGTTGGACGCATATGCTTTGTAAGTCGTCCTGTGAGTATATTTTATTATCCCACATGCATAGGTAGTATTACTTTTCTAGATCGTACCCAGTATATAAGAATAGGTTGAGGCCCTTGATGGGCACGGACAAATTTATTGTATTGAGCTTGCTCAAAGGAGGTTACCCCCTCGAAGTGGCCTGCGATCAGTAGATTCATTCTGAGTTCTGCTATCACTTTGTATTCTGTTATTTCGAGCATTCTCACGATATTGCTATAAGGAGGTTCTTCACATCTGGTATCAGAGCACTCTCTTGGGCTCGCTGGGTGGAAATTACATCAAATTTTTTTTCTGTCGTGGCCTTCAGGTTCCTCTCACTTCTAAAAAAAAAAAAAAAAAATAACCACAAAGTCCCCCTTGCATAATACTTTGGATAACCACAAGGGTGAAACGAACCATTGCCCGAACCATTGCCCATCCCTACACGGATTTGGACTGATATTTCTATGGATTTCATTGAAGGGCTTCCTAAATCCGGTGGCAAGACAGTGATCTTGGTTGTGGTTGATCGTCTCTCGAAATATAGTCATTTTTGTGCCCTCAGCCACCCCTATACTGCCTCCTCTGTTGCACAAATCTTCATGGACCAGATATTTCGTCTTCATGGACTCCCTTCTTCCATTGTCTCTGATCGTGATGCAACTTTTACCAGTCATTTTTGGACTGAACTGTTTCAGAAAACTGGCACCAAACTGAAGATGAGTTCGGGCTATCACCCACAAACTGATGGTCAAACTGAAATTGTCAATAAATGCTTGGAAACTTATCTTCGTTGCTTCACTTCCGAACAGCAACATCAGTGGGCCAAGTGGCTCCCTTTAGCTGAATGGTGGTACAATACCTCTTACCACACTACCTCTAAAATGACTCCATATGAAGCAGTCTATGGTCAGGCACCTCCAGTGCTCCTTCCCTACACTCCCAACAGCTCACCAGTCCAGGCAGTTGACATAGTTCTCCGCAGCAGGGATCAGATTCTTCGTACCTTACAGGATAATCTTCACATGGCCCGTAATCGGATGAAACAACAAGCAGATCAACACCGTTCTGAGCGCTCATTTCAAGTTGGGGATATGGTTTTTCTTCGTCTATAGCCATACAAACAATCCTCCCTAAAGCTGAAAGGGCATCATAAGCTGGCCCAAAAATTTTATGGGCCTTATAAGGTTCTGCAGAAGATTGGTTCAGTTGCTTATAAACTGGAACTTCCTCCTTCTTCCTGCATTCATCCAGTCTTTCATGTTTCTTGTCTAAAGAAAGTTCTGGGTACCACTGTCAGAGCACAAACTACTCTCCCTGAAATGGATACGGAAGGATCCATTATCCTGGAGCCAGTGGCAATCATTGACCAGCGCACTCGCCAGCTTCGCTCTCGCTCCATCTCTGAGGTCTTGATTCAGTGGCATGGCATGCAACCAGAGGATGCTACCTGGGAACCCCTTCTTCAGATTCAACAACAATTTCCACACCTTAAGCTTTGAGGACAAAGCTTTTTTCTAAGGGAGAGGGGATGTTAGGAACCTGTGTGTTCCTTCTGTTTATTTTGTTAGAGTAGTGTTGTTGGACGCATATGCTTTGTAAGTCGTCCCGTGAGTATATTTTATTATCCCACATGCATAGGTAGTATTACTTTTCTAGATCGTACCCAGTATATAAGAATAGGTTGAGGCCCTTGATGGGCACGGACAAATTTATTGTATTGAGCTTGCTCAAAGGAGGTTACCCCCTCGAAGTGGCCTGCGATCAGTAGATTCATTCTGAGTTCTGCTATCACTTTGTATTCTGTTATTTCGAGCATTCTCACGATATTTCTATAAGGAGGTTCTTCACAGTAAGTTTGATGATATGAGAATGGAAGAAGGTGAAAAGATTGCTCAATATGTTGCTAGGATAAAAGAAGTTGTTAGTAAAATAAGAGGAGCTATTGGCTATATAGATGATGATACTGTCTTAGGTAAAGTCTTGAGAACATTATTGCTTGTTTATGCTATTAGAGTTTCTACAATCCAAGAGTTGAGATGTATTCAAGGATATGATCTAACCCTTGAAGGTCTAGTAAGTATACTCACTACTTTTGAGCTATCTAACTTTGAAAATTACAAACTAGAGAGTCTTGAGTTTTCTTTCAAAGCTAAGTTGTTATTGAAGGATTATATTGAGGTGAAGTAGAAGAAGAAGAAAAGAAAAATAAAGTATGCATCAAGTGACAGTGATACAAATAAGGAAGATATTGAATAATTGGAAGCACTACTAGGATGATGTACACATAAGAAGAACTACAGAGAAGGAAGCAAGTATAACAACAAAAGAGAAGATGACAATAGAGATTACAAAGTCAAAGGAAAAAAATCATGCTACATTGTTGATGAACATGATGATGAAGTAGTATATGTTGTAGTGAAGGATGAATCTAATGAAGATGAGGTAACTACACTTGTGACTTGTGTGAACAAGAATGATAGATGGATCATTGATAGTGGATACTCACATTACATGATTGGAGACAAAAGTGAGTTCATTACCTTAACTTGTTATGATGGAAATAGTGTAAGATTTGGTAATGATGCACCATGTTTGATAAAAGGAAAATGCTCTATCAAACTCACAAACAAGACTTCATGTGACAATGCTTACTATGTTGAAGGACTGAATTATTACTTGTTAAGTTTGTCACAATTGAATAATTTGGGATGCAAGGTTGAATTTGGAGACAAATTTGCCAAGATATATCACACGAATGGGAAATTGATTGGAAAAGGTGATGAAACTAGAAGTAATATGTTCTATCTGGATATAGAGGATGCTACTTGTATTGTTGCAAAACTTGAAGATGTATGGCTTTGGCACAAGATGAAGGTAAAATTGGGGTGGGAATGATACCCACAAAATTATTGTAGCAATAATGTTTGACCACTTCTGATGATCTACATTGTTAAAGGCATACCCTGTTAAAGGCTTTACACTATGTCAATAGTGACTTGGTTAAAGGATTTATAAACACTTTACATGAAGTGTTGCCCTGTTAAAGGATTTAATTACCTATTTAAAGGATCTACAAAATAGTTGCTAAGCTAACCTATTAATATATAATTTCCTTTCTAATACAATTGCTAAAGAGTATTAAACATAATAAACCTGATAAGTTACAATCCTTTGATTGCTGAATACAAGCACTTGTTTTGCTTACTCTGATCTTGATCCTCTAAGATCTAATTCTTGTTTGTATCCCTTGCTTTGTTCTTGATCAACTGAATATTTCACTGCTGATCTATTTTTTTGAGTCTTTTAACTCTTCCATTTTGAACTCCAATATATTTTCTTCATACACTCCTTCATCCATCATAATACAATGAGATTTCATCTTCCTTATAAAGACATTTGAAGACTTAGGGTTACATATGGATCTACGATCCATATTGAATCTCTATTTCTAGCTTATTCCTTGCACTTTTCTTATTGGTTGCATGCTTTCTCCATTTTTCTTATTGGTTGCATGTAGATTACATAGGAAATACAAAAGATTTGATGTTATCATTTTAATCTTATGAGATTTGTCATATGTCATCCATGAAAATGGTTTACATCTAAATTAGTGAAGCTATAGATTCATGTGTGCATTCTGTGTTACTCAACACTTATTGATTCTTGATGCTCGGTACATATGATAAACTGGTTTACTAGGCACTTGCATTATTTTTGTTTTTCTCAGCATCATCTGTGACTCGGCACTCAAATATCACTCGGCTCCTATATCATGCTCGACACCTGAAGGTTGCTCAGCACTTGAACTTTACTCGGCACCTGTTAGATTTCCTGACTTGGCATACATAGTGTGCTCGGCTCCAATGTAGAATGTGGTTAAGTGTGTTGGCACTCAAATGTCAAAACCATTCTGAGACTAACAATCTCCCCCTTTGACATGAGTGACAAAAACACTTAACTAAGCATTATTTATCTTACCTTATGAGTATATTCACTAATCTGCTTGATATATACAGAGGTTAAAGAAAACTTGATCAAAATTTTGTAATTTACAATATATATACCTCAAAATTATTGTAACTCCCCTTGAGTTAATTATTCCATTATCTATGCTATCTTTTTATCTTGTCTCCCCCTATTAACTTGTCTCCCCCATTTATTTATAATATCTCCCCCTTTTTGACACTTATATCAAAGGGTCCTAAATGTCAATGCCATGCTCGGCCAAAAATGTCTTATTTACCTCAAGGAGTATTTTGAGACCTGCATCCCAGTTATTCAAGCCAATATCTAATGACTTGCATTGGATTGCAAGCTCTGCTGCTAGATTGACAAGTCCTTCATGTATAGAAATATTTGGATCCTTCTTTAGGACTATTTCTACATGTATTTGCTTCTTGTGTAATATTTCCAAGTGAGGAGTGATAGAGGCTTGTATCTACATCAGATTTTCTTTAATAATGGCCTCTTCTACTGATAATGCAGTTAATTCCCTCTAAGTGTGAAGTGTTTGAACAACTTGCTTTTCACTATGTGTAGGATCTGAGGGTAGTTGAATGTTGGAGAGTTTTAATGTGCTCTCAAGGTTCAAAATTTTTGGGCTTATTTCTTAAGTGAACCTGGAAAAATCACACAATTTACTATAAAGGTAAAAGATATTCCCTTATACAATCTTTACATTATCCAATTTCTTGGCTAAATCAACCTATCCCAAAATGATGTTATTAGCTATCTTTTGGTTGACTTTTCCTTCAAACTTCTTGTCTGACCATTCCATGAGTTTTGCATTTGTATCATGGTCTTCATTATTCACTTGGTCAACTATATCAGATAGTTTCTCAAGGATTGGTTTTCTTGAATGTGAAGGTTGTAGGCAGAAGGCATCCATGAATATATCTTTGATTTCATTCATTGCCTATTTATATTTGAAGGCTACCTTGGTAGAACTTGAGCTTGGTGTACTGAGATGTAAGGTCATCATTTCAGCACATAGCTTATGACTGGGTTTGGTGGGAGTTCCTATTTTTGGTAATTCAACCAAAGTTTGTATTGCAGACTCCTCTTTATCTTGTGTTTCTTCTTTATCCTCTTCTTCTTGTGTCAATGCTGCTAGAGGTATACTTTCTGTCTATACTGTTATACCTGTGACTTCCTCTATTATTACACTAGGCTCCTGATGATCTTGAATGGTTATTTTTGGTGGTGATGGAGGTGGTAGAAATTTAAGCCCAGTAGTTTGGATGTTTTGAGGTGGTTCTTGTGGTGACACCTTGGCTTCTTTGAGTTTGTCTACTGACTTTTGGAGATTATCCACACTGACCAATATGGGACTTGTACATTTTTGTGTTTGTAGAGTTATTTGGTCAAGGATTCTTTTGAGATCCTCTATTGTTAAAGGATTGATGTTCTAAATAGAAGTATCAGGAACATCATTAATCTTTATGGTTTTTATAGGTGTGGTACTATAGTGAGGAGGACTTGGAGGTGGCAATTGTGTGTCTTGCACACTTTGGTCTTATTGTTGCTTCTACTCAACTGTTTTCGTTTCATCTTTTTTTGGTGTCTCCTCCTCCTCTGTTTCTTTCTCCTCTCTTTCTTTCTTGTTTTCCTTTTCTTCAACCTTTTTTTCTTCTTCTATCTTCTCTTCTCTTCTTTTCCTCCTTTCCTTAGGTTTAGCACTAGCTTCTTCTCTATACTCCTCTTCAAAGACATCTTCAATTTTCTTGTACAAGTTTTTCCAAACTCTTCTGGTTCTTTGTACAAATTCCTCCATTTTTTTTTGTAGGATTTAGAATGCTCTATACTTGGGTGTAAACCTAGTGTTATGCCTCTTGACTGCTTGAGTTATTTGTTCTTTGGTTAAATCAGGTAGTATGCTTGCTAGGGTTGACTCCCTCATTTCCTTCTCCATCATTAGACAGAAATGCCATCTGTCTTCTACAATTTTTGACAATTCCTTCAGCAATTTTCGATCTAGTTCAAGAGGTGTATATTTGAACTGTGCCATTAATGCATAGATTGATTCTTCTATGCTATTTTGTTCCTCTTTACTGAACTAGTTGAAATCAATCTCTTTTATTTCACTTAAGTCTCCATTCCTAATCTTCTCACATAATATATCAACTGAAGACTTAGGAGGATGACTTACCTTTTCAATCTAATCTTCTTCATCAGTATCAGATTGAGCCACATATCTTTTCCTTTTCCTTGGCTCTTCTTGTACCTTTTTTATTGTGTTCTTCTTCTTTGTAACTTCCTCTTTTGTCCTTTGTGTAGTGGCCCTTGTTGTAGCTCTTGTTATTTTCTTCTTGGGTGTTTGCACAACAACTTTCTTTGGTGAAGGCTGAGAAGTAGGAGGTGTCTTTGCCTTACTTTTAATGACTCTTCCTTTGATGGGTGCTTCCTTGGTTTCTTCTTCCTTGTCACTCTCATCTTTGTCTTCACCTTGGCCTTGTTCTTCATCATCTTCTTCTTCTTCACTAATCTTCTTTGCTTCGCCTGCTGTACTTGATTCTCCAACACCAAATTTCTTCTTTATCTTCTTTGCTAGCTTGTCCTTTTTCTTCACTGCTGTGGCTATCTTGAGTTCTGTAACAACTCTTGATTTGATAGTGTCATATGTTCCAAATGCCTTTGCAGATTTGTCCATTTCCTCTACAAGTAATGTTGTGATGGCTGCAGAAGCTTGGTCAACATCAAGCTCATATCCCAATGGTCTAAGCCATCTTATTCTTGGAAAGACTACTTGAATGTAAGTATAATCAATATCAACAAGAAAAAATATATCATTTACATGCTTTTCTACTAGTGAAACTGGTATTCTCATTCTTTTCTTCATTGCATTCTTGAAATCATCAAAATAGATAGACATTTGATCATCAAAACTATCTCCCATTTGTGCAATGAAATCATTAATTTGATCAACAATGGTTCTATTCTGACTCCAGTTAATTTTTCCAAATAAAGGGAATTCCTTCATTACATTGAAGAATATACAAACCAACACTGAACCAAATTTACACTGTGCTCCCTTGGATTTTCTAATGGCTCTAAGATTTTCATTGATCTCTTGCAACATGAGCTTTGAAAGATCATAGGTGTGGTCTTTCTTTACAAGCTTATATGCCACATTCACTGCTATGCAGAGTACACTATTTAACCTGCTAGATTGATAAAACTTATGTGATATGATCCTTACAGTAAAGTCTAGGAGGGGATCAGTTATGGTATCTATGGTCATGCCTCTTTTGTTCAACTTTGCACCTGTTTTATTCTCAATTATTTCCTTCTTTCACTTCTCAATGTCTTTGGCCAATCTAGGGTTGGAAAACCTATAACCCTATGAACCATCTTCTTGGTAATCTTGACTTGTCCTTGTTCTAACCAAAATGATCCATCATGGATTCTACTAAGTATTATGCATATCCACTTGATTTTGAATATGATTGGAAAAACTAGGGCTTTGGTTAAACCCTTCTTCTCTATGATAGAAAACTCATCTTTCAAGATACCATTATCA
This sequence comes from Cupressus sempervirens, assembly GCA_028749045.1. Classification (NCBI taxonomy): domain Eukaryota; kingdom Viridiplantae; phylum Streptophyta; class Pinopsida; order Cupressales; family Cupressaceae; genus Cupressus; species Cupressus sempervirens. Next base: position 148,144,191 of record CM053793.1, read on the forward strand.
CAGAGTTTGTCAAAAGCATTAGAGATTTCCAAGTCCCTTATGGCTCCTATTTTACAGTTATAACACTTTTGCACATCCTTGACCATAACAACTTTTTCAGGGATGGCGGATAGGGCACCATCAGGATTGTTTTTATATGCAACTTCTAGTATAGGTCTAAACTCAGGTTGCTTAACCTCGTTGCTGACAAGTTGAATCGAATGGCTCAATTTCCCTTGGGTTGTCTTTGAACTAGATGCCATTTATATCTGAACTAGGGTTTAACAATTAAAGGAAACTTCACAAACTATAAAAATCAGCACCTGAAGGAAATACCTGGATAAATGCTTAGATTGCTTGGGTAGATGTTGAATTTCTGTAGAACACTGGTTGAAGGCTTGAAAATTGCTCAGTCATTCTCTTGGTAATTGCTCTTCATTTGAGTGGCTCAAAAATGAATCAATTTTCACCTTTAAGTGACACAAAACTCTTGCATTAAATACATTTTTATACTTACATCTATCACTCGGCTTTCAAAGGTTTTGTCAACTTGGCATCCACTTGGTAGTTATACTTACTCGGCATCTACATACTTTATTAATAACTCAGCTTCCAAAGCAGTTTCACTTGGCATCCAAAGATAGCTCAACATCATCATTCAAGTTTAGTCTTAGCATCTTATCTCATGTAGATTTATACGTTGCAATTCTTCTTCATGGTTTAGGGCTGATGTATGCTACTTTCTTATAAGTATCGGCCCTATAGGCTCATTTTGTGATTAATTGGATGAGAAATGATCACTTGACCTCATGGGTGAAGTGACCCTTTCATTGGATGAACTTGATTCATTCTTTTTCTGCCATGTTTTCTTCATGTCTGTTCTAATGTGTTCCACATCAATCCTTTCTTTGCCCTTATTTTCTTCAGTCTTGGGTGCCTTGGCTTTTGTTGGACAATTCCTACTGACATCTCCAATTTTCAAGCAATTGAAACATGTGGTTTGGTTCAACCATCTTTTATAGTTCCCCTGGAAATGTGTTCTTATGCAATTCTGGGGTATATGTCCATATTCTTGACAATAGTGATAACTATACCTAGTGTTATAGTCCCAATTGTAATGGTGTTCATAGTTGTCCCTTCTTACATGCTCATTTGGTGTCCACATAGACTTTGATCTGCATTCAAATGCTCTATGTCCATACTTCTTGCAATTATGATAGTTTCCATCAAATCTTTGTGTTCTTGTGACTTTGGATTTGCAATCTTGAGTCATATGTCCTTGCATGTTGCACTTGTGACAGTAATCCTTGCTTTTGGGTGTGTTTGGCTGATTGATCCTTCTACTCCTACAAACATTAGTAGTATGCCCCTTTTTGTTACAATAATGACAAGTGGGTTTAGAATCCTTACCTTTGTCACTTCTTTTCTCACCACTCTTTGATGATTCTCCAACTTTAGTGCTGTTGTATCCAAGTCCTGATGTATCATGGGCTAATCTTGGAGATTTCAGCAACTATTCAAAGTACTTGATGTGTAGTGCCTCTCCCATCTGACTTTTGTAAGTCATCCTGATGGATGCACCCTTGCTAATCTTTTTTTGTGATGGATCATGATTGTGACCCTAAGTGGTCTACACTATTGAGGTGTTTGGATTTATGTTTCTTTATCAGTTGCGTTGATTATGCTTTTGACTAATCTTTGAGATTATGATGTGATTTTTGGTTCACTGAGGTTTGTGCCAGTGGTTATCAGGATCGATGTGGTATCATAAGGTTGTTTCGTGATTACCTTGAGATGTGTGCAAAGATTGCACTATGTTCTATTACCATGCTACACTGGACTAGGTTCCTGTAGCAATGGTTAGTCATGTTTATGACTATGGTTGTTTATGTGTTTTAAATTCCTTTTAATGCAGAGTAATCAATCATTATTAAATGCTTAAGTAATGAGAATGGATTGTTCATGTTGGATTCTTTGGTTATGTACTGCGGACATTTACCTTGTTACATTTCTGATTAGAAAGATATTTGTTACTCATGTTATGTTTTACATTTGAGATGACCAGAGGGTCAAATGCTACTCTTTGATTCCAGTATCATAGATATTAGACTACTATGTTGTTCAGTTAATCATATTGCATGATGATGCCATTTTGAGATGACAGTGTGTTTTATGATGATATCTAGTTATCTGGTATTTGGACATACCTCTGATTTTGCTATGGTTATTTACTTCATTTCTATGTTGTTATGCGAATGTGAGTGATGTAAATAAATTATTTTAATATAATTAAATAAATGGTTTAATTAGGTGATTTAACGCATTATTGCTTTGGCTATGTTATTATATGCAATTCCACTTGATCATGTTGTTTAGTGTGCATGATTATATCCCTAGCAGTGGCACATGGAGTTAGTGATTCAGCCTTTCATATTTTACCAATGTCGTCCTTATATGGTCGACGTATCTTTAATTAAATGTTTAATTTAAACCTTTTGGTGATTATTAAATCTGAACTCATTTGCATTATGTGATTAGACCAATAAGCGTGTCTGTGCATTTAGAGTTTCTCTTTGTCGCAAAAGTTGTTCAGGAGATTTATGTGTTTTTGGGTTTTCGGGCTTTTTAATTGATTTATTTAAATTTCTGACAGCTTTGCCATAGATGAATTCCTATTTATAGGAATAGCTTGTTTTCGTTTGGGTGGATTCGGGGTTTAACTAGATTGGCCGGTTAAATGCCCTAATCGATTATTCACTCGAAAAGTGAATAAGTATCCAAAAAAGAATTTAATTCCTCACTTCTCACTTTTGAATTGGAAAGTTGGAGAGTAAAACCCAAGATCCTCTTCATGAGGATTTACTGTTTTGTTCGTTGTGGGAGCTATGGGCGTGGGATCGTCGCGAGGTTGGGCTCGTTGGATCCAGCTCGAGGAAACCTTGGATTGCTGCGATTTTTAGCTACTTTTGCGAGATATTTATTTTATGGTTCAGATTCCCATTTTTCCCTTTTGGCTGTGAGGTAGGGCTTTCCCGTTTTATTGTTTCTGCTCCGTTTTAGCTTTTGTTTTCAGTAGCCGTTTGTTTGGAGGCTGAGAACTAGTGTTCCCCTCCATTTTTGTATGCTAGTTCTACTCGGTTGGGCTGGTATGAATATTTCCCTATTTTTTGGGATGAGGGTTTGGGATTTTACGCCATTATGCTGGCCATTTTTGCATACGGTGTCTGATTCCATTTATTTTTGGATTTTTGGGATTTTTGAACCCAAAGGCAAAATGGGTTTTAATTTTGAAGTTTTCCAAATTTTTGGGGTTTTTACTTCGTTTTGTGTGCCACCCTGTTTTCTCGAGTTTTCTTGGCACAATGTGGGTCGTGGGCCTTGATGATCTGTTTGGATATCAGTCAAACCAATTTTGCACTTTTATGTTGCATTGGGATGCATGTTGCATCCATACTCTCAACGTTGTGTTCGGTTGAGTGATTTTATACTTGTTATGGTTTCTTTTGGACCTTTGCTTTTGTTCGTGAACGCTAGGATTCATGTAGAATCCATACTCTTGGATTGAGGCCGGTTGAGTGAGTTCATGAAGTTTGGTCTTGTTGCATCATTGGGATTCATGTAGAATCCATACTCTTGGATTGCGGCTGATTGAGTGATTTAATGATGTATGGTTTTATTGGCTTTGGGATTCGTGTAGAATTCATCCTCTTGAGTTTCTTTTCGTTGGGTGTTTTGTTTTGCATTGTGTTCTCATTCCTGTCCTTGTGTTATGATCTTTGTGATGGTGGTGTGCCACACATGAGTATGTACGCATACATTTGTTGGGTCACTTGCGAGGCTCGATCTTCTGTGGTTTTGCCGGAAGTTATGATCATTGGGGTTGGGATGAGAGTATGCATTCCCACGGGCACTTGTCGTAGGATGAGCTTGGGTAGGGTAGGGTAGCATATGGAGGGGGCTTCTACCTCGCAGCCTGGTGATCATTGTGCCTAGAGGGTTGGCGAAGGAAGCTTTAATTAAGTGAAAATAAAATAAAATGTGTGACTGGTAATAAAACTTAAGATAATAAAAAGGTTTGGGGTGCAAGAGCCTTTTCGTTGAGGGATGTTGAATCTACGCAAGTCCTAGCTTGGGCTTTTTGATGCCAAGCAACTCTCCATGATGTTAGTCCCTACATAGTAGCCTATTGAGTGCCTGACCAGGACTTGTACTCCTTGCATTGTCTTAGGTTCTTGGTTGCAGCCATCATACTGTCTGGCGTGAGTGTTAGCCATGTATGTTGTGATTTTTGTGTGTTTGTGGTTGGATCACTATCTCCATTAGCATGGCGGGTGTGGACCTATGGGTGCCACATGGTTGGGAGGCGTAGCTACCTACACCACTACTAGGGATCGATGTACAGAGACGATCTTTTGTCCTAGTGTGACCATTGCTAGATGTCTTCACTTGGTACTTCGGGTTCCGGAGTATGCTTTCTTGTGATTTATGCTTTCTTTAGGATGCTTGTATATCATGTTTAGATGATGTTATTTTATTTGACACATTCCCTTATTATGATGTTTAGCATATGATTAGATGACGTGATTTGCTTTAGTAGTATATCTATTGCTTACTACAGTTTAGCATGTGATAGGTGATGTTATCTACTGTAGGATTATCTAATGCGTTATCACTAGCATGTTAGATTTCCTTATGCTTATATTGTTGCATGTTTTTAGTAGTGATATACCTATTATGACAGTACCGACGATCTGGTCGGTGGCTTGGGATGTTACGTGCGGGGGATGGCTAGGATCCACGATGGTCTTATGATGCTATTGATGGTTGGGAGGAACCGCGTACTTAGTTTGGTTGTTTTGTTCCTGAGATGTATTTATGTATGTCGCAATGTTGCTTTTGTTCTCTGCGATGTTAATTTTAGTGTGTTCTTTGCTGCTATAGTTTAGATGAATAGATGTTCTCCTTTCTGTGTTGTTCTTGTGCTTGAGTGTTCATTCCTCGAGCCTTCGTGGATCCGGTACTCCCTAGTGTGGAGGTTCTTTTGTCATTTTTTCCCCATTTTTGTGTTTTGAAAGTGTTTTTACTTTCTATAGGCGACATTTTTTCAGCATTGTGTGACACTGATAAAGTATCGCACACCCATAGAAAGAATGTCGTACGATACTATAAAGTGTCGCACGCATTACTGGAGAAATGTCGTACAACACTGGAAGAGTGTTGCATGGCTTTGTGAGAAATGTCGCGCGATACTTTTCCAGTATCGCATGCCTTCTTGAGAAGTGTCATATGCAGTAAGGGAGAAGTGTCGCCCTCCCTTAGTAAAAAGTGTTGCACGATTTTTGTGAAAAACCTGCGCATGCCATCAGTGGGCACTTTTCTATAGGTTCTGATCTTTTTGAGAGTTTTTTTGGATACCCTTTTGGGCGTTCTTCAAGCCTATGTTGTTGCATTTTGAATTCAGGAGGTTTCTTTTGAAATTCAATTTTTGGGTTTCTGTTGTAGTTCTTCGGGGTTTAATAATTCCTTATACTTAAGATATATTTTAATATATGCGACAAATCATTTGAGATAGGTTTCAAACCTCTCAGAGATAAGTTATGGATTTTAGGAAATTTTAGGGCTTTAGAAATCCAGACTTAGCCAATTTTCAGGGCTTCAGGATTTCAGGCTTAGCCAAATTTCGGGATTCTGCATTTTACCCCAGCTTGGTGTTTTGTTGATGAGTGGTTGTTTCTTGTGCCCTCATCATGTGCGTTGTCGTTGTTGGTTTTCTTTTTGTGTGTGTCAGTTGGGTAGTGGCATTCAGAGATTTGTTGGTTGCCAGGATTGTGTTGGAGTCTTCTGTTGTGATCGTTGTGATCCTTATATGTTGTCATGTGCATTCATACTTGTAAAAAATATATATATATCTTGGCTTGATTTGAATCCTTGTTTCCAAGGATCTCCGGGCGGGGCATTACATGATGGCTTCACTTGACTTGTTGATATTCTCTGCTATTTCTTTTTCTTTGTTTAATTCATTCTGTATCCTCACAGTAGAAATCTCAATATCTTTCATATTGAGTTCATGATGTAGGTTCATCATTTGGGCAAGTGTATCCATCTACATGTTTGAGATTCTTGTTAATTCAATGCATTTTTCTTCAAGTCTATTTGCAAGATCTCTTTTGCCATCTTCCATTGTAACTCTATCCTCAACTACTCTTTTCTTTTGTTTAGTGATTTCACATAGCATCGTGGCTTGTGATTCATGCTCTATCGTAAGAGTTCTTATCTCTTCTACTTGAGCTCCATTTTTCTCCATCAATTCTACTATTGCACTTTGAATCAGAAGTATTGTACTTTGACCATTAAAACTTTTTAACTGAAAATAGATTGCATGCATATAAAAAAATCAAACAATCATGTGAAAAACATATATGCATCACCACATAACACTTGAGATTTTGGTAACCTAAAAAACCTCTAGAAATAAGAAGGTAAAACTGGGGTGGGAATGATACCCACAAAATTATTGCAGCAATAATGTTTGACCACTTCTGATGATCTACCCTCTTAAAGGCTTTACACCATGTCACTAGTGACTTGGTTAAAGGATTTACAAACACTTTACATTAAGTGTTACCCTATTAAAGGATTTAATCACCTATTTAAAGGATCTACAAAATAGCTGTTAAGCTAACCTATTAATATTGGATTTCCTTTCTAATACAATTGCTAGAGAGTATTAGACATAATAAATCGGATTTTTACAATCCTTTGATTGTTGAATGCATGCACTTGTTCTGCTTACTCTGATCTTGATCCTCTAAGATCTAATTCTTGTTTGTATCCCTTGCTTTGTTATTGATCAACTGAATATTTCACTGTTTCTCTGTTTCTCCAAGTCCTTTTACTCTTCCATTCTGAACTCCAATATATTTTGTTCATACACTCCTTCATCCATCATAATACAATGAGATTTTGTCTTCCTTATAAAGACATTCAAAGACTTAGGGTTAGATATGGATCTACGATCCATATTGAATCTCTATTTCTAGCTTATTCCTTGCAATTTTCTTATTGGTTGCATGCCTTCTCCATTTTTCTTATTGGTTGCATGTAGATTACATAGAAAATACAAAATATTTGATCTTATCATTTTAATCTTATGAGATTCGTCATATGTCAGCCATGAAAATGGTTTACATCTGAATTAGTGAAGTTACAAATTCATGTGTGCATTCTGTGTTACTTGACACTTACTGATTCCTGATGCTTGGTACATATGATAAACTAGCTTACTCAGCACCTGTATTATTTTTGTTTTGATCGGCGTTGTCTGTGACTCGGTACTCAAATATCACTCAGCTCCTATATCATGCTTGGCACCTGAAGGTTGGTTGGCACCTGTTAGATTTCCTAACTCGGCATACATAGTATGCTTGGCTCCAATGTAGAAAGTGGTTAAGTGTGTTGGCAGTCAAATTTCAAAACCATTCTGAGACTAACACAAGATATTATGTCATGTTAATTTTGATAACTTGGTTACTATCAGTAACATGAAGAGTTATAGGATTTTCTAAGTTCAAGAAACCTGATAATATAGTGTGTAAACAATGTCAACTAGGCAAAATGTCAAAGTCAAGCTTTAAGAGTAAAGCTTATGGGTCAGTGCAAGAAGTTGCATCTCACTTTTGGCCAAAAAGTGCAAGTGTTTTTCCTATTTTTGAAATATTTTGTCAATTGATGCCAAAATTTGAGCCATTTAGAGATTAAATATAAAAAAACTTTAGAAATAAAAATTGTAGTGCTTGGAATCTTCTTTTTGAATATGTAAGTTATTCATATACCCATATGATAGTTTATTGTTAGGTTATGGATCTTTAAAAACCACTTTTTCAAAATGCTTGTTTCAGGACCATACCGCGCTCATGTACAAACACCATAATTTGACACAAATGAATGAATTTTTGCAAATCCTTTTAAATGGAGTTACCTAACACACCAAAGATTGATGAGAATATTTTTCTTGAATTTTTTAATAAATATTTTTTTAATATTAATTTTTAATTGGCTATAAAGTAAAATTTTAAAACCTCTCGTGTACGGACACCATAATTTGATCAAAATTTCTCTTTTTTCAATTTTTTTTTTAAAACTTTAAAAGAATTGAATATAGATTGATGATATATAAATTAATGTCTTGTTTCAGGACCATACCGCGCTCATGTACAAACACCATAATTTGACACAAATGAATGAATTTTTGCGAATCCTTTTAAATGGAGTTACCTGACACACCAAAGATTGATGAGAATATTTTTTTTGAAATTTTTAATAAATATTTTTTTTTTCAATTAATTTTTAATTGGCTATAAAGAAAAATTTTTAAACCTCTCGTGTACTAACACCATAATTTGATCAAAATTTTACTTTTTTCAAAATTTTTTAAAACTTTAAAAGAATTGTATGTAGATTGATGACATATAAATTAATTTAAGAAAAAATAAAAAATAAAAAATTTATTAAAGTTTTAGTGAATATTGCTATTTTACATTTAGGTACCAACTTTGATTAAAAAATAATAATAAAATAGTAAATAAAATTATAACTCTATAAAATTTATATTTCTAAAATCAAGACAGTGAGAGCTCTAATGGGTTTTTATTTTGTAAAAAAATTGATCGGGAAGACCCTCTAAAAATTATGGCAAGGCATGAATTTGTCACTTCAATGCCTTAGCCAAATCTTGAGAGGCCAAGGCATAGGCTTGGTCTCACCAAGCCTATCCCAAACCAAAATCTGAGGCAGAAAAAAAAAATCCTGCCTCATGTTGTAAGAAATGGGCACCCGTTATTTGAATTTCAAAAAATGGGTACTCATTTTGAAAACCTAAAAGCGGCATGTAAAATCTATCAAAAACTTAAAAAATTTATTTTTTAAGAAATGAGTACCCATTTTTTACTTTTAAAAAATGGGTACCTGATTTTAAAAAAATGGGTACCCGTTTTTCATTTTTTTTAAATGGGTGCTTGTTTCTTAAAAATTCAATTTTTAAATTTTTTGAGAAACGGGTACCCATTTTTTGAAAATAAAAAATGGGTACCCAATTTTTAAAAATAACGAGTGCTTATTTTTTAAATTTAGGATCGGGTGCCCGAGCCAAAAATTGGTGCCCATTTTTTTAAAAATTGGGTACCCATTTCTAAGAGGTCTCATTTCATGAATTTTACTTTTGCAAAATTGTGACCCAACTTTGTGCATTCACCCTTATACCTCTAAAAAAATACTATAAATTGTTCATACTAACTTATGTGGACCAATTAAAGTGTAAAGCTACCAAGGAGATAATTACATAATGCTATTTGTTGATGATTACTCTAGGATGATGCTAGTCATGTTTTTGAAATAGAAATTTGATGCTTTTCAAATGTCCAAGTGGTATTTGGCAAGAGTTGAGAAAGAGATAGGTAAGAGTTTGAAATGCTTAAGATCTAACAAAGGAGGAGAATTCACTTCAAATGAGTTTGAGATTTTCTATAATGATAGAGGAATCAAAAGATAGACATCTTCCCCTAGGACCCCTCCACAAAATGGAATTGCTCAATAGAGAAATAGGTCTATAATTGACAATGCCAAAACACTTATGATGGACAAGAATATTGCTTCAAAATATTGGAGAGAAGCTGTAAGTATTGCTATATATACCTTGAACCATGTACAAGTCAAGAAAGAACTAGAAGAATACAAATCATTTGTATACTTCTATGAAGGAATGCCTACTAAAGAAGACACTGCAAATCAAGTTACAAATCAACAACAAGTTTTAGTAACTACTAAGTCACATCCTGTGAATGCCAAGTTGCATTTAGGAACTAAGCTACATTCAGATGTCAAGTTGCAAAATGAACAAGATGCACATTCTAATTTTGAGATTAGTACAAATGAAAGAGATGTTGAGATACCTGACAAAGATGCAAATAATGACTCTAAAGCTAAATGAAAAAAATGTAGAAATAAGAGCTGAACCAAGATTGTCCAAATATATTAAAAGACATCATCCTACTAATCAAATCATTGGTAACAAATATCCTAGGCCAATGACAAGAAATAGGTTGAGAAGTGAATCATGTTTGTTAAGCATAAAGGAGCCCAAAATAGTATAAGATGCATTAGAAGATGATGACTAGTACAAGGTCATGGAAGAACAGATTCAACAGATAGAGAAGAACAAAACATGGAGTCTAGTTCATAGACTAGAAGACAAGAATGTGATTGGTACCAAGTGGGCATTCAGAAACAAGCTAGATGAGAATGGTGAAGTGACAAGAAACAAAGCAAGATTAGTTTGCAAGGGATATGCCCAAGAAGAAGGGCTTGACTATGGGGAGAAATTTTCTCTTATTGCAAGAATGGAAGGATTAAGAACTCTACTTGCTTATGCTGCATACAAAGGTTTCAAAGTTTATCAGATGGATTCTAAATTTGCATTTATGAATGGCATACTAGAAGAGGAAGTCTACATAGAATATCTAGAAGGATTTATTGATTATAACAATAAAAACATGATATGTAGACTACACAAATCCCTATATGGATTGAAGCAATCACTGAGAGCATGGAATGAGAGACTTCATACTTATTTTGTGAAGATTGGATTTGAAAGGACTGATGATAATAACAATCTGTACATAAATGTAGAAAAAGACAAAGGTATTTTTTTATCTAAAATATTTATTGATGACATCGTAATTGGAGGACAAGATGCTTTATATAAAGATTTTGCAAATCAAATGAAGTAAGAATTTGAAATTTCTATGTTTGGAGAATTCAATTTTTTTGTGGGATTGCAAATATATTAGATGAAGTATGGTATATACATCACTCAATCAAAGTATGTGAAACAGATATTGAAGACATTTAGACTAGAAGATTCCAAATCAATAAGTGCACCTATGGTGATAGGACACAAGTTATCAAAGAATGATGATTCAATTGAGGTGAATCAAATATTGTACAAGTCTATGATTGACAAATTGCAATGTGTAGTACACAATAGACCTGATATTGCATTATCTATAGGGATAGTTGCAAGATTCTCTATTAATCCTAGGGAGGATCACTTAATGGTTGTGAAAAGGATAATGAGATATTTGAAAGGAACAAAAGAGTTTGGTCTATACTACAAGAATAATGAAAGGTTTGACTTGAGAGCCTACACTATTGCTGACTGGGCTAAAAACATTGATGATAGAAAGAGCACTAGTGGAGGAGCATTTTTCTTAGGCAAGATACTAGTCACATGGACAAGAAAGAAATAGAGTTGTACCTCACACTCTATTGCTAGGGAAAAATATGTTGTTGCTACTGCAAACTACACAAATATTGTATGGATCAAACAACTTCTTAAAGAAATAAAGGAAGAAATCATAGAACTAGTGATACTTTATTGTGATAATACAAGTGCTACTAATATATCAAAGAATCTAGTAATTCACACAAAGACAAAGCACATTGCAAACAAGTTTCATTATGTAAGAGAAAATTAGTTCAAGAAAAAGAGGCAAAGATGGAATGTGTTAACTCAAAGGAGAAAATTGTTGATATCTTCACAAAACCATTACCTAACGATGCTCATGAGTATCTAAGAGGTAAACTAGGGGTAATATCCATATCAAAGGCTATTTAAGAAATAGAAGGAGTGCCCTACACCAAACAAGCTGATGTTTATATAATATAAATTGATGTAGTGGATCTTACTTTAGAAACTACCTAAAGTAATCACAGACCTAAAACTTCAAATTTGTCACAAGCAAGGTGACAGAGGGAGAAACTGAGGAATCTGCAAGGCTTATATTTGCATATTTTAAAGATGACATTTTTTTTTCTTATAGGTCTTTGGAATGATTTTCAAAGAGGGAGAATGTACATTAAACTATTCATCATCAAAAGAAGAGTTTTACTAATCAAGTGCAAGAGAAAAGTGGAAGAAAGCCTTAAACTAATCTGTTGATTAGAGAGGGAAAAAAATATGAAGAATCAAGTCAAAACAAAGAGGGAGACATTGATCAGAGAGTCAAAAAGATCACATTAGAGGGAGATACTTTTTTGATCAATATAGAATAAAGATTAGAAGGAAAAATCCTAATCTACCTAGTAAGAGGGAGATACAAGAAGGAACTTAGAGGGAGTTTTAAGAAAGAGTTGTGTGACCTAATTAGAAGATGGAAGTTGTTGATAGAGGGAGGTATACAAGCTCTATATTTTTTATTGCCTTACTATTTTAACCTAGTCAAATTGATTGAACAAGATTTTCATCATTTGATTTACTTGGTTGATTAGTTTGGTTTGTCATCAATGCCAAAGAGGGAGATTGTTGAAATCTGATTTAAAAAGAGGGATATTGTTGAAGAAGATTATGAGTTTCAATCATTGTTTTTTCACTAATGTTAAACCTACTATTTTTTGGTTAGATAATTTCTTATAAGATTCAAGTAATATCACTTAGTTGATTAATGTAGAGGATTTGATCAACAAGATGTAACAAAAAAACCAAGAGGAAAGATTGAGTTATGATTGTGTAATGAAGTACAAGGATCGGTTAAGATAGTGATGACATGATGAATTGATGATCTTCTTAAAGTTACAAAATGATTGGATACACTTAGAAATTTTAGAAGAATAAGTTAAGTAAATTTTGTCTTCCAAGCTTGACCGAGTGGATAGTAGGTGTTGAGAAAAGTTAGTGCAAGATGAGCTTAAAGTCAGTTAGAGATGAGTGAAAGAAAATTCTAGTGGATGCATGCATAGGTATGAATGTTTTATGGATTGACTGAATTGTGAAAAAGTTTTATTTATATTTTTTGTTCTTGAATAACTGATTCACCCCTCCTCTCAATTATTCTAAATTAATTCCAACATCTTTGTGAAGAGATCTATGAAACCTCAGGGATTCATGCAAGATTCTACTATGGTTTATAGGTTGAGGAATTCTATCTATGGACTTAAGTAGGCTCCTAGGGCTTGGTATGCCAAGATGGATTCGTTCCTACTCTCAGCATGATTCACTAGGTCTCATTTAGATTCAAATGTCTACATTCTTTAGAGGGATGAATCACACTTGATATTTGTGCTTTATGTAGATGACTTGATCATTACAAGAAATACTTTATCCATTATTGCTAGTGTCAAGATTTATTTTTAGGATAGATTTGCTATGTCATACTTGGGCTAAATTCATTACTTCATTGGTATTGAGATCACACAGTCTTCAACTAGGATCACACTTTCTTAACCAACGGATGCTTTTGATTTACTTTCTTACTTTTGCATGAGAAATTGTAAGCTTGCACCTACTCCCTTTCTTTTAGGTGTTAAGTTAGAGGTCAAGTGTTCCACTTGACTTTTTGATCCTACATTGTATAGATAGTTGGTTGGGAGTCTTATTTACTTGACACATAAACCCCTGACATAGCTTTTATAGTTGGCATGGTTTCTCACTTCATGCAAGAGTGACACGAGCTTCATTGGAAGGCCACAAAATGCATCTTGCACTACATACAATGTACACATACACATTGGATACACTATACAATAGGTATTAGACTTTAGTTGGTTTGATACATAGACTCAAATTATGCAAGAGATCTTGATTCCCTCAAATCTACTTCAAGTTACATGTTTCATCTTGGTTTCGACCCCATTTGTTGTCAAACTGAGAAGAAAAATACTATTGCTATTTCTTTGGTTGAGGCTAAGTATCAAGGGGTTGTTACTATAGCTATAGAGGTTATATGTCTATGACATATCTTGAAGGTGTTTGGGTTCAAATTTCCATAGTCTACAGTCATTCATTGTGATAATTAAAGTGCTATTGAGATCTCAAAACATCTAGTTCAACATCAACACACCAAACACATTAAGGTTCATATGCACTACATCAGAGTATTAATACATGCATAGGTCATTGAGTTGAGGTATTTTCCTACAATAGAGCAGGTTGCAGACATCTACACCAAACCCTTCATTGAGGTCAAGTATATCCATGTGTGAGATATCTTGGGGGTACATGATATTTTAGTAAGGGGAGTCACTTGACTTCTCTCTTCTTTCTTATGGGAGGGATCCTTTACTCACATGAGGTCTTCTCTCTCATTTTATATTATTATACTTATCTCTCTTTTTGGAGGGGGGTTTTTTCCATGTGGTTTTCCCTCTTTCTATGCTTTATGAGAGATTGCATTGTATTTTTTTGCACTTGCAGTTTGTACATGGGTACCTAACATGGTCTAGTAGTCGGGACCCATCTTGCATTATTCTCTTGCTTTTGTGAGCTTAAGTACATTTCCCTAAGTTGCATTTAAGGGGGGTTGTTGGTGTAAATAAGTATTTACTATTTATACTTTACTTAAGTTTCCTTAGGATAATTCATTTTTATATTAGTTGTTATATAGACACCTAGGAGTTTGCATATTCATATGAGTTGTCAGGTAGACAACACAATTGTTTGCACTCCAATTCAGTACATGTTGTCTACTTTATCTCTTTATGAGATATACCTTTGTATTCTTATCCTCTTATTTTTGCATGTATATTCATGCACAATGGAGGATAATCCACTCTTGGTGGACATGTGCTTAGTTGCGATGATCATCTCTTTGCTGACTCCTAGTCATTCTAGTTGCCTTTATATATAGGCACTTCTAGTGTGTATTCATCTGATATCCATTATTATTTTGATCATTATTGAGATTCTCATTTGATCACTATTTGTCTATCTTGTGCTATCTATTGAACTTCTTGATCTTGGCATTGAATTACTTCCTTATGAAAATTCTTACGAACTCCATTATGGTATGGGTAGTTTAGATTCAGTTTATGGTAAAATAGTGAAATAAGTATGCACCAAATTTGGAGAGGTTCTTAGTAGCAGTGTTATCTAACATCCAAATCAGTTTGGTGGATTTTTTGGCAACATTTTGATACTAGATCCAATATTTTATTAGAAAGGGTTTTTTCTCATCATTCTTGAAAGATATTTGTGAATTTGTTGGGCACAATGATGTGATTTGGTCTAGATTTCAGTTTTAGAGAGAAGAAAGAAGCTTTGCAACAAAAATGGATGGAGATTCAAGTATACAAGTGTCAATTCCGTATTAGATCTAGGATTCCTTTGTCTTCTATATCTCTCTTTCTTCTCTCATTTAAGAGGATTGGTTTTGGACTTTTGGACAAGTTTCCATAGTTGTTTTACCACCATCCTTGGCATTTCTCTCTTGTATGAACAACATTAATGAAATTTTAGTGTATAGCTATGATCTATTTAGTGTTCAATGAGTCATTTCCATACATATTGAATGTATTTTCTTCAAAGGAATGAATACAAAGAGAAACAAACTACTTAGTTTCATTCTAATTCTTATCTCCTATGTCTAGTGTTTGTAACCCTTTTGTGGTTGATATTTTTTACCTGTGGTTCAAAGAATCATGTAAATTCCTAATATATCTTGGTAGGGTTATAGATTTCATAAGAAGGATAGTATGAGCATATGATTTAGTTTGAACACGGATGTTAGATTTCTAAGTGAAGGGATAGATCTAATGCCTAATGTATTTTGTGATTTGTGAAACACCTAATGGATAGGGCACTGATTAGTCATAAGATCTACAAGTATATTGTTGTTTCATGTGTGGGTTAAGCTGATATCAATCAATTAATAAAATCCATTTTTCCTTTTAGGTTGTAGAGCTAAAAAGGATACTCAAACTTAGCTTGTGAATCTCATAGATCATGTTATTAGTTATTTCATGTCTTTTTCATTGTATGAGCATAGAAGTTTTTGAGGTTTTCATCTTCTTAATACAAATACAAATTTATGTTTTAGGAATTAGTACCATATAGATGAATCTGAGGTCTACCTGCCTAGGTTTCGCAGAGCCTAAAGTGAAGTAGGAGTTTGACCTTATAGTTGGCCCAAGTTCTAGACAAATTGTGTCCATCATAGGAGATAGCTTCTTTTAGATGCAATCTTGTCTTGGCTACTTGGTAGTTAAAATCTTTGTTGAATCAGGAGCCAACATAACTAATATATGCTTTTGAAACATTGACACATACTTTTGTTAATGTTATAGTTTAATCAAATAAATATAAATATGAATAAAAATTTAAGTATAATATAATTCTTTGTTATGTGTATATTATATTATATTTAATAAATTATAAATTAGTATTTATATTAAATATATACATTACCAACTATATATACACACACACACACACATATGTATACATATATACATCTATATGTGTGTGTGTATGTGTACATATGTATATATATAGATATAGATATGTATATAGATATTTGGTTATATATATGTAGTCTTATTAAAGCCCATGACTTTAGCTATGTCTGTGAAAGGGGAGACCTATCCATGAATGGAAGAGCCTTAGATATGGGAGACATGCCCATTTGTGGATGGATATCCCCATCCCATTTGAAATCCTATGTAAATAAGGTGGTCAAGTGGTATGCAAAACACAACAAAATTATTGGACATTCAAAATTATTCTATACCATTTTAAAGTAGTTAACAACCCTTTTCACTAGTCAATCACCTATTTTAGTCACCTCTTCTATGTCTAGAATAGTCTACAAAATCAATGATAAGGCAACTAGTCACCATCATAAAATGATTTAAAACACACATGCACACATCAGCGCGCGTGCACACACACACACACACACACACACACACATATTTTCAAGTGTGCATGTATGTATGTATGTGGGTATATGCAAGATAATGGTGTGCCAAACAGTGGCACTGTGAAAAAAATAGAGTTTGAAAACATCTAAAATCATTTCAAAATCCTCTCTAACTTTTTTCTACCCATCCTAGTACCAAACCTAGAAAGTACGCCCCCAACCCTTATCAAGTATCTAATTTGATATCGGATACCCGATATTATCAAATATCTAATATTATATCAAATATCTGATAATATCATATATCTTATATCATATTGGATATCTAATAACTATCACTATTATTTAAAGAAAAACACAAGTCATGGGTTGTGTTTGCATAGTGATATTGTGTTTTCTTGCTTGGATATCCATTTTTTGATCAAATACATGATAAGAGGTAAGCTTTTTTTTGCTTTTAATCAATTTTAGTATAAATTTATTAGTTTTAGTTGAATTTGTTAGAATTTAGGTTTTTTTTTTAATAGAAATTGTTAAAATTTTGGTTTTTTTAAATATAAACTATGTTTTATGAATTAATAGGTATGGCAGACCAAAATGATGATACTAAGGCAAGGAATGGTGTTCGTCATAACCCCCCACCAAATGATCTAGTGCCCCTAAAAAATCATCTACCAAATGATCCTTTACCCCCTCAAAACCCGCCTCGAATCGAGGATTTGATATTTGAAAATCTCACTGAATTGAGGGCTTTGCAAACAACATATAATAATGTACCAACATTGGCTCCTATGTTATCCACATTAAACACTATAGTGGATAACATTATAACACTTATTGAGGAAAAAAATGCCACTCTTCGTTGGCATGAATGGGTTAGACTATGATGAGGTTGCAGCCCTTAATATAAGTAAAGATGATTTGGTTGCCCTTTTTGCGAATGCAAAAACTAGTTTACCAATTGATCGCAAAAAATCCAAACTATCGATTAAATGGTGCACAAATAATGCCATACATATGAACTTTTAGGATCATTGGTGGATGGTTTTTGACATCCCTCCACATAGAAATTTAGAGGTGCCATTTTATTTCCTTAGAAAATTGTATGCAGAATTTGTGTTGAAACTCAAAGTGAACTATTGGAGCATGAAGCCGAACATGGGTGTAGGACTAGGAGCTCCACAGGATAGACATTCTTCTTAGTGAAAGAAACTTGGCACTTTTGTCCCCCCTACTGATGTCTCCCCCCTCTTCAAATGCAACATCCTGATATTGTCACAGAGGCTAGCTCTTAGACCATTAGAGCCATCTATAGATTGAGTAGCCTATTGATATCTTAGGCTAGGTCAGTCCTGCCTCCCTGTGTTGATGATGCTGGCACGAGCTCATCATCAGATAGATCATCACATGTTTGTGTTCCTCATACTTGCATTACATGCAAAAATATTTGTCTAGGTCCCATAGAAGATGCATGGACTCCTTCTGTGTCAGTACATTTATACACTTTTTTGTTATGACATATACGATTTAAAGTTAATTTTTATAATAGAGTAATTTTAATTTTTAAGCCATACTGACTTATACTTGTATGTGATCTTCATTCATGTTTAGTTGATGACTAAGGAGAAGTTGAGATAGGTTGATGATGCCACACTCTTGGCCATTTCATTTGACCTTGAGACATCTACGGTACATTATGTTGTGTTCTCATTGTTTTTTATATTTGATATTGTAGCCTATATGGTTTTTAATCTTTCTTTTTATCTTGTAGGTACCACCTATCCCTAGGGGACAAACTGTAGGGGATCAGCCAAGATCGATTAACAAAGGAAAGGTAATTGGGTGCTTTCTATTTGATTAAATATTGATGCATTCTTGTAAAATGTTTTTGGTAATAAAATTTAATTGCATTCTTTATTGTATAGGGCGTGGCTACTGGCGATAAGCCCATCCAAATTTTGCGTCATAGACGCTCAGGCATTTCTATTTGTATTAAGAGCCCCATTGTATGTATAAGTATCATTTATTTTTTATTTTCCTTATCTTCATAAATAAATTCAAAATTCATTTCCATGATATTAAAAGCTACTATTTTTATCTCATATCAAACTCCTAGTGCACACGAGGTTGGATGGGAGAGTTTTGTATCTTTGATGGTGAAGCCACTATATCTTAAGGAGGAGCCTACACTAGTAAGTTGTAGTTTGAATTCTTGATTAAATATGTTATAAATTATAATGTTATGGTTTAAGTTATAGATTCATCTAACAAACATATTTGAACATACATAGGCCATAATCAATGAGGTACAAGCATTGCCGAGGGCATACGAGAGGACTCCTGACCGATGCAGGAGGTCAATGAGAGAAGTATTTATTATGAAAGTTTAATAGTATAAAATATCATTAAAAAAAAGATCATTATGCATTTGATTAATTCAATGTTAGACACAAAGAATCATATAAATTTAGTAGTCTAACTTTGGGTTTTCCTTTTTTGTTTATGTAGGAGGCATCTAATTCACCTAGGGCAGGGAAGAGGCTACATTTTGATCATCCACTAGCACCCTAGGATAGTATAGTTGTCATAGGATGTGTCATGAGACATTTTGAGATGAAATATGCCATATTTTTTATTGAAATATTGATATTATACACATTCTGATGGCTTGAACAACTACATTTTGTATATGGATCTATGTATTTTGATATATATATTTGTATAATTTGTCTATGGATACATGAACTTTGATATATATTTGTGTAATTTGTCTATGGATATATGTATTTATATATATTTTTGTCATTTATGTGCACAATGATATACATATTGATTTAGTATCTAGTATTGTTCAATTTATCGTGGATCATGTGTATTGTTCATTGGAATATCATTAATTTTGATCACGTTTGTTACATTCAATTCAAATGTAATAATTTGTTAATTAAATTTTAACAACCTTTATTATCAAATTTGGATGCAATGTTTAAATTGAAGTGCTATCATGACATAAACACACTTGTTAACCTCCTACACAAGGTTCACATAACCCCAAATCTGATTTTAAACTCCACCTTCAACCTTGAAACTAACTCTTGGCATCATTAATGCATGTTATCATTTCACACCTTAAATATTTGTTTCTAACCTTGTATGGTTATGATCAAACCCCTAACTAACTCTTTGTACTCATTTTCACTTTGCAAGAAAAAGTTTCAAAAGTTGTGAAAGTTGCAAAATTGCAATTTTGCAACTTTTGCACCTTTTGCAATTTTGAGAAATTTTTGCTATAACTTTAAATTCTTAATTAGATGAGTTCACCAAACTTGGTAAGGGGTTATCAATAGCCAACATGAGCTTTAAGTTATGACCCTCAGAAGATTGACCTTGAAATGCACTTAGAGCACCTTGGAGTCTCCTCAGTACGTCACTAGGGTTCACCCACCCATCCAAAGCTAATGACATTGATGATTCGATGCCAAGATAAGAAGTTTCAAAGTTATGTTGTGGTGCACCTATGAACTGAGGCACACTACAAGTTTTGGCATCAAATGAGATTGTTGTGCCGAATCCAAACAGAGCATGAGCTCTCAAAAATGAGATAGGTTATTTTAGGTCTCATCATCACCATCCTATAGAATTAAATGTTTCATTTATAGACCACATGAGCTCTAAGTTATGACCCTCAAAAGGTCAACCTTGAAACGCACTTAGAGCACCTTGGAGACTCCTCAATACGAAGTGGCTGCAGACGATGGAGGGTTTCTGTGACTAGAACAAGGGTATCACTAGGGTTCACCCACCCATTTGGATCTAATGACATTGATAATTTGATGCCAAGATTAGTGGTTTCAAAGTTACATTGTGGTGCACCTATGAATTGAGGCACACTATCTATTTTTGCATCGAGTAAGATTGATGTGCTGAATGCAAATGGAATGTGATATCTCAAAAATGAGCTAGGTTATTTTGGACCTTGAAATCACTTTCCTATAGCATTTACTAGTTTATCAATATCCCTCATGAGCTTTGAGTTACAACCCTTGGAAGATTGACCTTGAAATGCACTCAAAGCACCTTGGAGACTCCTTAGTATAGGGTGGCTGCAGATGATGGATGGTCTTCATGGCCAGAACAAGGGTGTCATCAGTGTTCCTCACCCATCTAGAGCTAATGGAACCAATGATTTGATGCCAAGATCAATGTTTTCAAAGTTATGTTGTGGTGTACCTATGAATTGAGGCACACTGTGAGTTTTGACATCGAGCGAGATCACTGTGCCAAATCTAAATAGAATGTGATCTCTCAAAAATGAGATAGGTTGTTTTAGGCCTTGACATCACCATCCTATAGCATTCAATGGTTCATCAATAGCCCTTATGAGCTTTGTGTTATGACCCTCGAGAGATCGACCTTGAAATGCACTTAGAGCACCTTGGAGACTCCTTGGTATGGGGTGTCCGTGGATGATGGATGGTCTCCATGGCTAGAAAAAGGGTGTAAATAAGGTTCACCTACCCATTTAGAGCTAACAGTGCTGACAATTTAATGCTAAGATTAGTGGTTTCAAAGTTATGTTGTGGTGCACTTATGAACTAAGGCACACTGTGAGTTTTTGCATCGAGCGAGATCGTTGTGCCGAATCCAAATAGAACATGATCTCTTGAAAATGAGATAGTTTATTCAAGGCCTCGACACCACCATCTTGTAGCATTTAATGGTTCATCACTAGCCTTCACGAGCTCTAAGTTATGGCCCTTGGAAGATCGACCTCGAAACGCACTTAGAGCACCTTTGAGACTCTTCTATATGGGGTGGCCACGGACTATGGATGGTCTCTATAGCTAGAAAAAGGGTGTCACTAGGGTTCACCTGCCCATTCAAAGCTAATGGCACTGACGATTCGATGCCAAGATTAGTAGTTTCAAAGTTACACAATGGTGCACCTATGAACTAAGGCATACTATGAGTTTTGGCATCAAGCGAGATCACTATTTCGAATCCAAATAGAATGTGATCTCTCAAAAATGAGATAGGCTATTTTATGCCTTAGCATCATCATCTTGTAGCATTCAATAGTTCATCGATAACCCTCACGAGCTCCAAGTTATGGCCCTTGAAAGATTAACCTCAAAACATACTTAAAGCACCTTGGAGACTCCTTAGTATGGGGTGGCCACGAATGATGGAGGGTCTTTGTAGCTAGAACAAGGGTGTCACTAGGGTTCACCTACCCATTTGGAGCTAATAGTATTGACAATTCGATACCAAGATTAGTAGTTTCAAAGTTACATTGTGGTGCACCTATGAACTAAGGCACACTGTGAGTTTTGACATCGAGCAAGATCACTGTGCCAAATCCAAAAAAAATGTGATCTCTAAAAAATGAGATAGGTTATTTTAGGCCTTAGCATTACCTCATTTTAGCATTCAACATTTCATCGATAGCCCTCATGAGCTTTGAGTTATGACCCTCAGAAGATCGACCTCGAAAAGCACTTAGAACACATTAGAGACTCCTCGGTACAGAGTGGCTATGGATGATAGATGGTCTCCGTAGTCAGAGAAAGTGTGTCAATAGGGTTCACCTACCCATCCAAAGCTAATGGAACTGAAAATTGGATGCAAAGATCAGTGGTGTCTAAGTTATGCTATGGTGCAACTATGAACTAAGGCATATTGCAAGTTTTGACATCGAGCAAGATTGTTGTGCTAAATCCAAATGGAACATGATCTCTTAAAAATGAGATAGGTTATTTTAGACCTTAGCATCACCGTCCTATAGCATTTGATTTTTCATCAATATCCCTCACAAGCTCTGAGTTATGACCCTCAGAAGATCAACCTCAAAATGCACTTAGAGCACCTTGGAGACTCATTGGTATGGGGTGGTTGTAGATGATGGATGGTCTTCATGGATAGAACAAGGGTCTCACTAGGGCTCACCCACCCATCTAGAGCTAATGGTACTGATGATTCGATACCAAGATCAGTAGTTTCAAAGTTACGTTGTGGTGTACCTATGAACTGGGGCACACTGCAAGTTTTGGCATTGAGCAAGATTGCTATGCCAAATCCAAACAGAATGTGATCTCTCAAAAATGAGATAGGTTATTTTATTCCTTGGCATCGACATCTTTTAGAATTTGATGTATCATTGATAGCCCTCATGAGCTTTGAGTTATGACCCTTGGAAGATCAACGTAGAAATGCACGTAGAGCATCTCAGACTCCTTGGTACAAGGTGACCGCGGATGATGGATGGTCTCCATGGCTAGAACAAGGGTGTAAATAGGGTTAGTATTAAAAGAAAAAGCATTATTTTTTACCTCTCTCAAGTTTTTTGCATTTGGCACAATGCAAGTTTGGTGTTAATATGTATTAAAATCATCATTTTTTAGGTCCCACAACATAAGTTGCATTAAGTAAAATCATTTTTGGTTCTTAAATTAAATCAACAAGTTCACATTTACAATATTTCAAGTGTTTCATAATTATTACATCAATACACAACTACCAAAAATCATTATGTCATAAATAGTAGTGTCAAAAATCGTAGTATCAATAAAAATATTGTCAAAAATCATAGTGTCAAAAATAGAATAGATTTTTCTTCATTGTACTCCTTATTTAACTTTTTATCTTCATGCTTGGCTACTCTTAACGATGTACCTACATTCCAATATCATAAAAAATATTAGTAACTTATTGTATTAAACAAGATAATCATCAGTTCACTGAATCATTATGAAGAAAATAACATAAGAAGTAAATATACCTAGTCGAGTGTTCTAGTAGAGTTCTCTCTCTATTTTAGGGTCTCCAACAAGGCTTCATGATCAGCATTAGTAATAGTAAAAAATTATTTTAGTTTTGGTCTTCCTTGATGCTTCAAAAACTTTACATTTGTTGCTGTAATAAGATGCGAATAAATGAGAATTATTTTGCGCTTCTCATAGTCTTTGAATGCAAAAATTCCATTACTTCTAAGCATGTATATCCATAGCCATGTTCTAATGAAAACCACTGAACCAATAGGCTATGTGAATCCATCATCATCTGTGATTGGTTGTGCAAGCTTTTGTTTACCTCTTACATAATGTGCTAACTAATAATTGGATTTCTCATCATTTCCCTATGGTGCAACCAATGCAAAGATATGTCTTGGCTAAAGAAGATCTAATAGATGGTTATGCTCAAGTGAACTTTCCATGTCATCATTTCTGATAGAGGGTATGATAGACAATGGAGTAGGATAATGTGGAGCCCATGTGTCCACCCACTCACTTGACTCATAGTGATCCCAATCACACTAAAAACAACTAGGACAAAAGCAAGTTATCTATCATGTCTAAATGGTGAATGTACTAGAATTAGAGCTCCAAAATAAATGCATTTTTGATGAATCTCTCATTGTAGCACACTCTAATCTATCACCTATGACCCTTCCTCAACCAACCAAAAGAACCTGCATACCACTGAATCAAGAGTCCCCCTAGTGATAATGCTAAACTACACCAATCAACAATGCTATGAGCATCAAGAAGCTCTACTCCTAAAATATTTAATTTCTCCTTAGCTAGAGCTCTCTTCACACATGCCCTTGCTCCATCATATTCCCTTTTCCCATGGCCAGACTCTAAAAAACTCCAAATATGAGGTACCCCCTCTCTACATGCATCCTACACAACCAATAAAGAATGCAAGCATTCTTGAATTGACCTATATAGTTATCTGACCAAATGACATGTCTATCCATAGCAATTGCATGCTCTTGTAAGAAATCAAAATAATTGTCAAAACAATGTTGCAAAAAGTCACGAGAGCGATATGTATCATCAATCATATAAAAATGATACTCTCTAATAATCTTTTCATTATCTTCTACACTATCAAGGGCATGTCTATATGTTATGTGGATGAAAATAGAAATCTAAATGGAGTTGTAATACTGAGATTGTGTCTCATTTTGAGGTTGCAATATGTAGTTCTCAGCAAAGTCAACAACTGATATAATAGTGCTAATGGGAAAAGTCTACTTACACATTCTAAATTGTTGATGCAACCATTGAGACTTGTGACTATGTCTTACATACTTGTAGAAAAGATTTGTCTTGAAATCTGAAATAAAACTAGCCACATTGATTTCTTTTGCAACCAATTCAAATCTAGAGACCTCACCACCCCTCTTCAATGTGTATTTCACCATTTCATATACCTTTTTTTACTATTGTCTTTCTGAGATCTTGTTCAAACCCCTCATGGAAACATGTGTTAAACTTGGATAAGCCACCACATTCTGAATACTTCTCATTTAAACAAGCATTTCTATAAAAGAAACAACCATCAACTCTATGACATAAAAATTTATCCAACAAGTTCTTGATGATTTTGGAAGCCCACTAGCACCACAATTCTCCAAAATTTCTTTGCTATGAAAAGTAGAATGAACGAAGCATAATAGTTCATGGTGCATAGAAAACTTGACATGATATTTACAAGAACATGTATTTAGAATTTTAAGTGGCACACAATAAAATGGCTTCAAAGATTCAAAATCCCTTTGTCATATATGGAGACTTGGATGACCCTCTCTAAATTTTTTGAACAACATAGTTTAACTTACCTCCAAATAATGTTTAGGATGTGGCATGCACTCTCTAATGAAAATTCTCAACTTTAACACGTCTTTAGCATTGGGTGATACTCTTGAGAAAGAGTGCCAAAATTGTGTAATTTCTTCCTTCACATCATCATATAGCTTCTTATTAGAATGTGGAAGTCTCCCACCAAAAGTCTATATTTCATTTTGAAAAGGATCATCAATTCTCTCTCATCTACTAAGTGCTCTTCTCAAAGTAGTATGATTTAAGTTCAAGTCAATACAAGTTTGTTTCATATATCTACCCTTTCTCAAATTATGACTTACCAAAGAGGTTGTAATAACCCTTCGAGTAGCTCTATTATCCTTCTCCCTAATATTTTTTCCAATGCAATTGAGATCACTAAAAAGATTCTTCACAATAATGACATTTCTTTCCAATTTTTTATTGACATAAATCTTCAATTTGGAAAGCATAGGATTCATCTTTTCCATCTTTAATAAGTGCATAAAAAGGTGACATTGCTCCACCCTTATCTTGTTGCCAAAAAAAATTGTATATAGTCTTAAAGTCCATAACCGAATGGTTCTTTTTTATTTTTCCCTTCCAAATTGGCCATAATCATTTCATCAATTTCAATTATCCATTTTGGTGTTCTAGAACCTTCATGTTGATTATAATTAGAAGATATATAAGGTTCATGTGCATTGTCACATTTGGCATGGTCAATCATGCAATTTACATTATGACTTGGTAGCATTTCATCCTCCAAATTTTCATTCTCTAAATTTTCAATCCTACCATTATCATTTTCAATTGGTACATTTTCATTCCCCAACTGCACATATTCATTATCTGACCCTATGATTTCACCTTCGACTAATTGATTGTCAACTTCACTCACATTTAACATACCTTATCCTTTCCTTCGGTGATTTAATTTGTCCCTTTCCCTATATGTCAGAATGTCTTTATTTGATACCTTCCTTTTGCATTTAGCCTTTTGACAACTATTGCTCCCCGTTTAGATGATAATATCAGACACCTAATGATATATTACCAAAAAAAATTGATCATTTGGGCCCCAAAACGTGACTTTTCCCAAAACTCAGGAAAATGATCCACAAAAAGCGATGTTCTTAGGTCTGCAGTCATAGGGAATATTTTGGGAAAATCATGCCAGTATAATTGGGTATCAAATCTGAGATCGAATACTTGATAATAAATTGGATATCTAATTTCAGAATGGATATCTGATATTCACGCCAAAATTTTGGAGGGAAATAAGGATTAAGATTAAGATTATAATGTGTAATGATTTATGTATTATATATCATTATGACCTATTATTATTATTAATATATGTGATTATTATATTATATTATTTTTATTTTTAATATAATTATTAAATATAATAACATAATACAATATATATGTTATTAATATATATTATTATTATTAAATATAACAACATATAATATTACTGTTATTATTATTATGACCTATGATCCATTTGGTCGGTTCTAAAATGCATCGAGAGTTCTTGATGCAATTCATGAGAACCTATGTCCCAAGGGGCCCTAGGACCCCTAGGAATGCATGTGGTTCATTCCAATGTGTCGAGAGGGGTCATAGGTTAACCTATGACCCCTATCGATGCATTTCATAATAAATTATGTCCCTAGAGGCCTTAGGACCCCTAGGGACATATTTGGTTGGTTCCAATGTGTCAAGAGGGGTAATAGGTTAACCTATGACCCCTACTGACACATTTCATGACAATCTATGTCCCTAGGGGTCCTAGGGCCCCTAGGGACACATTTGGTTGGTTCTAATGTGTCAAGAGGTGTCAAGGGTTAACCTATGACCCCTCTCGATGCATTTCATGACAACCTATGTCCTAAGGGCCCTAGGAACCCTAGGGATGCATTTGGTTGGTTCCAATGAGTCAAGAGGGGTCATAGGTTAACTTATGAGCCCTATCGACACATTTCATGAAAATGTTATTCCCTATAGGCCTTAAGACCCCTAGGGATGCATTTGGTTGGTTCTAATGTGTCAAGAGGGGTCATAGGTTAATTTATTTCATGACAAATTGTGTCCCTAGGGCCCTACGGAACCTAGGGACACATTTGGTTGGTTCCAATGTGTCAAGAGGGGTCATAGGTTAATAGTTTAACCTATGACCCCTATTGATGCATTTCATGACAATGTATATCCCTAGAGATGCATTTGGTTGGTTATAATGCATCGAGAGGGGTCATAAGTTAACCTATGACCCCTATCATTGCATTTCCTGACAACATATGTCCCTAGGGGACCTAGGATCCCTAGCGACACATTTGGTTGGTTATAATGCATCAAGAGTGGTCGTAGGTTAACCTATGACCCCTCTCGATGCATTTCATGACAATATATGTCCCTAGGGGCCCTAGGACCCCTAGGGACACATGTTGTTGGTTTTATTATGTCAGGAGGCATCATAGGTTAACCTATGACCCCTCTCGACATAATTCATGACAACCTATGTCCCTAAGGGCCCTAGGATCCCTAATGATGCATGTTGTTTGATCCAATGCATCAAGAGGGGTCATAGGTTAACCTATGACCCCTATCAATGCATTTCATGACAACCTATGTACCTAGGGGCCTTAGGACCCCTAGGTATGCATGTGGTTGGTTCTAATGTGTCTAGAGGGGTCATAGGTTGGTCATAGGTTAACCTATGATCCCTATTGATGTATTTGGTGACAAATTTATGTCCCTAGGGGCATTTAGGCCCTTAGAGATGCATGTGGTTGGTTCTAATGCATTGAGAGGGGTCATAAGTCAACCTATGACACCTATCGATGCATTTCATGACAATGTATGTCCCTAGGGGCCTTAAGACCCCTAGCGATGCATTTAGTTGCTTCTAATGCATCAAGAGGGGTCATAGGTTAACCTGTGACCTCTATCAATGCATTTCATGACAATGTATGACCCTAGCAGCCCTAGGATCCCTAGGGATACATTTGGTTGGTTATAATGCATTGAGAGGGGTCATAGGTTAACCCCAATTGATGCATTTCATGACAATGTATGTCCCTAGGGGCCCTAGGATCCCTAAGGACACATTTTTTTGGATCTAATGTGTTAAGAGGGTTTATAGGTTAACCTTTGACCCCTATTGATGCATTTGATGATAATGTATGTCGCTAAGGGCCCTAGGACTCCTAGAGGTGTATTTGGTTGGCTATAATGCATCAAGAGGAGTCATAGGTTAACCCTTATCGATGCATTTTATGACAATCTATTTCCCTCTGGGCCCTAGGACCCCTAGGGACACATGTGGTTGGTTCTAATGTGTTAAAAGGTGTCATAGGTTAACCTATGACCCCCATCGATGCATGTTATGACAATGTATGTCCCTAGGGGCCCTAGGACCCCTTGGGATTCACTTGTTTGGTTATAATACATTGAGAGAGGTCATAGGTTAACCTATGACTCCTATCGATGCATTTCATAACAATATATGTCCCTAGGGGCCCTAGGAACCCTAGGGACACATTTGGTTGGTTATAATGCATCGAGCATTTCATGACAATGTATGTCCCTAAGGGCCCTAGGGCCCCTAAGAATGCATGTGGTTGGTTGTAATGCGTCGAGAGGCATCATAGGTTAACCTATGACCCCTCTAGATGCATTTGATGACAACATATGTCCCTAGGGGCCCTAAGACCCCTAGGAATGCATGTAGTTGGTTCTAATGCATTGAGAGGTGTCATAGGTTAACCTATGACCCCTCTTGATGCAATTCATGACAATCGATGTCCCTAGAGGTACTAGGACCCCTAGGGAAACATGTGGTTGGTTCCAATGCATTGAGATGGGTCATAGTTTAACGTATGACCCCTATTGATGCAATTCATGAAAACTTATGTCCCTAGGGATGCATTTGGTTGGTTCCAATGCATCAAAAGGGGTTACAGGTTAACATATGACCCCTATCGACACATTTCATGACAATGTATGTCACTAGAGGCCCTAGGACCCCTAATGACATATTTGATTTGTTCTAATGCATCAAGAGGGGTCATAGGTTCCTTCTCGATGCATTTCATGACAACCTATGTCCCTAGGGGTCCTAGGGCCCTAGGGATGCATTTGGTTGGTTATAATGCATCAAGAAGTATCATAGGTTAACCTATGACCCCTATCAACACATTTCTTGACAACGTATGTACCTAGGGGCCCTAGGACTCCTAAGGACACATTTGGTTGGTTATAATGCATTGCAAGGGGTCATAGGTTAACCCCTATCAATGGATTTCGTGACAATGTATGTCCCTAGGAGCCCTAGGACCCCTAGGGACACATTTGATTTGTTCTAATGCATCAAGAGGGGTCATAAGTTAACCTATGGCCTCTCTTGATGCATTTCAAGACAACCTATGTCCCTATGGACCCTAAGACCCTTGGAGATGCATGTGGTTGGTTCTAATGTGTCGAGAGGCATCATGGGTTAACCAATGATGCCTATCGATGCATTTCATGACAATGTATGTCCCTAGGACCCCTAGGGATGCATTTGGTTGGTTATAATACATCAAGAAAGTATGACACCTATTGATACATTTCATGACAATGTATTTCCCTAGGGGCCCTAGGATCCCTAGGGACACATTTGGTTGGTTATAATGCATCGATAGGGGTTATAAGTTAACATATGACCCTTGTCAATGTATTTCATGACAATGTATATCCCTAGGAGCCATAGGACCTCTAGGGATGCATGTGATTCATTCTAATGTGTCAAGAGGTATCATAGTTTAACCTATGATCGCTATCGACACAATTCATGATAACCTATGTCCCTAGGGGCCCTAGGACCACTAGTGATGCATGTGTTTGGTTTCAATGTGTCAATAGGGGTCATAGGTTAACCTATGACCCCTGTCGTTGCATTTCATGACAACCTATGCCCCTAGGGGCCCTAGGATCCTCAGGGATGCCATGATCCCTAGGGATGCATGTGGTTGGTTCTAATGTGTTGAGAGGGGTCATAGATTAACCTTTGATACCTATTGATGCATTTCATGACAATGTATGTCCTTAGTGACCTTGGGGACCACTAGGGACTCATGTGGTTGGTTCCAATGCATCTAGAACCTATGACCCCTATTGATGCATTTCATGACAATGTGTGTCCAAAAGGGCCTTAGGACCTCTAGGGACGCATTTGGTTAGTTCTTATGCATCAAGAGGGGCCATAGGTTAACCTATGACCCCTATCAATGCATTTCATGACAATCTATGGCCCTAGGCGCCCCTAGGAATGCATTTGGTTGGTTCCAATGCATCAAGAGGAATCATAGGTTAACCCCTATTGATGCATTTCATGATAATGTATGTTGTTAGGGGCCCTAAGACCCCTAGGGATGCATTTGGTTGGTTATAATCCATTGAGAGGGGTCATATGTTAACCTATGACCTCTCTCATCACATTTCATGACAACATATGTCCCTAGGGGCCCTAGGACCCTTAGGGATGTATTTGGTTGGTTATAATATGTTGAGAGGTGTCATAGGTTAACTTATGACCCCTCTCGATGTATTTCATGACAATGTATGTCCCTAGGGGCCCTAAGATCCCTAGGGACACATGTGGTTGGTTCTAATGTGTTGAGAGGCATCATAGGTTAACTCATGGCCCCTCTCAATGCAAGTCATGACAACCTATGTCCCTAGGGGCCTTATGACCCCTAGTGAAGCATGTGGTTGGTTTCAATGCATCAAGAGGGGTCATAGGTTAACCTATGACTCCTATTGATGCAGTTCATGACAAATTATATTCTTAGGGGCCCTAGGATCCCTATGGATGCATGTGGTTGTTTCCAATATGTTAAGAAGTGTCATAGGTTAACCTAGGACCCCTCTCGATGCATTTCATGAGAATGTATGTCCCTAGGGGCCCTAGGACCCCTAGGGACGCATGTGTTTGGTTTCAATGCTTATTTAACCTATGACCCCTCTCAATGCATTTCATGACAATGTTTGTCTCTAGGGGCCCTAGGACCCCTAGAGATGCATGTGGTTGGTTCTAATGCATTGAGAGGGGTCATATGTTAAACTATGACCCCTCTTGATGTATTTCATAACAACCTATGTCCTTGCAGGTCCTAGGACCCCTAGGGACACATTTGGTTGGTTCTAGTGTGTCTAGAGGTGTCATAGGTTAACTTATGACCCCTATCGATGCATTTCATGACAATTTATGTCCATATGGGCCCTAGGACCTCTAGGGACACATATTTTGTGTTATACTTTGTTGTGAGGGGTCATAGGTTAACCTATAACTCCTTTCGATAGATTTCATGACAACATATGTGTCTAGGGATCCTAGGACCCCTAGGGAGCCATTGGGAATTCGTTGAAAGGGGTCAAAGGTTAACCTATGACCCCTTTCGATGCATTTTATGATAATATTATATTTAATAATAATATAATACTATATATTTTAATATAATAATAATATATTATTAGATTATATAACAATAATAATAATATATGTTACTAGATTATAGATTTAATAATAATAATCATATATTATTATATATAATAATAGTCATATAATATTACTATATATATTTAATAATAATAATATTTATCATATATATTACTATGTTATATTTAGTTATAATAATAATTATTATATTTATAACTATATTATATTTAATAATAATAATCATACATACTACTATATATAATAATAATTATTTTCATATATAATAATAATAGTTAATAATAATAATCATAATCCTATGTAATAATAATATCAATTTCCACACTTCTTCCAAATAAATTTCCCTCCCTCCAAAATTGCAATTGAAAAATCAAACAGTGATTGGATACCTGATTTCATATTGGATATCTAATTTTAGATCAGATATAAAATTTTATTTTGGGTATCCGATTAGGTTGGGTATTTACCAAGGCTATTTGGTCAACCCAAAAAACATGTTGAGAAGGGTTTCACTGACACTCAGACTTCGGGTAGCCATCTAACAATGTTATTTTCATCAAAATTGAGTGAAACAAAAAGAGCTTTTTTATAACACTCTTGAGATTCCATTGATATAATTGCTTTCAAATTCTAAGTTTGATAAGTATTTGTTAGTTAATTTTCAATGAAGATGATTGTAAAGTGTTGATTGACATACTAATTGAAAAATAGCTATAACTTTCAAATGGTATAACATTTTTTAAATCCAAAAGTTGCATCACATTCTATGCTTTTCCTAGTATAAGGAAAAATAAAATAAATTAATTTGGTAAAGTTTTCTATTAGTTAAGGTGGTCAGATGTGGGAACTTTTTTTTTTCTAAAAAAATTTTAGTAGAAAATTCATATTTAATTATTTATTTCAAATAAATATACCCAAAAATATGTGTAACATTTGGGCATGAGTCTACTTTTTATATCTCTAATTATATTAAAAAGTATTATCATTTGATTTTGATTAAGGTGGTCAGATGTACACCTTTTTATTTTCTCCCTGAAATTTTCATAGTACTGCATTAAAATCCAAACTTTTGACCAATCAAATATTTTTTTCTTTAGATAAGGCCTAGTAGCTTAAAATCCAAACTTTTGACCAATCAAATATTTTTAACTTTTGATATAAAGTCTAGAACCACTATAAAATTATGTGTCAGGTTGACATAACCTTGCTTTGCTAATTTTTCACAAAGACTTAAGGCCATAGTTTGGTTGACCATGATCCTGCACATACCTATGTATGTATATGTATATGCATATGTCTCTGTGTGTGTGTGTGTGTGTGTGTGTGTGTGTGCATATGCATATGCATGTGTGTGTGTGATTTGGTTAAAAGAGTAAAGAACCTCTGCACATATGAGTGTTGGTGGGTCTATAGGACTTAAGCTAGATGGAGGGACAAATATCATCCTTTGAGACCAATATTGTTATTTAAAAATAGTTCATTATGATATTTATCAAATTTTTAAAATATATGTATTCTATTATAGGACCTCACCACTGCCACATTTAGTAGCTATGACATTGCACCTCCTCATATTACAAAGGGAAAATTATCTCACATGGTATTGTTTTAAAAAAGTACTAAATCTTTTATTTTATTTGCAAGCTAGATTTTGTAACCCATTTCAATTAAGCATGCACATATTGTCTTCTCAGGATGCCATACATGATGTGACACACAATTCCCCATAGGATGTGACATATGATGCCCCACATCATGAGACACACCATGTTACATAGGATGATCCATCTGAGTCCTCTTTGCATGGAGGAAAGAGGACTGCAAATCAAATAGATTAGGTCTTTTGACACCTTTCATTATGTTTTTCTGACACATTTTGTTTATTATGATATACTTTGTATTAGGAAAATTATCTATATTATATATATTTTTGACTTCATAGATCATGTTATCAAAAGTTAGACTATGTTATATATATTTTTACAACTTACTATCATGCTAGTGTATCTAGTAGAGATTCTTATTTTATCATGTTGTAATTATGACCCATTTTGTTTATTGTGATACATTTTATTCATGTTATGACACATTTTGTTAGTATATCATACATGAAAAATAATTATAATAATGTTAGTTAAATATAGGAACATTAATTTAAACATGTTTAAATGTAAAATTAATAGAAAAATATTGGGGCTCATTACTTGAATTAACAAAGAATTTAATATCAAGTGCTCACCATTAACTTTAAAATGGGAGTGAACTCCTATATTTTACACAACTGAACTCATATAAAAAAAAAGTGAAGTCATATATATGTAACATAATGTGAAGAACATAAATATAAGTGAACTCCTATTTTTAAATGTTTAGAACATGTTTTGATTGAAATAAAAAATTGGTTGAACACATTTCTTCAAATGAGGTCCTACAAAATAAATTTTAAGAAAAAACACAAATTGAAATGTTAGTAAAAGCATAAATTAATAAGACCTATCTATATTATGTAAATATGTTTAATGTATGTACTCACTATGCATAATTAAACAAGATGTTGATGTTGGGTGCACCTAAAACAATTAAATTTGCATAAGTTGTACTTGAGACCTAAATATGAGGTATATATAAGTTCTCTAATTTTCTATTGACAATGCATGCATATATTTAAATTATAGAAGTACATATATAAAAAGAGCACAATAAAGAAAAACATTACATATGTGTATGTTGTAGTCATCCTACTATACCATATATCCTCTCTCTTTTGCAATGCATTTATGATTGCCTCATGGTCTTCCATTGAAATTGTTCATAATACCTTATTGACATCCTCTCCCTTCGTATCTTTCTAATTTGATAATTGTTGCCACAACCAAATGAGAATCATGTAAAATCTTCTTTTCTAATTGGTAGTCTTCAAATTTGGTAAACCGTTTCTTCTTGTTAGGTATGTACGCAACTAGGTGCCAGCTACAATCACAAACCCAATTGGATACTCAAAACCATCATCATCTACTTGATGATACATCAATTTTTTCTTAGGTTCCACACATCTAGCGAGCCAATACTCAGTCTATTCATCATTATCATCAACTTGATGAGTCATATCTTGAAAGGATATTCTTCTCTTCAATTAGGCAGAAGAAATTTTTGATTGTAGAGTTCCAACTTGATCTTGTGTACAAATATTTGTTACACCATTCCATAATATCAGGTGTATTTTTGAATTTGGATTTTTCCTCAAATTTTAATTGTTTTATGCAAAAGGCTCTCTTCACACATGCACTTGCACTATCATGTTCTCCTTTACCATGTCCAGCCTCAAACAACTCCACATATGTTGGATATTAGTTTTCCTTTGTGTCCTAGTCAACCAATTAAACATTCTAGAATTCTTGAATTGTCTTGTACAATTATCTAATCATATCCCATGTTGTGTCATTTGAATTTCTCTCTCTTAAATTATCATAGAAGACATTGAAACAATATTGGACAAACTTATATCAATAAAGTTTATTATCACTCATATAGAAATGATACTCTCTCAATAATTTTTGATCCTCTTTTGTACAATCAGGTGCATGACTATAAACTATTCAAACAAAAAATGCCACTTGCATTGAATTGTAATATTGTGTGTGTACCTCATCTTGGAGTGCAAGTGTGTAGTTCTTAAAAAAATCAACAACTAAAAGTATAGTATCAATTGGAAACTTATTCTTACATATGTAAAATTGTTCATTAGTCCATCTAGAATATTGAGAGTGTTTAACATATTTTGGTATGATCACACTCTTAAACGCATCCATAAATACATGACAACTAACTTTTTCTATAACTAGATCACACCTTTTTGCAATCTTCCCATCCTCTAATGGATATTCAATAGTTTTGAATCTTTTTAGATCAACTAATTGTTGTCCAAAAGTTGTCAATGAATTTTCATGCAAACATTCATCTAACAAAGAAAGATTACCACACATATCACATGCACCAAAAAGATATGCATTGAAAAGAAAATATTGGTCATTAAGTGGCTTATGAAAAAAATTGAGATGAAATCCTTTATAGTTTGAGGTGGTATTTTTATACCACATCCCTACAAAAAAATTTTAATATGCATGGTACTGTGTATAGATTTAAATACATCATATTGGTAACAAAATTGAACATTAGTTTTACAACATGTGATTCTTTCCTTGTTAATCCTTACATACCATTGTTTACACTTTTCAAAAGATCTTTGACTAATGGTGATAGGTAACACCTTATCATCTAAATTTTCTTTAAACATTTCAGTTTGAGTCATGTCCAAAAGGTGTTTAGGATGTGGATCACACATTTTTTAGCCAACTCTCAATTTAAGAACATATCTTGAATTAGGTCATACTTTTGTATTATCATGCCAAAAAATTTCAACAAAACTTTTGACTTCACAAGAAAGTTTCATACCAGATATTGGGAGTCTACCACTAGAAGTCCACAAACTATTTGTTGGATCACATTCAAAGTTAACCCTTCCCTTTACAACTATTTCTAAAGTTTTAAGGCTCACATTAAGATATCCACTTATGTTACTAATCAATCTTTTGTCAATAGTTGATTTGTTAACTAAAGCTATTGTTATTTCTCGTTGTACTACATTCTTATCTTTAAAGTGCCTTCTCTTTCTAATAACATTAAAGGCACTAGCAACAATGGATATGACTTGTTTTAAATACTCATTTTTATTCCTGGGTTTTACATGCATTCCTAACCTTTTCATTACTTTTCTCTTTTAAGATATTTTAATTAGTTGCAACATCAACTCACATTGAAACCCAAATATCTTATTATAAAAAAATTGTCTAAATAATCTATTAGCATGTGTCCTAATATTTCTCCATGAAACCAATCCATGAAGATTATCTAGTGCATCATTAGAAAAACAAAAATTATGTTCATGCACTTGAGTATCATTCAAACATGTTTCTTTAGTACTTGGTGTTTCCATGTCTACATTCATATAGTTGTTATTTTCAATTAGCATTTCATTTTCATTGTTATTTGGAATTTGAATCTCATTTTCATTTTTTCTTTTTATTTCTTTTAGGGATTGCATTTCCATTGGATTTTGTTGTGCATGGTCATTTGAAAATCTATTCTCATGAAGAAAACCTATATCATATAAATCATAACATGCTTCTATAAAATCACCAATTTCATCATGAGAATAAAATTAGTGCAAGTATTAGGTTCTTTTCTTTAGCCTCTTTAGCAAGTATCCTCAATGCCTTTCTATTCTAGAATAATAGTTGAAATTGAAACTCCAACATTGTTCAACTCTCTAATTATTTGTCTTCTCTCTCATTGACATTGTGCTTCCTTCTCTTTGTTTGTTACAATTTCCTTATTTACCAAAACTTATTTTCTTCTTTCTTTGTTGTTTTGATCCCATATTTGCACCAACTTTCAATTCATATTAATCAGAGCTACCAAATTGTAGAAGATGAGAAGAAAGCATGATAATATGACTAAAATTCATTTTTGCGGCTCAAAACTATTAATCAATCATTGCAATGATTGTTTATTACTTTGTGGGTCAGCTTTTGGGGTCCAATGGGTACTTAAGAATTAGGTTCCCAATTCCTAAATTGGAAACCTAATTTTTAAATAATTAGGTACCCATTTTATAGAATCAGGTACTTGATTATTTAAAAATTAAGTGCCTGATTCTTATAATGGATAAATTAGAATCAATAACTAGATTTTTGAATTAAGAACCAAGTTCTCAATTCTAAAGTCATGAGAAATAATTTCCCTTTGGCATTAGGTTTTGCCTTGCGAAAAGGCATTGTAAAAGCTTGGTGGGACCATGTCTATGCCTTTATATATCAAATTTTGACTAAGGCAATTATTCGACAAGGCATTGTAATAATTTTTATAGAGTCTTCTTCATTGAATTTTTTGACAAAATGAAAACCTATTATAGGTCTTAGTATTTTGATTTCAAAAATGTAAATTATATAGTGTGATGGGTTCATTTTCTTTTTTTGCATTATTTATTAATCAAAAGTGTCATGTAAACATAAAATAGTGAGATTTACTAAAACTCTAATAATTTTTTTAATTTTTCATATTTCTTAAATTATTTTACATGTCATCAATCTCCACACAATTCTTTTGAAGTTAAATAAATGAAATAAAAAATGTTGATTTGTGATTAAATTATTGCGTCCAGACACGAGAGGGTTTAGAAATTAGCTTAATTGTTAATTAATAATTAATTTTAAAAAATCATTTAAAATTAAAGATAATTATTCATGTCAATATTTCATGTGTTAGCTAACTTATTTTAAAAGGATTCACAGAAATTCATTTAACTGTGTCAAATTATGGTGTATGTACATGAGTGTGGTATGGTCCTAAAATAGACATTTTAAAAAATTGGTTATTAAAGATCCATACCAAAAAAAAGCTCTATCATATGGGTATAAAAATAATTACATATTCAAAAAAGAGATTTTGAGCACTACAATTTTTATTTCTGAAGTTGTTTTATATTTTATCTCTAAATGCCTCAAATTTTGGCATCAATTGACAAGATATTTCAAAAACAGGAAAAACACTTCCAATTTTTGGTCAAAACTGAGACCCAAATTCTTGCACTGACCCTATGATTTTTAAATTATGAATATTTTGGATGTAGTCAACCAACAAAACTTACCAAGGTTGGTGAAGGTTCATCGCAAGCTCCAAGATGAAGACATGTATCTCTCACAAGTATAATTTCTCTTTAGATTTCTAGGTCTAGGCAAAATTTATAAATTTAATTTTTAATTTTGGAGACGTTTCCCTTTAAAAACTTATAGATTTTATTTGTTATATCGTGTGTGCAATAGTCAATAATGGAAATGTTGCACAGGAGGAAATTGAAGTTGAAGCAATGGATATCAAAGAACAATCATCCCATGGTCAAAAAAGTATGTAAATCAAACTCTTACGAGTTATATATAATATTTCAAGTTATGTATATACATATATATGTCCCCTAAAAAGGTATTATATCTTCAGACTTTTTAAAAAAAATTCTTGCAACTTGAGATGAAACAACAAATTAGAATGTTAATCTAGTTGAAAGATTGAAGAGAAAAATTAGTCATAGAAACATAGATCATTTAATTGAAATGGATGTGGACATCTAAATTAAAAAAAGAAATATTGTTTAAAGTGTGAAGGAAGGATTAGACTCCACTAGGGGAAAAAAAATCTATATAGATAAATCTATTGGATGAAGAGAAATGTTGACAACTATTTTAAATAAGAAAATGTTCCAAAAAAGATAGATCTCTTCACTATCATCTCATAGCAAGTTCATTCAAAAGACATTATTACATTATCTGAAAAGGAGAAACAAATTGGATGATAATTTAGAAAGAAATTGGGTGCTAATGTGTAGAGCTCCTTGATCTGATAGGATTGGGGAAACAATTAAAAGCTTATTTATTCAATTTTGGATTGATAATACTCATCCTTCACCAAATAGAAGAGATATCATCAAGTAGAGGATTGAACCTAAGGAATATTTACAACATGCAAAAAATTGGTTGGATGTCACACAACATGAATTGTATCTCTCATTTTGTAATTTAAATCCAAACACAAAGATTGGACAGATAAGACAATAAATATTTTGAAATGTTTTGCCGATATCATGTTGAATTTGATATTTATCATCGAGAATTTTGAAAGATGATAGAAGAAAGTGGTAGTTCTCAAAATTCATTTCCTAAATGAATAAATAATTTCATAACATTAATCTTATGTGACAAACTAGATGATAGTGCAATAGGTGATATAGATTTCATAAGAGGTACTTGTGAAATATGTGGTAACCTGAGTAAATTTAATTTGAGAAATGAAGACACTGATATGATGAGGATAGTAAAATGTAAGAGATGTAAGTACATAAAATTAGAAACAAAAGTTTGAAAAGAATCAACAAGGTTGGAATATATAGAGGAAGAGATACCTACTAGTGAATTTATGTCAAGTTTTCATAACTTGCTTCAACCATATATATGACATGATTTTTTTACTAAGAAAACATAATAGTTTCAAATACTAAGAGAAACTTTCCCACTCGTAACAATTTTATCATTGTTGAGTTTGTCGAGAATTACTCTTTTGTTTCTCAAAAACAACTTCAAGAATAATACTACTTTACAGAGTAGGTTGCATAGTTTTAAATTTGGTTGAATAATTTGAAATTTGGTGTAAGTAATTAGGACTTTTCTTAAGAGGATGAAATTAGGACTTTTTGTAAGGGGATGAAATTAGGATTTTTCTTAAGAGGATGACATACATTGCAATCAAACTTTTACTCTTTCATTTAACTTGTCGAGTTCAAATTGTGATTTGAAACTAATTATAGAAATTAGAAACTAATATGTACCAAATTAGGATATGTTCCTTGAGCGGAAGAAATGCAAACACTTGTCTTAAGGGGATGGAATTAGGACTTGTAACTAATTATATTGAACTTTTACTCTCTCATTTAACTTGTCAAGTTCAAATTGTGATTTGTAACTAATTATTATAATTAGGAGTATATGTAACTAATTAGGACATGTGTAATAAGGCCACTAAGGCTCTTGAGGCTCCTATGTTAGCTTCAATAGACATTATCCAAAGTATTGTAGAAGAAAGTAAAGAGGTGGCAAATATCATCAAAGAATTTTTGTAGGTTCTAGTTATGGAGTGGGTGTGTTGGGTGTTGATCTAGGTGGTTCTACTAGTTTTTGCATTTTTTTTTCCATCTTCTCTAAAAATTTAGGTTTTGGGTCCTTATAAAACATGGTTGTTTCTTATGGTTTAAACTTTTTGTTTTAGGTCCCTATAAAACCTAGTTTCTTCATTTAAAACTTTAGGTTTCAGGTCCTTGTAAAACCTGGTAGTGCTTAATGCTTATCTTTAGCTTTTTGTAAAGCATTTTGAGTCCCTTCAAAACTTGATTTTACCATAATCTAAAACTAATTAGGACATGTGTCTTGAGCCCAAAAGAAATTCAAATACTTTTCTTAAGCAGATGAAATTAGGACTTACAACTAACTATATTGAACTTTTACTCTTTCATTTAACTTTTCAAGTTCACCTTGAAATTTGTAACTAATTATTGAAATTAGGATATGTTTCTTGAGCTCGGTAGAAATTCAAACACTTGCCTTAATGGGATGAAATTAGGACTTTTAATTAATTATATTAAACTTTTACTCTTTCATTTAACTTGTCAAATTTACATTGTGATTTGTAACTAATTTTTGGAATTAGGAGTATATACATTACTAATTAGGACATGTATCTTGAGCTGGGAAAAAATTCAAGCACTTGTCATAAGGGGATGAAATTAGGACATGTAACTAATTATATTGAACTTTTACTCTTTCATTTAACTTGTCAAGTTCACATTTTGATTTGTAACTAATTATTGGAATTAGGAGTATATACATAACTAATTAGGACATGTATTTTGAGACCAAAAGAAATTCAAACACTTTCCTTAAGGGGATGAACTATATATTTTCTCTTTCATGTTCAACTATTTAAGTTCAATTTGTGTTTTGTATCTTTAAATTATTCAAATTAGCATATGTAACTAATTTTAGAATATGTGTTTTGAGTGGAACAAATTAGAACATTGGGCTTAAGGGGATGAAATTAGGACATGTAGATTAAAGGGATGAACTATATATTTTCTCTTTAGGAATTATGTAAATAATTAGGATATACATGTTGTTGACGTAAAGGTGAATTTTTCTATAAGTGACTCAACACTTAGTCAATTGGTTACATTGCTATTGAGCTTATCATTTAGTTTGTAGTGTTTAACAAGTGATTCAATTGTTGCTGAGCTAAGTAGTCAATTTGTAGTGTTTACTAAGTTAAGTAATCAGTTTGCAGTGTTTTTCAAGATACATAGTGTTTATCAAGCATTAGAGACAAAGTTTAGTGCAAACCAAGCATAGTAGATGCTATCGAGCTAGATAGTGGAAGTGAAGAAGATCATAGCATTAACTAAGATGTATAGTGTGTTGGAAATATTCAAGACTATGCTAGGTTACTGGGAGGGGAGGGGTGAATCAGTAACCTTAAAAACTTTACCAAATTCATATCTTAATTGCAATAATCCAATTACCATTTAATTGATTGAATCAGATCTAACTGCATGCATGAGAAAATGAAAGTATA
Organism: Cupressus sempervirens; assembly: GCA_028749045.1. Taxonomy (NCBI): domain Eukaryota; kingdom Viridiplantae; phylum Streptophyta; class Pinopsida; order Cupressales; family Cupressaceae; genus Cupressus; species Cupressus sempervirens. The sequence continues at coordinate 148,186,193 of CM053793.1, forward strand.
AAAAATTCATAACAATTGAACACAATAATTTGGTGACCCAAAAACCTTCCAAAGAGAAAGTAAAATTGGGGTGGGGATGATACCCACAAAACTTCAATAATTTAGCATAAAGTTGGCCTATTAAGGCTTACAATGATCACTTCTAATGATCTGCCCTGTTACGAGAAATTAGGACTACTATGTCCAACTTGTTAGAGGTTTTACAAACACACAATGAAGTATGCACTCGATAAAGAGATATAACAAAAGACTGTTAAGTCTACCTTGTTAAAGAATTTGGAATAGTTCACCTATTCGAATGAAATAGTAGATCTCTGACTTACAACTAGATTGCTAATAGAGATTTTTTGAAGTGCTAATTATCTTTATGTGATAGATATGACTCTGCTGCTCCTTTGCTAATATGGCCTTACAATACACTTTTTCTGTTGCTGATTCACATTCACATGCTTCTAGTTTACATTATTTTAACACATTCATACTACCTTGGATATGATACAATACATTAAATATATATCAATCCAATTTACATAATTACAAAGTTGGCCAATATACAAGTTGACACCAATATTACAAAGTCAGTCTAGATGAAGATACTCGGGTTCTGAAGACTGACTTGGTGAAGTTCTGATACACAACATCCACTATCATTACTTAGCATTGTCATGCACTTGATAGAATTAAAAGCTCAGTCCATACTAATCATCTCAAAGTAGTCTTGAACTCAATCTGCATTGGTGACTCAGTAGATACTATCTAACTTGGTAGAAACTAAATTACATGTTTTCCATGACTTCACTCGGTAAACACTAATCTCCATAAATCTCGATTAACACTTACTTCACTTCACATGAACTACTAGCTCGGTAGAAACTACAAAGCTTGGTAACCACTAAACTACTTAGGTTGAACTACTAGACTTTACACTACCCGATTCTGCTTGGTTTGAACTGTTGCACTTCACACTAACTGAATTCACTTGGTAACTACTAAATTTTTTAGTAGGAACTGTAAAGCTTGGTGGCCACTGAATTACATGGAAAACACTATAGATTTTTCAATGAGCTCTATAGCCATATAGAATCTAAATAAGCATTGTCACTAATAACGAACTTAACTAAATATCAACAATCTCCCCCTTTGACATTAGTGACAAAAATGCTTATCAACCAAAACTTATATAATCACAGTGTGTTTTTTTCTTGGTATGGTATACTTTTTTTCTTTGAGATTTTTCAAAATTTGTCTTTGTAAGTATATACAATATACTATATTTTCAAATTCTCTACTATATACACTTTCTCCCTTTGCATGATTCTCCCCCTTACAATATACATAGTATAACAAGTGTCTCTCCCCATATATACATACTATGTGTCTCTCCCCCTTTTTGACAATAATGCCAAAGATTTATTCAAAACTTATTTACATGGAGAAACTAATATAGAAAATAAAAGTAGAGTGTACCTTAAGTATGAGTGCTAGAGTCTTATTCTAGTTCTCTTGCAACATTTTGTACGTACATAGAGAAACTTGCACTTCTATAGAGAGTTCTATCATGTGATCTACAATGAAGAAGTTGTTGTAATGGATCAATGTTTTTGAGTAGTTAATATGCTTCTACATTGTATCCATGATGGGAAGGATCATATTCTAAATATCTATTAGTGTAGACTAGATCCTTACTTATTCTCTCAACAACTCTGTCTATATATCTTACAAGAATATGATTTTCATATGATGTGCAAAGCTTGAACTAGGGTGAAGTTGCAACTGCTATGTACTAGCCTTCAGATCTTCATCAATCTTTATTAGTTTTCTCTTTATTTCCTTTGTGAACTTGGTAACATTACACAACTTTTCAAAAAGTGATGTTACATTTGTGCAAGAGGTTTCAAGATTGGTCAAAATTGAGGGAAGCTCCACTTGCTAAGTGACAATTTGTTGAGCAATGTGCTCAAGCACTTGATTATCAATTTTTTTTTTCTTTCTCAATCAATTTGTGTTGACCACTAGAGTCCTCATTAAACCTTTGGACTACCTCTTCTAATTGAAATAGAATGTGTTGAGAAGTATCAACTTCACCACCTATCACCTCAGTCAAAATATTCTTGGCATCATCAATGATTTTATATCGTCTATCTCTCTCCTCTCTCAATTTCTTCTATTTTGTCTTCTTTTGGAGAAGTTGACCAGCTATATGCATTTGATCTATAGTGATATTATCAAAATCCCATTTGGGAATCTCAACCTCCTCATCTAGGTCTATATCCTCCTCTATCTCCTTTCCTCTACTCAAAAAATTTGTACTCAATTGAGCCTTAGGTTCAACTATCCTTGCACTTAATGCCTTTGAATCCAAAATGGAAACAATAGTAGAGATAGTAGGACTAGTAGTGGAAATTGATATAGCACCAAAAGATGGAATACTAACTAGAATGCTTGATGAATCTAAACTTGAAGTATTTATAGAATTATCCAAACTATAGTAGACAAAACTATATAATCCAAAATTGTAGAAATCAAAACTAAAGTACTTACTACTGAAGAGCTCAAAATTGTAGAGCATACTGCACTCATGCCTGATGATGTTGACTCAAGAGATAAAGAAGAGGGAGGTTGTAGCTTAGTAGATGAAGTGGTCAAAACTTCTATCAGTGATGTGTTGAGATATGAGGGAGCAAAGAGTGATTGGATGTTTGATGTAATTACTATGGTCACAATCAAACTTGTTGAAGTTTTCTCCAAACTTGATGATGATGCAATTTTAGCTGGAGAGTGAGGAAGTGAGGCAATGATTGTGGCTGCTATCTTCATAGGATCACTCTCCTCATCATCGTTGTCATCATCCTTAACATCTAATGGAAAGTCACTTTGTTTATGCAAGTGATAAACATTCTTCCATATACTTGTGGAATTATTGACCACATGCTCTATATCCTTTATCAAAATTAAACAAACATTAAATCTAAGAGTCATCTTGTCTTCATTTTTATTTATGGACTCTTTTAACTTAGCATTTGTGATGCTCGGTAGCAACTACCTCCAGGTTTGTGCATAGACATCTTGAGATGTTTGCATAGCAAAGTCCCATCTTGGCTTTGTTTTCTCTAATAATTAATTAGAGATCTAGGAGGCTATCTAATTAGGGGAATACTTCCATTTTCCCATCTTTATTAGGACCAATTCTTCAACCTATTTCTTCTCAACCTTTGTCATGGTTTCATACCTCAATGATTTGAAGTTTCTTATGCTAGCACCTTCTTCCAATTGTTTCAATATGTCTTGGAAGGTGGGAGGAGGTTTTCTAAATACAAGTATACTGCCTTTCTTCCTTGATATTCTTATGAATACTATAGTGGATGGCTTGGTGATGGTCAACTTTCCTTTCTTCTTCATTGGATTTTCTTCCTTTTTTGACTCCTTTTCTTCCTCTATTTCTTTAGCATCTTCTCCCTTACCCTTGGTCAACATAAGAGGTGTGCTTGTTTTGAGTTTTTCTATTCTCCTCTTTCCTTTGTTAACCACCTGTGGAATCATGATTTCAAGCTCTATTCTTGCCTTGGCTTCATTGTACATTCCAAAGTGTGGTGCCTTTGGATCAATAGGTTGATTTATCAAGGTTTCAATTATTTCCTTTGCTTCATCTATATTCACCTCATAGGGAAGAGGTTTTACCGATACAACTCTAGGTTTCACTACTTGAATGTAAACTTTGTCACAATCTACCATGAAACAAACATCATCTTTGTAATCTTCAACCAATTTCTGGGGTATCCTAAATTTGTTATTCATTTTCTCCTTGAAGACATCAAAATAATTATCCATTATACAAACAAATTTTTTTCCCATTTTTGCAATATATTCATTAATCTGATATAGCACCGACATATCCTTTCTCCATACTACTTTTCCTTTTGAAGGGAAAATTTTTTGAAAATAGAAAAATAAACATGTCAACAAAGAACCAAATTTGCTAGGGTCATTTTTGGAAGTCCTTATACTTTCCATGTTTTTGTTAAACTACTTCAACAACAAATCTACAACATCACATGACAGATTATTCTTCACAACTTTGTATGCCAAGTCTACTACTTCACATGACACACTATTTATATGGCTAGAATTGTAGATCTTGTGAGCTATCAAATGTATGCTAAATTTTAGTTCTGCATCAGTCACACTACTAATCTTCATACTTCTTTTGTCGCACTTAGCTAGGGTTTTCTTTTCCAACTCCACTCGGTCTAGGGTTTTAGTGGTTTTCATCTTGGAGAGCATGGGAAGTCTAGTGATGTGATGAATCATCTTCTTAGTGACTAAAACCGGTTGCTCAAGCCATAACTAAATGTTGTGAACTTTGCTTAGTATGTATATGATCCATTTGATTTGGAAACTTTGAGGCAGGTGGGGAATGTGGGTTAAACCCTTGTCTTCCAAATATTTATGTTCGGGTTTAAGAATACCATTCACACATAGTTCACCTAGGGAATCATCCATCTCTAGGGTTCTAATTTATTGAAATGCACACTTAAAATGAGTTTGGATGTCATTACTGATTAGTACCTTAGAAGGGATCTATGATTGCACTCTATTTGGATCAAGGGTTTCAATAATCACTGGCACAAGTTTGAAATCAGGTGCTTTCCATTTGACTCCTTAGACCAACATTTCTAACCCTTTCCTTACTTTTCTACTACTTCTTGATGCTACCATAGCTACTCGGTAAGCTATGAAAAACTTTAAAGGATTTATCTACAAATTCTACTTGAAGTCACTTGATTGTACTGCAATTTTCTTGATCGCAATAACACTTAAAATTCTTGGTGAAAATGAATTTGATTTCCTGTCCTTTGTTAAAACTTCACCATTAATGCTTGGTACAAAAGTAGCTATGATAAAATCATTATGCACGACATGCTATCATCCACTATCTGTTCAGATTTCTTGGTAAAGGCTTCATAACACAATAATCAAACATGTTCTTGTTACTCCCGACTTTGCTCAGTAGAGTCCATGATCTGACCTTACTTGGTAGAGAAGTCAACTTGGTGATAACTGATACTGATCTTCAGTGATCCTTTTGTATCTTGAATACTGATTTGGATCTTTGCTTCCTTTTAATTTGGGAACTATTTGGATGTGATCTTGATAACACAATTCCAATACTTCCTTAAGAATTTTGTTGGAAAATGTGGAGTCACCCACTTCTTAACAAACAAAACCATTATTTCTTGAACTAGCTTCCTTGGTAGATTTAGGAATCCGTTGCTACCTCATTTTCTTTCAAATGTTATCTACTTTTACTTTCTTTTCATCTTCAATTCTACCTATTTTCATGCAATTCCTGGCTAGATGACCAAGTTCTCTATAAGTGAAACATCTTATGGTGGTATCTCTCTTCCTTGTATGATGTTTAACATAGTTCATGCCAATGTTTCCATATTCTCCACATTAATGACATCTACACCAAGTGTTATAGTCCCAACTAAATATTTCTTTCACAATTTTTTCTAATAGATTGAATGACTTGGTTCTACAGTTTGATGCCTTGTGACCTTGTTTCTTGCATTGGTTTCTCCATGTATTCATTAGCCTTGTGACCATGTTGATTACAATTGTAGAATTTACTATTCACTTTTGCTTTACCATTACTCCAACATCTATTTGATGTATGACCTATCTTACCACAATGATTGCAAGTAGGTGTTTGATTCCTTTGAACACCTTTTTTGGAGGATTCACGATCTTCTTTGTATCCAATTCTTGCTTTTCCTTTTTGTCTATAGAGATTCTACTTATTCAATTGATTCAATTGATTCATGTCTTCTTGGGATTTCATCATTCTTTCACTGATTTTCTTTTTAGTGTTTAGGTCATTTTTCAATTTTTCATTGATTTTCTTTTAAGATCTCAGCTCACTTCTTATTTTTTCATTGATTTGTCTTTCCAAATTTATATCATTTCTTAATTTTCCTTGATCTATCTTTGGCTCATAATTTCCTCATTTGTATTGGAGATTTGATGCATGAGATCTACATGTTGAAGGGATTGGTTCTGGATCTCATTTTTCCTTCCATTCATTTTTTCTTTTATCTTGTTCCTTTGTTCCAAGATTTGACATAGCCTTACTAACTAAATTTCTTGTTCTCTTTTGAGCTTTCTTACTTCTTCTTGTAGGGAACCATTCTTCTCTAAGAGTTTTTTAATTGTATCATTTTCTTCATCTGAACTTCTTGAAGGGAAAAAGTCTTCAATCTTTTTTTCAATGTACTGATGATCATTCATTTGATTTGTAAGTTCCTTCCTTCTTTTCAGGGATTGGAAAAGTTGCTCCTTAGCTTTATTGAGTTGTGCAATGGCCATTTCTAGATCTAGTTTTTCATTGTCAATTTCCTTATCAAGTCTAAATATCTCCACTAGCCTTGATCTTTGCTCAAGTTGTAAAACTTTATCCTAAGAACCACAAAGCTCTAATACCAATTGTTGGAAATATTGAAGACTATGCTAGGTTACTGAAAGGGGAGGGGTGATTTAGTAACCTTAAAAACTTTACCAAATTCAGATCTTAATTTCAATAATCCAATTACCATTTAATTCATTAAATCAAATCTAACTGCATGCTTGAGAAAGTGAAAGCATAAAACATTCATAACACTTGAACACAATAATTTGGTGACCCAAAAACCTTCCAAATAGAAAGTAAAACTAGGGTGGGGATGATACCCACAAAAATTCAATAATACAGCATAAAGTTGGCCTATTAAGGCTTACAATGATCACTTCTGATGATCTTCTCTATTAGGAGCAATTAGGACTACTAGGTCGACCTTGTTAGAAGTTTTAAAAACACACAATAAGTATACAATCAGTAAAGAGATTTGACAAAAGACTATTAAATCTACCTTGTTAAAGGATTTGGATTGATTCACCTATTAGGATAAAATCGTAGATCTCTAACTTACAACTAGATTGCTGATAGAGATTCTTTGAAGTGATGATCACCTTTATGTAATAGATATGACTCTATTGCTCCTTTGTTGATATGGCCTTACAATACACTTTGTCTGATGTTGATCCACATTCACATGCTTCTATTTCACATTATTTTCACACATTCATACTACCTTGGATATGATACAATATGTTACATATATATCAATACAATTTAAATAATTACAAAGTAAACCAATATACAAGTTAACACCAATATTACAAAGTCTGCCCAAATGAAGATAGTCAAGTTCTAGAGACTAACTTGGTGAAGTTCTGATACATGACATCCACTATCACTACTTGACATTATCGTGCACTCGGTAGAAGCAGAAGCTCGGTCCATACTAATAATCTTAGAGTAGTCTTGAACTCGGTCTGCACTAGTGACTCAGTAGATACTATGTAACTTGGTAGAAACTAAATTACATGTTTACTGTGACTTTAATTAGTAAACACTAATCTCCATACAACTCAATTAAAACTAACTTTTCTTCACATGAACTGCTAGCTCAGTAGAAACTGTAAAGCTTGTTAACCACTGAATTTATTGGGTTGAACTGCTAGACTTCACACTACCTGATTCTACTTGGTTTGAATTGTTGCACTTCACACTAACTAAATTCACTTTGTAACCACTAAAATATTTGGTAGGAACTATAGAGCTCAGTGGCTACTGAATTACATGGCAAACACTATAGACTATTTAATGAGCTTGGTAGCCATACAACATATGAATAAGTGTTGTCACTATTAACAAAATTGACTAAATGTTAACATAGGGTTAACCATGTCCAATATTGTGTACTGAGCTCATAGGTCTAACAAAGTGGATGTAGTGTTGATTGAGTCATGAAGTGTCAACTAAGAAATCTAGTTACTACCAAGTTTCTTGGAGTGTAGTGAGTCACACAGAGCTGACCGAGTTCAAGCAACTTGGAAGTGATTCGTGTGGACCGAGCTTCAAGTTCAATAGAGTGCCAAAGATTTATAAGCATTGATAGTGTTTTTCATGTATCAAAATATCATCAAGTTTGTCTTCGAAACCCAAGTTATGGCAGTTGGGCCAACTTTATGGATTATGATGGAATTGATATTGTAGTTGACTCTAGTAAATTGTTATTTGGATTGGTATATATGTAATATATTGTATCATATTCAAATAATGTATATGAAGAGTATATAATGAGACAAAGTGCAAATTGAAGAAGCCTACAAGTAGCATAAGACATAACAAAGTATTATCTATCATAGTTAGATGATCATTGTAATATAATGAATCTCAACCAACAAATTATATTTACAAATTAGAGATCAACCACTCACTCATCCTAATAAATGCATCAACAAAATCCTTTAATAGGGTAGACTTAAGAGTCTTTCTTAAATCTCTTAACCGAGTGCATCCTTCATTGTATGCTTGTAAATCCTTTTACAAGGTGAACCTCATAGTCCTTATTGCTTGTAATAGGGTAGATCACCAAAAGTGGTCAATTGTAAGCCTTAACAGGTTAACTTTATAGTGTAGTACTAAAGCTTGTGGGTATCATCCCCACCCCAATTTTACTTTCTAATTGGAAGGTTTATGAGTCACCATATCTTATGTAAAAGTGTTATGTATGTTTATTTTCTTTCATTCTTTCATGCATACAATTAAATCAGAATATTATATGAAGGATTAATTGGTGAAGTATGATAAAGTTTTATTGGTTCCTAATTCACCCCTCCCTCTTAGTAACCTTTCCTACCTTACATTTCCAACAATTGGTATCATAGCATTTTAGGTTCTCAAATCAGAAGTTTAATATCATGAGAAAATATTAGAAGCAATGGAGCTATATAGGCTAGACAAGGTTATTGACAATAAAAACTTGAATCTTGAATTTGCTATTGGGAAACTAAAGAAATCAAAGGAGAAACTCTCTCAATCATTGAAAAGAAGGAAAGATCTTGCAGTACAAATGAATGATAATCTCTACACTAAAGAAAGAATTGAAGATATATATCTTGAAAGAAATTTAGATGAAGTTGATGAAGCAATCAAATATCTATTAGAAAAGAATTCCAATCTTCAAGAAGAAGTTAGAAAGCTAAAAAGAGAACAAGAAATCATCTCAGCAAGAAGATCAAAACAATCAAAGACCTACTTCCAATCATTGTGGTAAGATATATCATACACCAAATAAATGTTGGAGTAATGGTAAAAAAAATTCAATGGAAAGTGTTATAGTTACAATAAGCATGGTCATAAAGCAAGTCAATGTGAAGAGAAACCTAAGCTTGAAGTTACAAATGCAAGAAACAAGGACACAAATCTTTGGAATGCAAAACTGAGTGGTGGAACATAGTAGAATAAATTGTGAAAGCAATATTTTGATGTGATCACAATACCTAGTATAGATGTCACTACTGTGGTAAATTTGGGGAGCAAATAGTGTGAAACATCATACGAGGAAAAGAGACACTACTAAGAGATGTTTTATTTGTATAGAACTTGGACATGTTTTTAGGAACTATACAAACATAGGTAGAATTGAAGATGAAAAGAAAGCCAAAGCTGATAATATCAAAAAGCAAATGAGGTAGCAATGGGTACCAAAATCTCTAGAGAATGCAAACCAAGATCATGAAGTGAATGACACCCAAGTCAATGAGTTGGATCATCCAAAGACTACAACTTAGTTCACAATGGAGATAACTAGAACTGTAATTCAAAGAAAGTAATCTAACATTAGTTGCATCCAAAAAAAAGTATGATCCAATCAGAATTTGAGATGCATAGCGATCACTGAGCATAATGAAATATAGAAGACCTTACCTAGCAAGTTTAGGTCGCATGACCTTACTGAGCAAGGTCATGTTACATATTTTTGCAAACTTAAGTTGGTAGTTCCTACCAAGTGATGATGACTCTACCAAGTTGTAGATGTCTTCCAAGCATTACAAGACTAAACTAAGTGGAGGACAACCTACCACCAAGTGAGTATGAAGTACAAAGCACTAACAACTATTAAAAGGTGGAAATTTATTAAAAGGAAGAAATCAAAGGCATTGTTTCACCATGAATTTCCAGAGCTATTTGTGAAGATAGAATCTAGAACCTCCAAAAAATTTAAGTGTTTTTTGTTGAATATTTTTGTGGTTTTCAAAAAACCTACTAAGCAATGGCATCTTCAAACAAAAAAGACAAGAAAGGTTCTAAAATGTTAGTTTGTGGAGTTGATTTCAAGGCACAAAACTTCAAGTTGATTCCAACAATTGCAAAGGTGCTTGAACTAGCTAGTACACAATCACAAATTCTACCTAAGGTATTACTCGTACATGATATTTGTTATTTTTATCACTATTCAATCCAAGAACTCAAAACCCTAGAAGTATTCAAAGAATTATGTGTGGATGGTGCATTAAAATCCAAACATCAACATTTGGAAACAAAGTGCTTGACTCATATCTCTCATATGCCAAGAGCCTTCCAGGTCAAATGGATGAGATATATTTTGAGCCATGTGCATAATGGACAGTTGTGGTTATAGCAACCTATCTAGATAACCAAGGAAATGATTCATAGAATCACTGGAGTCCCAATGCTTAATAAAGCATTTAGACAACTAAAACCCTAGGTTAGGTAGAACTTGAAAGTCTTGTTGAGTGGGATGGAAGAGGAATGAAGATTACTAGTGTAACTAGCATGGAACTAAAGTTTGGCATTCATATCATTTCACATAATCTTTACAGTTCAAGCAGATTAAACATCATATCATGTGAATTGTTGATCTTGCATTCAAAGTAGTGAAGAATAACCTATCCTTTGACCTTGCTGAGTTACTAATGAATCAATTCAACAAGAGTATGGAGAGAATAAGAGGATCAAAGAATAATCCATGTAAGTTTAGATCCCTTCTAACATGTTTATTTTTCTTTATTCAATAAATTTTCCCTTCCAAAGGTACAGTAGTATGGAGGAAAGATGTTCCTATTTTGTATCAGATTAATGAGTATATAGGAGAGATGGGTGAAAATTTTGAAAGTGTCATAGATAACTACTTTGAAACATTCAAAGAGAAGATGAATAATAGATACAGTATCCCCAAGAAACTTTTTAATGATTGCAAAGATGATATTTGTTTGATGGTGGACTGTGATAAAGTATACATTCAATTAGTTAGATCTAGAGTGGCATGGGTTAAGCCTCTAGAGTATGAGGTTAACATTGATGTCACCAAGGATATCATAGAGGCTCTATTGAATGAGCCTATGGATCCCAAAGCTACATAATTTGGCACATATGATGAAACTAAGGCAAGAATAGAGATTGAGTTTAAGTTACCTCAAGTAGTCAATAAAGGAAGGAAAAGAGTAGAAAAGATACTGAAAAAGCACTAAACAAGAAGGTTCCTCTCTAATGCTTACCAATGGAAAAGGTGATAATATTAAAGAAGATGATGCGGAAAATAAAGAATAAGAAGAAAAAATTGAGGAAGAAGAGCCCCTAATACATTTGGTACCAAATGTCTAGCCTCTAAGGAAGAAAGGAAAGGTTATCATAACCTGACCTCCCAAGTCATCCTTGACTATATTGACAAGAAGGGCAGCCAAGTCAAAAAAAAAATTAAAGTTAGGTGAAGATGAAGCTGAGAAAATAATGTTCAAAAGATCTCCACCTACACTTTAGGAAAGATTAAAGAAAATAGAGGAAGAAGTTAACATGGAAAATTTTAAATTCCTCAAGTATGTGACAAGGAATGAGGATGAGAAAAGGTAGATTGAGGATGTTGTCATGACCAAGCTAGGTAGATGGAAGTACTCTCTAGATGAGCCTGAACAATAGATTCCTAATAAAATTATGTAGGTAGTAAAGCCAAAATGAGAAAATGAACAAAATAATGTCAAGGATATCTACGAACAAACCTTGAGGCAACTGATGCCAAATCTTAGTAATAAGGAGATGAAGGAATCACTAAAGAAAAATGAGAAAACATTCACTCTCAAGATGAAAAAATGTATGATATTATTAAAAGAAATTGAATATGTAGTGAAGGAAGCAAGAACTACATGGAAAAACATCTATAAGTTGTATCAACCTAGTGAATTTACTGTACATATTGATGACAAAGATGATGAAGATGAGGAAGAGGACATTGAAATAAAAGATGATGAGCTAGATGATGTCAACCTAGATGATGAGAAGGAAGAATATAAAGCTATTGGAGAAAGCCTTTTAGAGATACAAAGTATTGAGGAGACTAGTGTAGAGATGATTATAGGAACAGTCATGGGCTCATTTCCTCATTGTCTGAGCATGACCTTAGAGAAATCTAGCTTTGAGATAGCTTCTACTGAGTTGGTTTTGGATAACATTACTACACCGAGAACCCAACCAAGCTTTGAATCTATTCATCTAAATGTTACAATGATAGAAGTGCATAGCACTTCATCTACTAAGTAGCAAGGTCCTCCATCATCAAGCTTGATCGAGCAACAACAAGGTATTCATGTTATTATTTCCATTTCAATTTTTATTTCTAGTACATCATTTTCAACTATTACTTCTATTCCAAGTATATCTATAGCAAGTGCAATGACAATTGAAAAAGAGTCTCAACTAAGTATTGAAGTCCTAGTCAAGGGGGAAAGAATTGTTTCCACTTAAAAGGGGCCAAAGAAAAAGAAACTATTGATCTAGATGAGGATATAGTTACTCCAAATTGGGATATATATAGTCTCACTCCTAATCAAATGAACACCATGAGTGAATTACTCAAGAAGAGAGCTAAGAATCAGAAGCTTAGATAAGAAAAGAAGAAAGAAAACCAAGTCTTTGAGGACATAAAGAGCATATTTGTTGATGCTCTGAGTATTGAGGTTAATGGTACACAACCAATTTTGGATCAATTAGTAGATATTGTCCACAAATTCAATGAAGACTTTAATGGATAGGAAAAGCTACTTTAGAGAGTGGAAAGGAAGTTTGAAAATAAAGGGTTAGAACAAGTTGCACAAAATATTGCAATAGACCAAGTAGAGTTAGCTACTATTCTTGGTACACTAGAAACATATGTTAGCAATGTTGTATCATTATTTGAGAAGTGACTCTATCACATCTTAGGTGTCTAGAGGAAAACCAAGATGGTTAACCTCCTCCCTTGCTAGGCATGATAAATCCTCTACTACCCTCCTTTCCATTTGACTAGATATTCCTTGTAAGTTCTATTCTAGGTAATTTTTCCAAAACAACTATCCAGTATCTCCTCAGTCTCCTTTGTAGCCAAACTAGCTACTAGAATACTCCACTGTGCTTCTACAACTTCATCTCCATCACCTCCTTCATAATACTTTTTCCAATCTAAAATGTTAAATAGTGGTTAAATACTCAATTCAGTAGGTAACTCCACTTCATAAGAATTTTGAGAATCATTCCTTTTCACTATCTTGCATGGTCCAAACTTTTTTATCTTCAGCTTATTAGATGTGTTGGTGTAAATAAGTATTTACTATTTACACTTTACTTAAGTTTACTTAGGTTAATGCATTATTTTATTATTTATTTTGCGAGACACTTAGGAGTTTATGTACTCTTATGACTTGTCATGTTGACAACACTGAAGTAAGAAACTCTAATTTAGCACATGGTATCTACAACACCAGAGTTTGCATAATTAATTGAGTTGTTATGTAGACAATAGAATTATTTTCACTCTCATTTTAGCACATGTTGTCTACAAAATTATTTTGTGTGCTACATCATTGTAGGCTTATCCTCTCATCATCACACTTACTTCCGTGCTTAATGGAGGATAACCCATATGTAGTGGACATGTGCCTAGTTGTATGACTTATCATGTTGCTGACTTCTATGCATTTTAGAAGCTTTGAAAAGGCCTTTATATACAGGTCCTCCTAGTGTACTTTAAATCAATATTGAATGAATAAATTGTCATTTTAATCATACTCTCTTTGGTCTACTATTGTACTTGTGCTTGAGTTCCTTGATCTTGGGTAAATTCTGACTTAAGGAAAATTCTTACATGGTATCAAAGCTTGGAGAGATTCTCTACACATAGCCATTTGAGACCATTGTTGGTTTAGCACCTCGACCCAGATCCAAAGAATCCACAAAAATTAGGAGCATCTAGAGCCATAACAGACCTCACCATTGCATCTGAAAGATTGATTCAGTGAAAGTAGGCTTTAAATTTTCCTATGCTAGGCTAAAGTTGATTGTGGGGCAATTTTTTTTTCAAATCGGTAGTAAAAGGCCCAATTTGCAACTTGGGTATGATCATTTATGTTGAAATTACAGGTTGGAAGATTTACTTCTGAGAGGGGGGTGTATCAAAAGTAACTATGTTTAGCCTCTAAAAATTTTAATTGAGATCATTCACATGCATCTACCATATCTAATTAACATAAAAATAAAGACATGCATGAAAATAGATAACACAAGATTTTGGTCACCCAAAAATCCTCCAAAATGAGAAGGTAAGACTAGAGTGGGGATGACACCCACAAATTATCACTATAGTAATATGTAACAATTTAGGATTACAAAGTTTGACCACTTCCAATGGTCTACCCTATGAAAGAGCTACCCTGTTAAAGGCTTTACACCCTATTAAAAGTGACCTATCTAAAGGATTTACACACACTTGGTGGGAAAATTTACTTCTGAGGGGGGGGGGTGAATTCGAAGTAGCTATATTTAACCTCTAAAAATTTTAACTGAAATCATTCACATGCACCTACTATATCTAATTAGCATAAAAGTAAAGACATGCATGAAAATAGATAACATAAGATTTTGATCACCCAAAAACCCTCCAAAATGAGAAGGTAAAACTCGGGTGGGGATGACACCCACAAATTATCACTATAGCAATATGTAATAGTTTAAGGTTACAAAGTTTGACTACTTCCAATGGTCTGCCCTAGAAAAGGTCTACCCTGTTAAAGGCTTTACACCCTATTAAAAGTGACCTATCTAAAGGATTTATAAACACTCACTTGGAATGTTACCTAGTTAAAGGATTTATCACCTTAATGTCATTTGATTTTCACAATCCATTAGTAATATCATGAGAAGATTTTTTGGAGCTTGATTGTGTCACAATTTTTTAAGCATTGACATTTTGGATCACACATAGTGATCCATCATCAGGATGAGGAGTGCAAGAGAATAGAGATAAAATATAAAGTGATCCAAAACTTTGATTCTTGAAAAATTGTGACATAATCAAGCTCCAGAAAATCTTCTCATGATTTATCACCTTGTTAAAGGTTTACAACATGGCTATTAAACCAACCTATCTCCATAATATTTTCACCCTAATACAATGACTATAAAGTATTAGAATGTATTGACCTAATGACTTACAATATTTAATTGTTGATTCCAGATCCTTGTTCTGTACAATCTGATTTGATCCTTCCTAATCTGATAACTCTCTGTTTGTATTGTTGATACTCTATTCTGAACAACTTGATTCTACAATGCTACTCTTCCTCTCAGTCATTACACCCTTCTGAATTTCACTAGCATTCTCCCATATATCTCTCTTCCATCCGTGTATTATGGGGTATTGACCTTCTTATAAAGGCCTCAAAGACTTAGGGTTAGGTATGAATCTATGAAGGATATTCATCCTTCTTTTCCTGCTCAAATCTTTACACTTTTCCTATTGGTTGCATGCTTTCTCCATTTTTCTTATTGGCTACATGCTGATTACATAGGGAATGTAAAATATTTGATCTTATCTTTTAGATACTTCAAGATTCATCTTAAGTTGGCTAAAAAATAATTTACATCTGAGTTTTTGAAGGCACAAACTCATATGTTGATTCAATGTTACTCAACAGTTTCTTATGCTTGGCACATATAGGAATTCTATCTTTCTCAACTCCTATAATAAATCTATCTTACTCGGCATCTATACTATGCTTGACAACTATAGTGACTTGGCATCTATAGTGACTCAGCACTTGAAACTTGCTCAACACCTGAAGTTTACTTGACACCTGTTGAATCTTTGGCTGGGCACATACTATAGCTTAGCATCCATATCATATCCATCATCAACATGAAATTGGTTAAGTGTGTTGACACTCAATTTTCAAAACCAATTTGAGACCAACAATCTCCCCCTTTGACATAAGTGTCAAAAAAAATTAACTAAACATTATGAATATGATCTCTGATGAGTATAACACACATTTTGTATAGCATATGTACAAAACTTCAAAAGCTTGTTCAAAACTTTGTAGAAGACTCTATATCTTAAAAACTTGTAACTCCCCTAAGTTGATGTACATTTCTATATCTAAAATCTCTTATTCTAGATTTGTCTCATGTTGTTTCCACTTTCTACCTTATGATTCCTTTGCTTCTATTTCTATCTACTCTGTTTGTACTCCCCCTTTATTTTTTTGCTCCCCCTTTCACACATCTCCTTGCAAATTTTGTATCCTTTTGGCTTTATTTCCTTATCTCTCCTCAAAATTTTATTATCTCCCCCTTTGGGTATCTCTCCATCTCAAAAATGTACTTCTCCCCCTTTACATAATGTATTATCTCCCCCTTTTTGACACCTGTGTTGAAGGGTCCTAAGAATGAATAGAATACTTAGCCAAAAAGATTTTATTTACCTCCATGATAATCTTCAGAGAAGAATCCCAATTTTCCAATGCTATTTCTAGTGCTTTGAGCTAGATGGTTGTCTTTGCTACAAGGTGTACTAGGCCTTCTAATGTAGAAAGATTAGGATCTTTCTTTAAAACATTCTCTGCATAGGCCATTTCTTTATGAAAAACTTCCATGTGTGGGGTTATTGTACATTGTATCTATATCAATTTGGCCTTAATATTAGCCTCATCTACTGTTAGTACAACTAACTCCTTTTGGGTGTGAAGCATTATGGCAAAATGCTTCTCACTTTGCGTTAGATCCTTTGGTAGTTGTGTGCTTAATACCTTAAGGTTCCTCTCCAGGCTCAATATCCACTGGCTAGTCTCTTGTGTGAAATATGAATAGTCACATAGTTTGGAGTACAATGAGAATATGTTCTCAAGTACTACTTTCACCTTCTCAACTTTCTTAGCTAGCTCAACCTATGATAGTGCTATCTCACCAGATATTTTCTCATTGACCTTCATTTGAATCTTCTTCTAAGACCATTCTAGTAATTTGACATTGGTATCAAGGTCTTCATTATGTACCTAGTCCATTATGTCAGATAGCTACTCCATGATGGGCTTTGTTTCATCAGGTACTAGCAAGCTGAATGCATCAAGAAAGATATCTTTGATTTCTATCAATGCTTGCCTTTGTGTATCTCTTGCTTCTTCTTCTTCTCTAGTGCCTCTTGCACTTCATTAATCTAAGCTAAGTACATTTTTTTAAGTCATAAATTGGTATGACTATCTCTTCATCAAGTGCAGTGTTTCCATAATCAAGTACCCTTGCTACCTTGGTAGAGCTCAAGCTTGGTGCTGATTATTGCATTAGTGCTTGGCTACTTAGTAGGAGTCCCTGTAGTAGGCAAATTGCCTAGAGTTTGCATTGCCTTTTTTTCTCTCTCCTTAGGGGTCTTACCCTCTTCCTTGTCTTCTTCTATTCTACCTTGATCAATTATGGTGATAAGAGGAGTTGCACCTTGGCTTTGTGCTATAGGAGTAGAGGCATCCCTTTGTCCTATTTTCTCCTTTGCTTGCTCCTTGCCAATTGAAGTTACTATAATTATGGAATCAACCTTAGTAGTTGTATCTTATGCTTTTCACTCTAGTGGTTATCCACTTGTAGGTATAGAAGGTTGTGAAGGTGGGTCTTGTGTAATCACCTTCTCCTTGGTTATTTTAGCTACTACCTTATGAAGTTCTTCTACACTCACAATAACTAGATTAGTACACAACTATGCTTGTAGTGAGGTCTAGTGAAGGATATTTTTTAGATCCTCTAGAGTCAATGGGTTGATGTGTTGACTTGAAATATCAGTAACATCCTTCACAATTATAGTTTCTATAGATGTAGGTGCTACATATGGAGGATTGGGTGGTGGCAATTGTGTGTCTTGGACACTCTATTCTTGTTGCTACTTCTGAGCTATTACCTCATCACCTTTCTATGTTTCTTTCTCCACTATTACCTCATCCTTCTCTTTCTCTCCTTCTCCCTCCTTTTCATTTTCCTCTTCTTCTTCTTCATTATTCCTTCCATCAAAGGGATCTTCTTATCCTTCCTTGATTGTTTGGAGACCATATATAACTTTCCACATGCGGGTGGAATTCTTTACAACATCCTCAATTTTATTTCTAATAATATTGAAGGCTCTATATTTTAGTGCAAATTTTCTCCCATGTTTCTTGCTAGCCTTTCTTATTTGACCTTTTGTAAGGTTAGGCATTACACGAGCCAATGTTGACTCTCTTATTTCTTTCTCCATTTTTGGGTAATAATGCCATTTAATTTCAACAATGGAGTATAGCTCCTTAGGCATAGTATTGTCCAGTTCAAGTGGAGTAGTCTTGAACTCAGCCATCATGGTGTAGATTGATTCTTCTACTATGTTCTGCTCCTCTCTTGTTAGATTATTAAAATCAATGGTTTTCAATCCAGTTAAATTTGCATTATCTCTAATATTATCACAAATATTTTCATGGTTAGATTTAGTGGTGTGACTTACCACTCTAAATTGTTCATTGTCAGATTTTGTCCTCTCTTCTTCTGGCTCTATGGGTGCCACATATTTTCTTCTCTTCTTCTCTGCTAGCCCTCCTTTCTCTATGGATCTCTTCTTTTCCTATTCCTTTGCCACTTTTTTTGTTTCCCTTTTATCTGCCCTTGTGGCAGACTTGGTTGGGCTTGGCTTGGCTACTTTCTTCTTGCCTTTTGGCTATGTTACATGCTATTTCTATGCTTTCCTTTTCTTAGTTTTTTGCCTTAGGTGATTCCTGCTCAACACCTTCATCTTCTTTAGCATCCTCACCCATGCCTTGGGTTAGTGCTAATGGCTCTTGCCCTTGTTCATCTTCTTCATCATCTACCTCCTCATCTTCTTCTTCCTCTGCCTTAGCTACCCCTTCTCCAAATTTAGTTTTGAGCTTCTTTACCAATTTATCATTTTCCTTTATTGTGGATGTAGTCTTTAACTCCATATCTACCTTTGATCTTACCACATCATAAGTCATAAAATGTGGTGCACTCTTTTCCAATTCTTCTGCTAATAGCTTTGTTATGGCTATAAATGCTTCATCAATGTTGATTTCATAGCTAAGAGATCTAAGCCATCTAACCCTTGGTATGGCTGCTTGAATGTAAGTATAATCAATATCCACAAGAAAACATACATCATTTACACGTTGTTCAATTGATGAAATAGGTATCCTCATTCTCTGTTTCATGGATTTCTTGAAATCTTCAAAATAGCTTGTCATAACTATCTAAAAATTAGCTCCCATTTGTTCAATGTATTCATTTACTTGAGCTACAATGGACCTATTTGTTTTCTAGCTAACTTTTCCAAAGTATGGAAATTCATTCTATACATAGAAAAATATACAAATCAAAATTGCACCAAATTTGCATTGGGCTCCTTTGGTTTTCCTTATAACTCTTAGGTTCTCATTGATTTGTTGTTGTTGCAATTCTACTAGGTCATAGGTATGATCCTTTTAAAGTAATTTGTACCCAACATCTATTGCAATGCATGGAACACTGTTGAGTCTACTAGATTGATAAAATTTGTGTGAAATGACTCTAATAGAAAAGTCAATAAGAGGATCCTAAATAGTATCTATGGTCATTTCTCTCTTGTTCCATTTGGATCTTGTATTCTTCTTAATGGCTTCGTTAGAGTCACTTCTGAGGGTTTTGGGCCAATCTAGGGTTGGGTACCCTATTACTCTATGAACAATCATCTTTGATATCTTAATTGGTCCATCTTCCAACCATAAACTCCCATCATGAATCTTGCTCAACACTATTATGATCCATTCAGTTTTGAAGATAATGGGGAATTTTAGGGCACAAGTCAAACCCTTCCTTTCAATAATTTGGAACTCTTCCTTCAAAACTCTATTTTCACACAACCTATCATAAGCTTCTCTAATCTCCATGTCTCCAATAGTACTAATCTTACAATTATAACATCTCCTAACACATTGGACCATTTCTACCTTGGGAGGAATTATGGATAGGGCTCTCGCTAGGTCATTTTTGTATGTAACTTCAGGGATTGGCTAAAAATCTAGTTGCTTAACTTCATTTGACACAAGTTGAACTTCAAATGGCTCTTTCTCCTAAGGTTTCCTAGAACTGGAGGCCATTTCTTCTTTCTAGGGTGTAAACATGAAGAAATTTGAAACTATGTAGCTCAGCACTAGTGTAAATACCTTGGAATCAATGAAACTATGTTGAATCTACATAGAAATCTGCTCAAATTCTTGGAATGCTGCTCATAAATCATTCATCTCTCTTCTTCATATTTTCTCTTTGTTTGAGATGAGGAAAAATGGTTCAAAATGCGATCATATACCCTTATTTTTCAACATTTAATGCTTAGTACATTTACAACTATCCACTTAGCTTCTTAATCATTTTTGCATTAATTGGCTTCCATTGTCTTTCAACACTCAGCATCCATTGGATTTTCCCTTACTCGGCTTCAATTGAAATTTCCTTTCACT
This sequence comes from Cupressus sempervirens, assembly GCA_028749045.1. Classification (NCBI taxonomy): domain Eukaryota; kingdom Viridiplantae; phylum Streptophyta; class Pinopsida; order Cupressales; family Cupressaceae; genus Cupressus; species Cupressus sempervirens. The sequence continues at coordinate 148,206,860 of CM053793.1, forward strand.
TGTCTTTCACTACCAAGTCGACTGCAACTAACCATTTGGATTCTACTAACTTTGGCAATCAAATCAACATGTACTAGGATTTTACTAGGCATCTGAAGTCAACTTTGGCAACACTTATGAAATCTTGAAATTTTAACTTTGCATCTTTATTCATGCTGATCTCTCCTTTTCAGGACTTGTCTTGAAATTGATGTATGATAAAGCTTTGTATATCAGTCCCATGTATCTTCTTTGCTTAGTTGGATGTAGTGTGACTGCTTGACCTTTTGGGTGAAGTGATCCCATCATTGCATGGGCTACTTCCATCTTTCTTCTTCCAAGTCTTATTCATTTCTCCTCTGATGTGTTCAATATTTACCTTCTCTTTTTCTTTGTTGAACTCTGAGTTGGGTGCTTTTGACCTTGTTGGGCATTTCCTACTAACGTGACAAGTTTTCAAACAATTGAAACATGTGGTCTAGCTTAACTATCTATTGTAGTTTCCACTAAAATGTGTTCTTATGCAGTTTTTTAGGGATGTGTCCATATTCTTGATAGTAGTGATAGGTATTCCTAGTGTTGTAGTCCCAATTATAGTGATGTCCATGATTATTTACCAGGTTGCTAGTTGATTAGGTGTCCACATAGGATTCTATCTGCATTCAAAAGATCTATGTCCATACTCCTTGCAATTGTAGTAGTGACCTTCAAATCTTGGTGTTCTAATAGTTGTAGTCCTAGAGTCATGTGCTTGATGTCCTTTCTTGTTGCACTTGTGAGAGTGACCCATATTCTTAGGTTTGTCATTCTGATGGGCATTCTTGCTCCTGTACATATTACAGGTATGTCCCTTTTTACCATAAAAATGACAAGTAGGTTTAGTGTTCTTACCTTTGTCACTTTTTCTTCTGCATAGAAAATATTTCCAATTTGTTTGTGGAGTCATACATAGTAGACTTGGGAGATATCATTGGTGATATACATATTCTCTTTGATGGAGAAGATCCTTAGTTTTTGTGAGGGCTCATTTTGATCCTTGTTTCCTTTCTCTACATTATCAATTTTCATAGGTTGATGTGATTGTGGATACTTATGTACAATAGTTGCAGGAGGTGTCTTTATAATCTAAGGAGATAGTAGATTCTTTGGGACAAGTTCTACATTTATCCTTAATAGGGACAATTGAGCAGGTTTCAGAGACATCAATGATCATCAGGGTTCTTTCCACACACAGCGAAAGCATCTCGCTTGTACCTAGGGAATTGTTTCTTCCAAAGGGGAGGAGCACTATTTAACAGTCTTGAATCAACTTCTACATTAGAGCAGCTATCACTGATTGGTACTCTTCATTTGTAGGTGGAGACTACCTTGTCTCTCTTATTCTTCTCTCTTATGGGGGGGACCTTTTCCTCTTTTGGGATAGTGTTCTTCTCACATTTCTCTTTTGTATATACTTGATGTATGTTGTAATGGGGGGGGGGTGGTCTTGATTACTCCATCCATCCATGCATCTAGGTTTTCCATCTTTGTTTTTGGGGGAGTGTTTTCCCATGAGGTTTTCCCTCTTTGTCTACCTTATGAGAGATTGCATGTCATTATGTACATGGGTACCTAACATGGCCTAGTAGCCAGGACCCATTATGCATTTCATTCTAGCTTTCATAAGCTTAAGCACATTCCCCTAAGTTTTACTTAAGGGGGGGTGTTGGTGTAAATGAGTATTTACTATTTACACTTTACTTAAGTTTACTTAGGTTAATGCATTATTTTATTATTTATTTGGTGAGACACTAAGAAGGTTGTGTACTTTTATGGGTTGTCATGTTGACAACACTGGAGTAAGAAACTCTAATTTAGCACATGGTGCCTACAACACTAGAGTTTGCATAATTAACCGAGTTGTTGTGTAGACAACACAATTATTCATGCTCCCATTTTAGCACATGTTGTCTACAACATTATTTTGCATGCTACACCATTGTAGGCTTATCCTCTCATCATCACACTTATTCCCATGCTTAATGGAGGATAACCCATATCTAGTGGAAATGTGCCTAATTGTATAACTTATCCTATTACTAACTTCTATGCATTCTAGAAGTTTTCCAAAGGCCTTTATATATAGGAACTCCTAGTGTACTTTAAATCAATATTGAATGAATATATCATCATTCTGATTATACTTTCTTTGGTCTACTATTGTGCTTGTCCTTGAGTTCCTTGATGCTGGGTAAATTCTACCCTAAGGGGTATGTGCAGGATCATGGTCATCCAAACTATGCTCTTAAGTGGCAATAAAAAAATAGAAAATCAGGGTTATGTCAACTTGACATGCCATTTTCTACTTGTTATTAACTTTATATCAAAAAGTTGAGAGAAAAGAATCTCTAGAAAATTGAATCTATTTTCTAAACTACTAGGACTTATCTCAAAAATAAATAAATTGATTAGCCAAAATTTTGAATTTTAATACAATATTACAAAAATTTTAAAACAAAATAAAGAAGTAGACATATGTTTGACCACCTTAATCAAAATCAAATGATAATATATTTTAATAATATTCTAGATATAAGTAGTAGACTCATTCTTGGATGTGACACATATTTTTGGGTATTTTATTCTAAATAAATAATAAATAATAAATTTTTTACTTTAGTATTTTTGGAATAAAAAAACTCTCGCGTCTGACCACCTTAACTAATTCAAAACTCTATAAATTTTAGTTTTTCATTTTTTTTCCTTATAGTGGAAGAAACGTATAATGTGATGCATCTTTTAGATTTAAAAAATGTTGTACCATTTGAAATTTATAGTTGTTTTTCAAGTAGTGTGTTAGTAAACACTTTATACGTAACTCCATTAGAAAATAAGTAATAATTACTTACTAAACTCATAATTTGACAAACCTTATATTTATGAAAAGATAAGAAAATTAATAAGAAACCCTTTTCATTTCATCAAATTTTGGCCAAAAAAATGTCATCAGCTACATGTTTGGAGTAAAAATCACATAAAAATAGGTGAAAAGCACACTTTTAGGATTTTTTAAAGTTGACCATATAGGTTTGGTATCAAAAGATATAGTAGACCTTATAAAGATATTAATTGTTTTTATATAGTATTAGGGTGGGTGGGGAAAAAGTTGGACTAGATTTTGAAATGGTTTGAGATATTTCAGAAGTACAAATTTTTTCAGATCACCACTTTTTGGCACACCATGATCTTGCACATACCCTAAGGCAAATTCTTACAATATGTATGCACTAGAAAAATTTCTTTTCTCAAATGAACCATGACTTCATTTCCAATATAAAATTCCTTATATACCCCCTTTTTACATCAGCCTTACCCTTATACTATTTATTCATCTTTATGATGTGCTTCCTCACCTCCTCATGGATGTTCTTGAAGTATTCAGCCAATTCTTCTACTTCAGCATTACTTACCTCTCATCTATCCAACTTCCTCAATTCAGAAGCATTTCTAGGATTAATCCCATATAAAATTTGGAATGGTGATTGACCAGTACTCCTATTGACTAAATTATTATATGCAAATTCTACCTATGGTAAAATTAGATCCCATCCTTTTGGCTTGTCTCCAATCAAACATCTCAGCAAGTTTCCCAAACTATAATTCAAAAATTCTATCTATCCATCAATCCATGGATGATGTGATGAATTGAACTTCAAATCTACCTTTACCTTCTTCCATAATGTACACCATAGATACCCAAAAAAATTGGTATCTTAATCTATCAATCATCACATAGATAGGATCATGTCCATCCTACATCCTCGATAATCCAAGAACAAAATCCATGACGACATCCTCCCATGGCTTCTCTAGTATAGGTAATGGATGATACAACCCTATATTCTACTTTATTCCTTTCACCATCTGACATACTTTGCAACTCCGTACAAACTTCTTCACATCTTGTTGGAACAATGGCCAATAATAATTCTCTACAACCAAAGCTATGGTTTTATCTTTGCCAAAATGTCCAACAATCCTCCACTATGCTTCTTGTTGATGAGATTCTCTCTCATTGAACTTCTATAAATTCACAACTAGCTTCCTTTGAACAACATACTATCTTGGATCATAAAATCCAACCACTTTGTCCTATCAAGTGTAATAGGTTCTATACAAGCCTTCCACACTTTACCAAAATTAGCATCATCTAGATACAAAGTACTGAGTTTCTTGAACCCAACCACTTCTATCTACATTTCTATTGGAAATTTTTTTCTTCTACTAAGAGCATCTGCAACTTTGTTAGATTTCCCACTGCTATATTTCAAAAAAAGTTTTAACTCTACAAAAACTCAACTCACTTTAAATGCCTTTGGTTTAATTTTCCTTGACTATTCAAATATTTCAAAACTTTATGATTATTATACAAAACAAACTCCTTAGGAAGAAGATAGTGTCTCCACTTCTTCAATGTTTCAACTATAGCATAAAATTCTTGATCATTAAAAAGAATATATTCTTTTTGCATCATTTAATTTATCACTAGAATAAGTAGTAGGTCTACCTTCTTGCCTCAAAATAGCTTCTATTGTAGTACCACTAGCATCATAGTCTACTTGAAACACCTTGTTAGAATCAGGAAGTACTAAAATAGGTTGCTCAGTAACTTTCTATTTCAATAGATTGAAACTCTTATCTACTCTTATAATCCACTTACATTCTTTCCTATCCTCTCTCATTGTTTTAGTCAAGGGTCCACAAATACTGCTATAGCCTCTTATGAAGTTTTCGTAAAAACTAGCTAGGTCATGAAAAGATCTTATCTCTATCACACTGTTTGGAGTAGGCCATTCTGGGATAGCCTTTACTTTCTCTAGGTCCATTTTAAAACCTTCTACTGAGACTACAAATCCTAGGTACACCAACTCCTTCTTTACAAAATTGCACCACTTGATGAAGGGTGCTCCCCTTGATACCATAAACTCATAATATAAATAAAGAAACAACAAAAAATGTGAGAATGAAATATGGACTTCTTATTATCTTGAAAATAAAGAATTATAGATTTCAAAATTACAATATGGTAACCCACATGGGTGCCTTCTTTACAATAATCTTCACTGTTTTTAGTTTATAAAAAAAAAAATCTTCCATCAACTTATCAAAAAACTTGCAAATATGGATCAAATACTCCTCCAATGCCTTATTAAAGATAAAAATATCATCTAGGTAAACAATGAAAAACTTACCCACAAACTCCTTTAGTACCTCATTCATGAGCTCTATGAAAGTGCTCAGTGCATTGGTTAGCCCAGAAGCCATGATTAACCACTCATACAATCCTTATTTTGTCTTAAAAGCAATCTTCCACTCATCACCTTCTCTGATATGAATATGATGGTACCCTCTCTTCAAATCTATCTTTGTGAAATACCCAACTCCACTCAAACAATCTATAATATCATCCATCCTTGGCAATAGAAATATATACTTGATTGTGATCTTGTTGAAAGCATAAGTATCTGTGCACATCCTCCATTCTTCATTCTTCTTTGGTGCTAATAGTGTTGGTACAACACATGGACTCAATCTCTCTCAAAACAACCCCTTCTACAACTCATGAACTTTCCTATTCAACTCTTCACTTTCTACTCATGCCATTCTATGTGCTGCCTTGCTTGCAAAACTAGCTTTTGTAATCAAATCCACCTAGTGACTCATATTCCTTATTTGGGGAAATCCATTAGGTACATTATTTGATACAATATCAAAAAATTGTCCCAAAATATCTACAACTTTTGTAGGTACCTCTATTTCTTCTTTACTATCTTTTGGAATTATAGAAAAAATCACATGGTCATGCTTCATACCTTTGAGAAACACTTTTCCATCAACAAAACATATTTTGGCAACACTACATACCTCTTCTTCTTTCTCTTTCAATGACTTTAACTTATGTTTCACTCCATCCTTGAAAAAAGTGTAGGTATTTGCTCGACCATAGTGTACAACATGTTTGTCAAACTACCATGGCCTACCTAGCAACATATGATCTATGTCCATAGGTATGCTATCACATAGTACCTCATCCTAGTAGCTTCCAATCTTGAACTTAACTAAGCACTACTCATTGACCATGACCTTGTTGTCATCTTGCACCCAAGAACTATGGTATGGACATGGGTGTTTCTATCTTTTATATCACCAGATTGTTAGTACTTCCACCATCAATGATCACATCACAACACTTATCTTCACATCTACACCTTGTGCGAAACAAGTTCCTTCTTTGATTAGGTTCATTATCACCACTTAGTAGGACTCTTCTATTAAGTAGGAGTTCTCCTCTTTTAGTATCTTCATCAACGTGTACAACTCTAGCTTGGCCTTTTATTCTTCAATTTCTCCTTCCTTGCCATTGAGAACATTCAAATGCTCTATGCCCTTCTCCTCTTCTAGATCATTGTCCCCTACCTCTTCCTCTCTGATCTCTATTATTCTAATCATGGAAATGATTGGGATTGTTTCCCTCTCATTCTTATTGCTACTTCTAACCTCATCCTTGTTCTTCTAATCATCATTATGACCACCATAAGATCATCCACTAGATCTTCCATTGCGACCTCTTCCACTATTCTTGTTGTCAAATTTCTTGCTTAGTTTCTCTTCAACTCATAGGAAAAACTAGTATGCCTCCTCAATAATATTTATTCAAACTAGACTCAAATTGTTTGGAATACTTGACCTTATCCCATTAAGATAATAGGCTACTTTCTCCTTATTAGCTAATGCATGGCCTATTTTAATGAGAACTCAGTATAAATCTTTGATATCCTTTTGAATAGATGTTCTTGCTTGTTTCAACCCTTGCATCTTCTTCAATAGATCAACCTCATAATCCACAAGAATCAATTTTTGCTTCATTTTAGCTATCACTTGATCCCATCTAGTGATTTTTCCTTTCCTTTTCTTTTTCACTCCAACTAAACCTCCTGCCACTAGATCTTTACATGTCCCTTCAATTTTTCCTTTGTAAACTTGACCCTATTAGGATCATCAATATCTTCATACTCAAAGTACTCCTCAAGTTCATTGATCCAATCAATCAACTGCTCTGGGTTAAGATTTCTCAAAAATGTGGGAACTTCAAACTTAGGTCTTTTCCAATCTTGAAGATGACCCTAAAAAGCCTTTTTTCCTTTGGGTTTAGAACTGCCTCTACTTTGGCATTTTCTTCTACTTCATCCTCATCTTCATTTTCATCTCTTATAGGAATATTTACTCCTCTATGTATTTGTTCTTCCAATACTTGTATTTTTCTTGGAGGGATCTAAAACCATCAAGTGTAACATTTACAACTCTTCTGTTACACTCTCTTTGTGGAGGCATTATTCACACTTTTGCTAATACCCTAGTGCAAACTACCTCACAATCAATCATCTATCTACATGCTCAGTCCAAACTATGGTTCTAGTGTGAACTCCCTCATAGTTAGTGATCTATCCACACACTCAAGAATTCTAGCTCTGATGCCAATTCATGAAGGGTGCTCCACCTAATACCATAAACTCATAACAAAAACAAAGAAACAATAGCAAAATATGAGAAAAAAAATGGACTTCTTATTATAACCACAAATGTGGAATTATACAATTCAAAATTACAATATGCTACCCCACATGGGTGTCTTTATTACAATAATTTACAAGACTAAGCTGCAAACTACCACCCAAAGTTGTCTTAGACAATGTTTGGGCATTTCTAAAATAGGCAATTTTATGCCACCCGAGAAGGTTCTAGATGCTCAAACTTAATACCTAGGGCCAACAAACCCTAACAGTACATATAGAGTTAGCTAAATACATTTTTGATAAATTATTTTAGATATTTTGGGTAGCCAAACTTTGGAAGGCCATAAATCTCAAACCATTGCTCCGATTGGCTATTATAACCACTTTTTGGAAATGCCAGCTCTTGATCTATAGCCTCAAAATGACACAAGTGCCCTTACATCAAGTTTTGGAACCTCATCTAGGCACTCCAAGGCCTCCAACAGTGAGCTTAAAGATTTTTCTACAAATGTTTTTACTAAAAATCCACAATAACTTCTCTGATACTTAAGCTGGAGCAACGAGATTTTTATGGTAGGCTTATAATTCTAAAATAAAATTTCATGTAGAAAATAAGAACATTCCAAGCTCCTATGAAAAACTTACTAAAAATGTCAAGTTCCCATAAATAGTAACCACCTTGTCTACTAGCACTTATTAAAATAGAAAAGACCAAAAGTAAAATATTTTTGGGTGATGCAACATTGCTCTTACACCTAGGATGATTTTGCATCAAAACATGAATGCATTGTAGAAACATATTGCATGTGCAAATACACTCATCGATGATAACAACTTCTCAATAGCTGATCACATGATGGAATTATCAACAAAAGTTTAGATTGCATTGCATGCAAGTAAGGTATTATAGGAAAATTGGGACAAGACAATGGTACTTGTTTTGAAGGTACATTACGAATTCTTGTCCCATTTTGGTATTAACATGTAGTTATTATACACCTTTGGCATTTATGTCAAAAAGGGGGAGTACTACATATAATATGTAAAGGAGGAGGAGTATACTATACTATGTATGTATATAAGGGAGATAAATGTATTAGGCAACAATATAGTGTAGTAAGAATAAGCAAGCAATACCTAAACTACAAAAGAAATTTTGAAAAATAAAAAAAATAGAGTGTGATACAAGGCCACAATAGATGGAAGTCAAAACCAAGTTGATGAAACGTAATGATGGCAAAGGAAGTTTTGACTTACAGTTTTTAATGATCAAATTTTGTTTCAATAAGTGTTTTGTCACTAATGCCAAAGAGGAAGATTGTTGACATAAAGGTCAATTTGTCTATTAGTGACTTAGCGCTTGGTCAATTGATTACATTGCTACCAAGATCTATAGTTGCTAATAAGGTTATCATTCATTTTTTAGTGTTAACAAAGTGATTGAGTTGTTCTCGAGTCATGTAGTTAGTTTGTAGTGTTTACTAAGCTAAGTAGTCAATTTTTAATGTTTTTTGAGCTACACAGTATTTACCAAGCATCAGAGACAAAGTTTAGTGCAAACTAAGCAGAGGAGAGGCTACTGAGCCAATCCATGGAAGTGAAGAAGATCATAGCATTAACAGAGCTTTGTAGTGTTAACTAGGCCCAATAGTGCCTATTGAGCTCATAGGGTTAACAAAGTGGATCTAGGGTTGACCAATTCATGTAGTGTTAACTGAGTGATCCAGTTGCTACCGAGTTTCTCAAAGTTCACTGAGTCACACAGTATTGATTGAGTTCATGCTACTTGGAAGTGATTAGTATTGAGGAAGCTTCAAGTTCAACCAAGTGCCAAAGATTTCCAAGTTTTGATAGTGTTTTCCATGTATCATAACATCACTGAGTTTGTCTTCAGAACCTGAGTTACAACAGTTGGGCTGACTTTATTGATTATGATGGAATTGGTATTGTAGTCGATTCTAGTAAGTTGTAATTTGGATTGGTATATATATAATGTATTTTATCATATCCAAATAATGTATGTGAAGAGTATATGATGAGAAGAAATGTGAATTGAAGAAGGCTATAAGTAGTATAAGGGACAACAAAGTATTAGCTATCAAAATCAAGTGATCATTGTAATACAAGGAATCTCAACCAAAAAATTAGATTTAAAGATAAGAGATCATCAAATGGTTCATCCTAATAGGTGCATCAACCAAATCCTTTAATAGGGTAGACTTAATAGTATTTTCTAAATCTTTGAACTGAGTGCATACTTCATTGTATGTTTTTAAATCCTTTTACAAGGTGGATCTCATAGTCCTTATTTCTCCTAATAGGGTAGATCACTAGAAGTGGTCAATTGTAAGCTTTAATAGATTAACTTTATACTGCAGTACTAAAGCTTGTGGGTATCATCCCCATCCCAGTTTTACTTTCTAATTAGAATTTTTGTAGGTCACCATATATTGTGTCAAAGTTTAAATATGAATGTTTATTTTTTTTAATTCTTTCATGCATACAATTAGATCAGAATATTATATGAAGGATTAATTGGTGAAGTAAGATAAAGTTTTATTGGTTCTTGATTTACCCCTCCCCTCTTAGTAACCATGCCTACCTTATATTTTAAAACATGTAATTAATTACCTAATACTTGTTCATATTAAAACATAAATTACATGTTATATCTAAATATCTAAAGTACTTGTCCAAATTCTAAGACATAAATGAAATTATCAAACATGAATTTTAGTTAAATTAAATAAAACACATGTTTCATAATAAACACTACCATAAATAGGTACAAATGTACTCATACATTAGAAATTCTAGATCAAATATTGAATTTAATCATACCTAAATTCATTTACATAGAACAAAATTAATTACATATGCATATACATCAATCATCAAATGTGCATTAATATACTAGAACATAATCCTACATAAGCTAACATGTAAATGAAATTTCTAGAACATGTATATATGTATATCAATCATCAAATGTATATGAACCCATGAACATGTAAAGACATGTGTCAAACATCATTCTCACACTAGTACAAAAACATAAATATGCGACTAAAAAAACTGCTAAAACTTGTATATGTGTGATTAAACTTAGTCATATGACTAATAGTAGTTAATATCTAGTCATTTATAACACTACTAAATTCACTACTAAGAAATTTAAGTCGTTTATTTGATCACTGATTTCAATCATTGATTTAGTGGTATATTTAGTAGTATATTTAGTAATGATTTAGTAGTATATTTAATCATGTGGCTAGTCACATGCTTAGTATTTGATTTAATCACATATTTAATTATATATTTGATAGTTGATTTATTCACATATTTAGTAGCATATTTAATCATATATTTGGTCACATATTTAGTATATTTAGTTACATGTTTAGTGGTATATTTAATAGCATATGTAGTGGTGTATTTGATCAAGTATTTTGTAGAATATATAATAGTGTATTTGGTCATAATAGGGCACGATGGAATTGAACCACCATCCATCTACTTGTAAGGTAGGCGCTCTTCCATTGAGCTAGCACCCTTTAAAAAATGATCATACAATGTGTAACTTTTTACGTTTCCTTTATTCTTATGTTTTGAGTTAATCCCAATCATTTATTTTGTGATTTATACCTAGTTTGAAGTTTATCTAGTTACACCAATATACATTATTTAAATTTTTTTTTTTTTTTTTAAGTATGATAAATAACATTAACTTCTTATTATTCTTGTATTTAAAAAAGTGCTTGAACATAAAAAATTAAAAAAAAATTGAATTGACTGAAAACCTCTTAAGGGCTAGAAAACTTGAAAATTCAAGGTTAAGACCTTAAGAAAAACTAATTATTTAAAATAAAAAAGTTGATTCAAAACCTTTAGAACAACAACCTCTCCTGATAATTTTTCCAACCTCTCATGATATATTTCTTTGTCATGATGTGATGTGTTTGCTGTAATATTAGTTTGATTCTGCTTGTCATAATGATTAACAGGTTAATAAAATAAATGAATAAATTAATAATGGAAGAAGGGTCTAAAACCTAAGGAAAGACATACATCTCCAAGATACAACCTAAAAATAGTCTCTGGCCATTCAAGACAACAAAGAAACCTCTTATCCCTATCCACACAACACAAAAATGGAAGGACATTATAAAATAGATATTTGGAAGAAAAGGAAATGATATTTTGTGTTTACAAGTTGAAAGTCCTTGGAACATTCTACACTATGGCTGAGTACTAGAATGAATTAGTGTTTTTAGCCAATTGCACCTCACCTTCATTTATTTTTTATAAATACAAGGACTAAAAATATCGTCGACTCAAAAATAATTGTTAGATATGAAATCAACAAGTATATAAATTACAAGATATTATTTACTAAATAAATAAATATAATCCCAAAGCACAAATTTACCATATCCTGCAACATCATTTATTGTACTTGCAACTTGCTTCATGAGACTTGCACCAACATCTTTTAATTTGTAACTTAACTCGATACTTTTTTTATAGTAATGTCATCATTTGTAATCTTTAAAGCTCCATATCTTTGTTCAATAACCACAATCTAGCCCTTCATGAGTCAAAAAAATACATAAGAAATACAACACAATACTTAGCATGGATACTTCCAATCTAACCCTATTAAAAAACACCACTAGCATTAAATCACTATAACTTTCAATCATAGATTACCTTAGGTCCTATTTTCACTTGCATGGAATCTGAAAGTTGTTCCACTTGCTACAACATTGCAAACTTAGATTCAACCTCAAATTCAATCTCTTTTGTAGCATAATTTCTTCTCCAACCGAGCTAGCTAGCACCCTAATAATGAGGATCATAAATACCGTTAGAATGGGAAATAAAATTTTAAGGCTTTTGAGAATAATACACTTATTAAGTTACTCCTTTTCTAGAATCTAGATATTGACAAAGTCTTCATGATTTATAATATCAAATATGTCTTTTTTTATCCTTACATAGCTAAAGTTTAAAAATAGAGACTACTTTGCAATCTTCTTAATTTTTCTTCAAGATTCTTTGAATAAAAGGAAGAATCACTAAGCTATTTTTAGCTTATCTTCCTCCTACAAAAGAATAATGAATAATAAAATGTAGGTGAATAAAGAAAATAAATCTATATGATTGTGAAAAGAATAATTGAGTGAGAATAATTGGCATCTAGAAAGTTCCTACATTAACACAAAACTTAGTTACTATCTTTGCACCACATTAAGGACAATAAGCCAAAGTGAAGTGAAGTAGAATACATAAAGAATCAACTACAAACATTATGCACTATAAATGGACCCATTTACAAGAGAAGAAAAGACTCTCATTGATGTGGCAATTTTGCATAAAGAGTAACTTAAGAAGGCAACAATCAAAGAGAATTAGAAGTAGCATAAGGGTAGGGATTTAAGAAGAAGACTGGTCTATTATTCCTAAATAACATAATGTAAATTATATTATTATTGCAGTCTGTTACAAGGTAAAAGTTGCTTTACAAACTACCGATATTTGAATGTAAACATAAGTGTAATTCACAAAAAAATTAGTTGGAAAATTAACATGGATTTTTCAATTATCTTAAATAAATGCATGGTCATTACCAATTATGAGACAATGATTACTAGTGGATAAAAATAATAATAAAAGAATGATTAAATATTCAGCCTACAAGCGAAAGGGAAGAAAGTTAAAATGGGCAAAGAAAAGACCCTTTTCAAGAAGGCAATTGTAAAACCTGACATGGAAAGTTTCATTAACTTTCTAGTGGGGAGTGATACAATGTTCAACACTGAACAACTAGATAAGATCTTTGAGCTAAGTGAAGGACTCATTTTATTATTTTACTAGCTATTGACTAAACTTAGACATTCAACACTAATTTCCTCTAGAGAAACTCATGCAGGTGGGTATTGTTACAAAATGATTAATTGTGTCAACTAGCTCTCAAGGTGTTTAAAAATAGTGATATAGTCCAACAAAGTAGAAACATCAATACAAATGGTAATATACGTGCAAAAAAGTAGATGTATAAAGATGAACGTACCTCATAGAATGAATGGATAAGCTCTTGTCTTGGTGTATGTAACTACTATTCCAAATAATACTTTGATAACATTACTGCATCCCATTCTAAAAAATACCATGTTAGTTGCTCTATGAGAATCTACACCAAGATTGTCTATTTTAATCGAGCTTGTTTGTGTATTGCTCTTAGTTGTGTTGGTCCTCCCTGTTGGAATACATTGACATCAGCATTGTATGATTCTTTGTATATTGTAGCCTCTAAAGAAAACATTGTGTCATGCCCATTTTGCATTCCAACAAATGATAACATCTTTTCTTGTCTTCTCCTTTCTTGTCTTTTATTCATTAATGGTTGCAAAACTTCATCATCTTCTTTCTCAAATGCATACCAACCTTCCCATTTAATAATGATGTCAAAATCCATCTCATGAGTACCAAAAGTAGTAGCACACTCTGATTTCTGGCATCTTGTTTCAACTTGTTGATGTAACTTTCTTTCAACCTCACTTGTCATTGTTAGTAATGAACCAACTTTTACTCTTTCTTTAGGGATACAATTTCCTCTTTGTTTAAATTCAGGAGTCAATGTAGAGCTTGGAGAGGATTTTACCCTTCCTTCAGGGTTGCATTTTCTTCCTTATTTAGCTTTAGGAGAAAATGTTGAGCTTGGGCATGTAACACTACTACAAACAATACCAATATAAATGAATCCAACAACAAGTACAAAGTACGAAATATTTTTTTTATTTAACTCTACTTAATACAAGTACAAGTATACAGATTGAACCATTCTCAATCTGAAAACCTCTAAACACAAGTAAACATCATCCAAATATGATTCCAAAAAGATTCTAAAACATATTGAGTTTAGTAGAATAATGGAGTACAATCTCATTCTTAAATGTCTATGTCCAAAATATGGACCCTACAAGCAAATGAATAATGATTCAAGAAGAACTTCAATAAGCATCTTTAGCTACTTGTAAAATCGAAGCACCTGGAAACACACAGGATGCAACACAAAACAAAAGAGGGCTCAGTACACACTGAGTAGAAAAACATAATCCATCTACATGCCTGTTAGTCCAAACATAAACAAAAACATAATGCAGATATCTATTTTACTATAACACAATGCAGTTCCAAAATTAATATGCAAGAAGTAAACCTTTACTCATTATTGCAAAATGAAATTCACACTAAGAATAATATGTAAATGAAACATATATATACCAAGGTTTCATCATTATGGCACTAAGATACTGCATCCATGTATGGTATGCTCATAGTCAACACATAACGAGTTTCTCTATTATACTTGTCAACGACAGAATAGAGAAATGCCTTGTTCTCCGTACTTAACCATATAGGTTTAAGTCATATGTAAGGCTAATTATCTATTAATATTTAATTAACCCACCCAATTTCATTTAATATTATCACTAAATTTAAATTACTGATAGGATAAATCGTATTCAGCCACCTCGATAAATGTTCATCACAGCTATTCTTAAACACACTTCAAATAAATTTACTAGGAATGCACATGTAATGAATAATAATTTAGTATAACATGTAATACTACATTCCTTATCAAATTGAAACACATCCACTTCTGCCAATTTTGAAAGTATACTTAGGTCATTACAACAATAGAAACCAAAACTATAGTATCAAGATCACATAAATATAATCAAACTAACTTAATGGTTTAATGATATTTACCAAACCTTAATACTATACAATTGAACCCTGCTGACATAACAATCTAAACTTATCCCTCAAAATGACAAAGATATTAAAATTAAAGTAATTATGATAACAATTAAATTTCATCAAACATATATCATAAATTCACCTTTTATTTGAAAACAACTTTTCTTTTCAATAATGAACTCTAAACAGTTCTGAATTCAAATATATAACATAATACATCTTTTGAATAAAATATATCTATTTCATAACATTTTATTTCAAAGAAATGTATAAATGCTAATGAAATAATTCTTATTAATTTTAGCATTATTGACAGACTTCCTATCGTCTAGATTCAGTCAATGCCTACACAAAGATCAAAACAATGATGCCATTTTAACATCTATATATTACATTATCCAAATGTAAATTTTTTTTTTTTTACGAAAAGCTCTCATGTTATATTTTCAGAATTTTACACAAATTGTTTAACAATATGTCATTACCCTATTCTAAATATATTTTAGCTTTCAAAAATACAAATTAGACACCATATCATAATGTCATTCTCTGTCAGTAATCGAAAACAATTAGATCACAAAATCCCTTGAAAATGTATAATAGGAATCAGCTAATACTATTGACAAGTTTTTTGCCATCTGCTCTCACCAATCAAATTACAACCTAAAGTTCCATATTGATATTATAACCAATTGTTTACAAAATACATCGAACAACAATTTTTTTTTAATCTGTAGTTTTTCTATAACGTTATACCCTAAACTTGTATGCGATACTAGGGTAAATAACTATACCAAAATCAAATGCAAACCATTTGACTAAAAGACCAGACCAAACCTCATTAACACTATTCGAGACACATTCACAAAACTGATAACATCCATAGGTACACAATACACAGTGATCTCCAAGACACATATAACATAGTAAAAACCCATTTGCACACAACATAACTGAAAGAAATTTACATTCTCATATTAATTAATCACAGTGATATGTTAAACATAGAGTTCGGCTATATGAAACTGACAATTGTGAGCTATTTGACAATAAACAACAAAGCCCAAACATATCCATGTTGCCCAAGCATACTTCCATAACCTCCCTCGAGTATGGGAACAAACATTGCTCAGAAAAACATCTCCAAACCATGCCTACTTCCAGGCTCGAGAGTTGATTACGCAAATATACTTTAGAACATTATTGAATCATACTCCTAACATTCCTATTTTAAAATTAAATACAGTAGTAAGAGAGAAAGAAGGGATAGAGAATGCCCCTACTTGAGACATAGTAAATGGCAATGCTTGACACAAAGATCTTCAACAACCCTTTCTCCAAAGCCCAAAATGCCAAATCAAACCTCACTTCTAGACTAAGAACACTGTCTAACCAGCATACATCCATGATACATAAGAGACTGAAATGAAAAGCAATGGAAAATCTTGCTATGAGCAAATTAACCGTGCTCATTTTTCATAAGAAAGTTTCTCCTTCCAACTGAAACCCTTCATGTTGCCGTCTCTTCAGCAATAGAACATAGATGTAACACTTCACAGAGAAAAAAGGCCAATTTGCCGAAAATACTTCCGTAGAAACCAAACTCACAATTGACATGGAAAAACAAGAACTTTAGTGTCTTAATGGCCTCACTATAATGCACATTCAATGCACTTCAATTCTACTCAGAGTCATGTATACGAAAGATTCAAAGCCACCGCCAAAGTTGGCTTTTAAAAACAATGCATAATTCCCTAAGTTATTGCATTCAAAACCCTTTAGGGTTTTAGGGAAATAAAATCCTTTAATCAACAAAATATATGTATTCTATGAAAGCCACATACTAACATTAATGTTGTCATAAAGAATTTGAATTATGGTAACATAAACTATTTCCAATCATGAAATATAATATGTAAACCTATATTTAATTTAAAACTTTTCAAATGCTTTATCCAAAATATTTTATCTAATGTCTTTACAAAAAAGTAACAAAACTAGAGAATTAGACATTAATTCTTACTACTTCAGAGAGTAGATAAAGTTCTTAAATTATCAGCAATAGTCACATCTCCCAAGGACATTACCTTAACCAAGTTTTACAAATGAAACAACATAACATCTGAAAGATACTTCAAATAGTAAAATTTTAATATGCAGAAAAACCCTAAGTAGTGGTCAAGCGTGACACCCTCCCCCACTAGGTTTTGACTTTCTCTTGGAAGTAAGCAAACAAGTGCGGATGAGCTACTCTCATCATATCAGTGTCCTCCCAGGTAGTAGATGTTTCATCACTGGGGTCCAATAGGACCTTTACCTACTTTATTTTTCTTCCTCTTAAACTCAAAGTTCTGCTTTGCATGATCTGTACTGGTTTCGGCATGATTTGACCATCCAAAATTTGCAAATTTTTCCAATCAAGCACATGAGCAATATTAGGTATATACTTACGTAATACTGAAATATGAAATAAATTATGTACACGTGAAAGACTCAGTGGCAAGACAAGTTTGTAGGCAATAGGTCCAATCCATTCTAGAATTTCAAACGGACCTACAAATCATGGTGCTAACTTGGAACCCTTTCCATATCGAATTGGACTCTTACGCGGCCTTACCTAGAGAAATACTTTATCACCAACCAAGAATTGATGGTCAATCCTATTTTTATCAGCATACTTCTTTTGTTTATCCCAAGCAGTAATAAGGTGTTCTCTGATCCTCTTCACTTGCTGCTCCAAATCTTGCAACAAATCAGGTCCTAAAAGAGTCTTGTCTTCCAAATTGTCCCAATTGAGAGGTGTCCTACAAGGTCTACCATACAATTCTTGGAATGGTTCCATACCTATGGAACCGTGATATCCATTATTATATGTGAATTCTACCAAATGTAGATACTCTTCCCACTTATTTTGTCTGTCCATTATGTACATCCTAAGCATGTCATCCAGAATCTGGCTGACATGTTCAGTTTGCCCGTCTATTTTTGGGTGATAAGCTGAACTAAAATTTAGTTGAGTACCTAACTCTCGCTGCATGGATCTCCAAAGAGATGAAGTAAACACTAGATCCCTATTAGAAATAATCTTTTTAGGAATTTTGTGTAACTTAACTATCTGTTCCATATATACTTTGGCAACAGTTGTTGCATTATAGGATGATCTAATTGGAATAACATGAGAAACCTTCAAAAATTGATCTACTACCACCATAATAGCATCATGCCTATGAGCTGTAATAGGCAATCCAATTATAAAATCTATAGAAATGGTGTCCCATTTCCATTTTGGAATACTATGTGGCTGTGATAATCCCATAGGGTGCTAATGTTCAGCTTTAACTTGCTGACATTCTAAACATCGAGCCACAAAATTTGCTATGTCTCTCTTCATTCCAGGCCAATAATAATGCTGCTTAAGGTCAGCAAGCATTTTCTTGACTCTCGGATGAGCTGAATATGGTGCTTTGTGAGCCTCCAACATAACTAGATTTCTCAAATCACCCAACTCAGGAATGTACACACTCCCTCTAAATAAAAACAAACCTTCAAGATTCACTGAATACCCCTCAAAATGCCCTTCTAAGATGCTTCCACTATCAATAATAGTCTTAATATTCTGAAACCAATGATCTATAGAAATATTTTGAAGAATCTTATCCATAAGATCCACTGTTAAGATCAAAGAAGATAATACATGTTGCCTTCTGCTAAGTGCATCAACAACCAAGTTCTCCTTCCCTTGCACATACTTAATCTCAAAGTCATATTCACATAGGAACTCCATCCATCTTCGCTACCTAGTGTTGAGGTTTGATTGTGTGAAAAGATATTGAAGGCTTCGATGGTCAGAATGTAACTCAAAATGTTGACCCAAAAGAAAATGTTGCCACTTAGTCAAAGCATGCATAATCACAGTAAGTTCAAGATCATGAGTAGGGTAATTCACTTCATGACTCTTTAACTTTCTAGATTCATAAGCAATAACACATCCATCCTAAAACAACACTGCTCCTATGCCATCCAAAGATGCATCAGTGCAAACCACGAACTCCTTAGTAGAATCTGGGACTGCCAAAACTGGTGCATTGGTCAAACATTCCTTAAGTTTCTGAAATGCTACCTTGCACTCTTTTGTCCACACAAACTTCTTCCCTTTTCTCTGAAGGGATGTGATAGGATGCACTATTTTGGAGAAGTTTGACACAAATCTATGATAATAGCTTGCCAAACCGAAGAAAATTTGAACCTCAGACACATTCGTAGGTGCTGGCCAATCAACAATAGCTTGAATCTTGGATGGATCTACAAAAATTCCATCACCTAAAATGATATGTCCTAAGTAACAAATCTATGATCTGAAGAATTCACACTTCTAAGGATTGGCATACAATCTATTCCTACGAAGGCATAAAAATAGTATAAAGTCATTGTACAGTAATCTATACTAGAAATGAAGCACATATATAATGAAGAATATAAAACAAATTCGGAAAACTTGGCATGCTATTCTAGCAAAGACAAGCAATAATGAGTTTTTCAAGCCTACAATCTTTGAAGTTTTCATTTTCCGTACAAGAGCTACAACAAGGTCTCTAACGTGTTGTGCCATGTATGCTGACAAATGCAAAACAACTTGTAAAATATAGCTTCATAAATAGAGTGATCTAGAACTCTCTATTTTTGGGCTCAAAAGTATATAGTCCAAATTTATTATCAGATTCAGAATAAAGAGGCTATTTACTTGAAAAATTTATGTCTACTTCTTCTTGCAAAAAAATTAGATATTGGGTCACTTATGAAAACCTTGTACAGTCCAAAAAAATATAATCTCCACAAGATATTAATGTGAAAATAGTATAAAATGAGGAACAATATTCATTTTTACATTACTAAATCTTTCATCAGTTTTAAATAAAAATGAACCAACACAACAAAAATAGAGAACCAACCAAATGAAAACTAAACAAATTTACATCATCCTAAAAAAATGAAATTCAGCAATTCAGCAAGAGCAATTCAAAGACTAGCAGTAAACAATGTGAACATGGTAAGTTTGGGAAGTACTTGCCTCATGATGAAGAAGGCAGGATGGATCCTGAGGAAATGCAGTCAGTTGCTGATCTTTTGAATAAAAAACTCTCTGCATTATTGAAGATGAAACCAAGGGACTTTTGGAAAATAGGTAAGTTTCTTATGACCCAATTCACAATTTTATTCAAAAACTTCAACACAATTCATAGATAGGAATTCACCATAAAGCTTGGAATACCTTTTGGCTTAGTTTTATAGAGGTTTCAATTCCTCCAAAAGTTACTCCATACTTGCACTGAACCTTTTGTGCATAAAAAGTTGGTTTTTCATAGTGATAATGAGATAAATACCCTTGTTCTCTTTTGGCGCATGATAAATTATTTTGGGTATGCTAGGGCAGTAGTTTTATTCTTGGCTTCTGAGCTCATTTGGTCTGAGATCACTTGTTTTTAAGTATTACGATCCAGGCTAATATCATGCCATTGTAATCCCAGACTTACCCATTTAAAATATAATGGAATTTTGGTGATTTGTTTATTGTTTTGGCTGGGACCCTTTATAAACATCCCCAAACAAGTAACATCAAAGACACATACTAGACTTCAGAGGTATTTGGTATGCCTAAGTTGACCAAGTGCTTTTATCTGACCTCATTGCTTACATTACATATTTTTAAGGTGGAGCAAACTACATCAAATATTAGAACTCTGACTAGGGCCTGGGATGTCTACTTAAGCCCACCAATGAATTAAACTACTCAATTTTGGAAAGTTAAGCATGTTTACATAGTGTAGAGATATACAGAGTTTAACCCATGCATCATAGATAATAAGATTTGTTGTTTCTATCCATATCATTGATTACATTGCATTGCACAAAGCATACTTCATAGTGCATAAATGATAGCTAGATGGTTACTATTGACAAAATTTCAACAAAAACATATTTTGTTCAAACTCAGTGTCAACCTACAATAGCATAAATTAAGTCAAAGTTCCAAAAATTACTGTATCTGAGGTATAAAAGACCATGATAAGAGAATATACTAGACCATGAAAGTAATAGTGCTAGGTTGTACAAGGGAAGGACCATAGTGTGCTTATGGAGAGAACTCTAACTATTGATTTGGCCTATAGGTTACTTGTGTTGTTAGGACAGAGCAACTGGTAAAGATATAAGACATCAGTGTATGTACTAAGGTGCATAGGACCATAAGTAGCTACCATTATTTGCAAGCAGAATTTGAATTGTGACCCTTCAATCAGATTTCTAGGTCTTGGTGAGAACATTAATGCTAGACAAATGAAAAATGGTGCACTGTTGCTCTTGCCTACAAAGGTATCTGTTGAAGGTTTTTAAATAGCACCCAGCCACTACTATTAGTGACTACTTGGTATTTTCATGTAAATTAGACAACTAATTCCATTAGATGTGTGATGCAATAGTAGTTCAATGTACTGGCATAGTGTATGACCTCTCATTGACCTGCAATAGGTTCTATACTTATATGTAGAGAATGATACAACCAATTAAATAGAGTTTTGAAACAATATGAAGATAATTGTAATAATTTTATCATGTTTTAGCATATTATATTGAAAAAATCATATATGTGTAGTTCAAAAATAAATGCCCTTCTTTGTCCCTATTACAATCAAATAACTCGAATGACAAAAATGATTAATTTCATACAGAACAATCAGTACACTTTTCTAAAGACTCTGCTTTCGACATCATCATCTATTATAGCATATGTAGATATCTATAAGCAAAGCTAAAGGGAGAAAGTTGATGTACTTTATGTTTACAATGTAAAGCATGGGCTTAAATGTTGAATGACTTGAATACATGGTAGATCAATAACAAAAGGATCCAATATAATAAGTCAAGTGACAAAAATGTTTAATTTGATGGACAAAAATCAGTATGTTTCTCTAAGGACTCTACTTTCAACATCATCATTGCTATTATCAAATCCAATATCTGTACGCAAAGAAAGAAGGAGAAACTGAAACACTTTGAGGTAGCAATATGCTAAAATGTTGGCTTGGATACATGATAAGTTAATAAAAAAAGGATTTAATATAATAACCATTGACTAAGATTGTGTTGCTAAAATGTGAGTGAAAACCATCATTAAGGAATAATTAGTAGTCATTTAAGCATGACTAGACAATAACTTAGAGCCATCAAAGCTTGGTAAAATGAAGTTGCACAAGTTAGTATACAACATCAAGCACACTTCTTAAGAAACTGATATAGAATTATCTTTGATAGTTTCTAATTGGGAAAGTAAAATCTATATAAGGCACAAATTTAAATAAAATCTAAAACTTGCTAATACTTAAACTGCGATAAGAAGTTATTTTAGCTTTATAAAATAGATCAACTAGAAGTGCCAAGAAATTATGAAGTGTAATCTTACATTGACTACACATTGTTTCTCAATGCCTAAAGCCTTTCTCAGACTTTCTTCTCGCTTCTCAACCTCAGCCATAGTAGCTGAGTGAGTAGCTCGGTCATGTTTACAATTTCCTTCAACTTCTCCTATAGTTAGCTTCAACTGCTCATATTTAGATATCAATTCCTTGCACTCTAATAATATGAGCCCCATGTTATATTGGTAATCATATACCTACAAAACTAATGCCAAGCACAACAGAATTATTAAATAGACAATCTAGAAAGAATCGATCTATACTTAGTGACAAATACAATAGCAAAGGCAAATAACATTGTTTACAACAGACATAATATAAAGTTGTAAAATAGTAATGTTAACTAAAGAAGATTTTTTTCTGCTACCTTAGTCTTCTATTACAAAGTAATCTAACATAATTTAAATGTTCCAACCAAAAACTGGAAGCATATTTCAACTTTATTTAGCTGTCACCACAAGAAAAGGTACAAATACAAATCTTTGAACTACCAAAAT
The DNA here is from genome assembly GCA_028749045.1 of Cupressus sempervirens. Taxonomy (NCBI): domain Eukaryota; kingdom Viridiplantae; phylum Streptophyta; class Pinopsida; order Cupressales; family Cupressaceae; genus Cupressus; species Cupressus sempervirens. The sequence continues at coordinate 148,230,128 of CM053793.1, forward strand.
CCACTCTATATATTACTTTAACACACAAGTTGTAACAATACAAATACAAAAGTCAGAACTATGAACCACTCATGATAATGTTAAGGATATAAATGAACAAAAGTAAACAAGCACCAAAAACAAAGTATGAACTCTTTTGTTAATAATATGAGATGCACTCCCATGTGATGCAATTTAGCCATGAATTCAAACTAAAGGAAAATATAAACAAACCCAAGTTTGAAATTTGGTAGGCATGCACCTTAATTTTCTTTACAGTTTGACACTTTAAATGGTTGAGGTTACATATGATCTGTAGTATTCATAAACTCATTTACAGGTAAAATTGCAAAACATAATAAGAGTGTAAGAAAAAATAGTCTAGCTACAAACAGTCTAGTGGTAAGATTGATTGGCATGTACCAAAATCCTTTAGTCATGCAATACATAAACAAAAAACAATATAGTGGTAAGATTGTCAACACCAACCAAATTGCATCAGATAGGCAACTTGCTTCAAAACAACCACAATAATGCAGGTCCACTAAGAAGGCTAAGAGAAAATGCCATAGGTACTTTTGACAGAAAATATATACACCAAGCATGACTTCTATGCCAAATAATATTCAAGCTTGATAGTTCATTCTCAATGCATTAAGTCAAAGAACAACTAGTTTTAATCACTTGGGTAAAGAAATAAGAAAATAATGTCTATAAATAGAAAACAAAAGTTGACAACTGTTTGAAAACGACAAAAAGTAGAACACCTTGTGATTCAAAGTGTACAGATCACTCAATAAAAATAGTATAGTAAGAAAAACATCATCCAGAACTCAAAATAGAAAATGACATGCCTAAAATATGCTACTGGCAGATAGTAGGACCAGTACTTGTTGCCTAATAGAAGGAGCCTAATTTAACTTGAGTACAGCTAATAGTATGTGGAACTGTTAAAATCGACGAAAGGAGACTCAATTATATCTCCTTAATGTATGACTTAACTCTCAGAAGCAATATTAAAATTTAAAAATATCACTTGCTTGTTAGTAGTTTTTAACTAATGACTACTGAAATGAATTTTCAAGACCATTATAAAGAGACTTGAACTAATTATGACATCATCATCTTATTGCTTATATTGAGGGGTTTTGTCCTATAAAAGTATGGCAATTGTAGGCCAACCCTATTAGTGACATTATTAAACAATTCATTGCTGAGAGCATGGAGCATATGTCTTTGGCCTACCAAATTTAACGTGTTAATGGTTAAACAGTAAACCTATAGATAAATTATTTAAAAAGTAATGTAGTTTAGGCTTAACAAAGCCTTCATCAGTAGAAAATCTTTAGTTACTACGAAGTCCTGATCAATGTAACTATTTGATTATTAACCACTACTACATTTAACCTCATTTTTCTATCAAAATTTTTGACCATCAACTAAACATTTTTTGGCATTGGTTACATGTATGACAATGCATCCATGGAAGATTGGCACTAATTTTGTGCACATACAATTGAGACTGTCATGCAATGACAATCATAGACACAGAAGAATTTTTTTTATTTCTAAGGTGATCTAATACCTAATGAATTTTAGAATGGATCCCCTTTGGTCCAATAGCCTTACAACTAAAGGACATGGCCTTCACAATGCTGATGACCTAAATCTCTATGTTTTATGTTTAAGGCAGTGACAATCAACTTGTAAAGTTTATTTGTCATTAAATATGTGATTTATTGTCACATTTTGTATGAATGGAAAAGAGGATGGAAAATTGACTAGCCTTGATTCTTTTTAATGGATTGTGATCAAGATTAAGATTGTTGAGACTTAATATTCTAATGTGGACAGTTGATGCTTTGACTGTGGATAGCAGATAAAGACATTTTGTGTGATATGGTCAATAAAGGAAAATAAATAAAGATATCAATGCAAAAATTGTTGATGAAATGTCAAAAGGCTAAAAAACAATAGGGGGTGGATTTTAGATAGATACATGATGTGAAGGATAGCCCAGACATATTTCAAGACAATGTTAACAATAGTCTTCTAGTTAAGAGTAGCAAATTGTTAATAAAGAGTAAACAACTAGTCATCAACAGGCACAAGAATAGAGCATGATTTTTGTCAATGTTTTTCTCAGAAATAAAGATAAAGATTAATATTTTTGTGTAAAAAATTCAACAATGATATGTTTAAATGTACTGGCCTTCCTTTGTTTGACCGTCAAAACAATCAAATTGAATCTTCTGTACACAAGGACGATGACTGTCATTAACGTAACTATTTCTAGACCTGCACTCAGACCTCAATATCTTCCAATGTGGGATGAATTTGAAAAATCACTTCAGTGAGATTTCAGATAATTAGGCTCATAACAACATATAATTTTTTTGGAAAGATCCAACAGTTACATCGTCTGCATAGAGACTGGTTTTTCTATCAAAGAATCTCATAAAATTCATTGTTACAGACTGTTGGGCATCAAAATACATAGTCCATTCATCATCATTCCATTCCAAATCAATTACAGGTCAAACTGCTTTGGATTTACTTTTAAATGAAATAAGGGAAAAAAATCCATCGGTAGAATTGCAAGATATTTATAAACCTTGCCAACTATTCTGATTCTGAGAGTTTGAAGTTAATTTCTGAAAAATTCACTCATTGCCACATTTTGAATTCCAACAAAACTTCATACTAGATTTAACAGAAAGAGGATTCAATTCACTTAATTCCTTAATCAACTCCAAGTCATGAACAATCCGAATGGTAAGGAAAATGACATGTAATCAGCAAAATAACAAAACAATCTTTTATTCCTCATACTCTTTCCAAACTCATCATCTATTTTATTTTATTTTAATTACAGAAGGGTTACTTTCTAATATTCTAGATTGATATCTAGTTGCAAGTAATTACTAATAGTTAAGAACTCATAGCAAATCAATATGTCTTTCAGTAATGAGCCCTGCTGCCTCAATCTCTAACCACACTGATAAATGATAGTAGTTTGTTGTTTTTTGCAATGTGTTGAACTTTTAGGAGAATACAAATGTTTAGAATTTGTTTGTAGGAATATCAAAGTTTTGAATTGATTGCAAAAAAGGAAAGGAATAAAATCCTAAGAGCATTGCACATTCATTAACAGAAGTCATTTTATTTTATTCAAATATAATATCATATCATTTCATTTGCAATTGGAAACAAAGGGAAAATCTATAGAAAATATAGAGAACCTAGCACCAAATGCAGCATTGAAACCTTTCCACAAACTCCCTCAAAATTCATCAAACACTATTATAAATGCATCAGCTCAACCTTAGATCAGATTAACACTCTCAAACAAAAACATCTTCCCTTGAAGTCAAAAGCTAGCCTCTAGAAGGGTCCCTATTTTGATCTGATGGATTGTACAGAGAAGCCAGTCTTGATCCGCAGAGAGCAAAAGTAAAATTGAAAAGTAATAATGTTGATGTTTTCTACCCCCTATCTTCCAAAGTGGTGGAGAGTTTGATTTAAGGCCTGGTTCTATTAGCAAAGATGAATATCTTTGCTATGATGCCACTGGTGTTTTCATTTGTGGAATTAGAGATGTAATGCTTATTTGATCAATGCCAAAAAATTTCAAGGCAAGGCCTACAAGGTTTTGTTGAAGGCACATGAAGAATCAATAAGTGCACTTAAACCAAGAAACTCTGTTAGTGCTATCTACAAGGTGGCAGCAGACGTTGTTCAAAGAGATGGCTCTGAACTCTTACCTCACCTCACAAAGTCTATAGGAATAGGAATGGGGATTGAATTCCAGGAGTCTGGGTTGAGCTTAAATGCAAGAAGTGATAAAAGACTAAAAGTGGGGATGGCTTATAATGTGTCACTTGGGTTTCAAAAAATTTAGTTACATATAAATAACCCAAAGAAACATAATTATTTATTAAACATTCTTGTTGATACTATGATTATTAAGGATGAAAGGTCTGAAAGTGCAATTGGGATGAGCTCCAAAGTTACTGATGTTTCTTACTCATCCAATGAGGAAGAAGAGGAAGAAGTGAAATCCATGCCCAAGGCTGAGGTAATTGAGATAGCAATTCATAAAAAAGAGAAGAAATAAGGACTTTAATTCCCAATTACCATGGGAAATTTTGATAAAATGTGTCCATGCCTACAGGTAGCACAAAGGTCAACTGACAAACTGAAGTTCTACCATTTGACATTTCCTATAGAAGAATGGATTATAATCCTTAAAATAGAGTTAGAGTGGTAAGTGGCACAAAGTACCAACACAAGATGCATCTTGAAGATTTTAGGTAAAATTCTACATATGAGTATGAGATTAAGAGGAGGATGTTCTCCAAGTCGTCTCCCAAATTGATCAAAGCATGTAGAATCCTCTAGGTGTTGGATCATGTAAGAGAAGATACAAACATGATCTAGTCTGAACCTTAGAAACAAAGGAAAATGATCATCTAGCCACATGACTGGTCTTCACATGAAATAATAGATCATGATTCGATATCTAGACCAATTTTTAATTTCACAAGATGGTTAGTTGAACATCAAGTCAACAAACTATAACTAGGTAATGTCCACTTGACCTATGACTTGATGGGACATAAAGATGTAGGATGATAGACCTAGGAAATCATCAAAGGTTAGAATAGAGATAGAAGAGAATCCATGAGAAAATATATGGTAGGAAAAAGGGTTGAGCTCCATTGCACTCTAAATCACGGTAAAGTTTCAAGTTATTGTAGCAAAGGTTCCTTCATGAAAACAACCGCCCAATTGCAGTTTTTTTGTCAAGTAAATAAATAACTCACTTGAGGAGATTAAAGACTAGAGGATATTTAAAAAGATGGTCTGGTAAAGGGAAACCAGTATAAGATATTTCTTTTTATTTGGACTACCGAATGAAATGCCAAAAAAGAGGTAGGAATTGTTTTGTTCTGCTTATTTTTTCATAGAACAGTAAGGACATGGCATAAAGGAAGTAAGTGGGAGATAAGGAATTAGGTCAAAGAATTACCCTAATTTTAGTTGCCTCAATTAAAACATCAGAGTCCAACCCACAAAAGACTTGTAAAGAAGCTTTGAAATCTAAATCTTTACCAATCTTTAGCCCATATGCCCATGAATAAAAATTAGCAAGGATGATATTAAATGAGGAAAAGTGTCAATCTCTTCATAGTTGAATCTTAAAATTGCATAAGATAGAATCAAAATTTATTGAATCTTACCAACCATCTTGGAGCTTCTGGGATTTAAAAAAAGCCCAAGAACCAATAAACTATAGGGAAGTGCACCTATATAGACACAAAGTATTGGGAATATGAGTATTCTTTAGCAAACATTTCATGCAATTTTATCAAAACAGTTTCAATCATACCTTCTCCTCTCTTTCATATAATTACCACTAATATACCTGTAATTGCAAGATGCATCTAGGAAATGAACATTCCCAATAGATATACCACAAATATACCAATTGTTATGGAAAGTTCTTTCACAAGTATTCTATTAATTTGTTACAGCTCAAACTTTGAAAATGAAAATAATTTACCATATGTTACTAGTAAGGGCATTATACGAGTTCACTTATCAGCAAATAATGATAGTGTGCAAGGATCTTACCATGCTGATTATGCCAAGACCTCCACAAAAGTGCTTAGGAGGTATCTCAGCAATATACACAGGCACCTTACAAGATAATAAAATACAATACAGACAATTACATGAATATATAGTGCACTCTCCTCCTTGATAACTCTAAAAAGTAACCCCCTTTATTAGGTATGGTAGATTCTGATTGACTAGTTTCCAAATGTGAGAACTAGTGCAATATGGGAGAATAAGATATCTAACCAATGCAAATAAATATATGACATCAATGAATTTATATTTGTTTGAATTTTTTGACAAGGTAACTATGTTTTCATACCACAATATTGACATGGAATTAAGTTTTCAATGTGTGTAGAAAAAGTAAAAGCCATCTCTTAATATGTTTTATATGTAGGAAATTAATTTACATCAGGTGTAGATCTGAATACTGTTGTGGCTAACAATGATTTTCCATTTGATTTTATATTATTCACAAGCAAAACGAGAGTGCAAAAATTTGTCATTTATGGTTAGATATAATTAATAAGAATTAAAATTAGAAATCAAAGATTATAAATCTCACTATGGAGGAGAAAAAACACCTAATAAGTAATGACAAAAAACTTGAAATTGTATTCACTATAAATGAATGGTAAATCAATGAACTTGCAATGAATGATATGATTCCTACCTAGATAGAAAATTGAGGAATTATGCACCTAGATAGCAATAATCAAAGATGTCACTAGGAGAAGATCGATGAGTATTATTCTTATTACTCAGTACAATTTTGTAGCCCTATATTGTAAAATGAAACAATTGAATGTTTGTTCATACTTGGAGATCCATGACTTTCCAAAGCTCCACTCATGCTCTTACATTAGGGGGCAGTACATATTGCCCCCTAGAGCACTCTTTGTTAAGAAAGCTACAAGAATTTGAATGTGCATGAACCTCATAAATAAATTTTTGTGAAAGGATATACACATAATTTGGTCTCAAACTATAAGAAAAATTTATTTGATATGAACTAAAAGTGCAGCAAACTAGAATTCTGAACTAGTAGTTGCACTTTGAATAGTTGAGACAAAAGATGGTTTGATTAAAGAAAAGTATGTGATTATAGATATCTAAATCAGCATGTGATGCAGTTGATAAGGAGGATATATTTTCCACACCAAGACAAAATGTGATGTTGCTATTAGGGTTCAACTGTCTAGTTTTTTGAGTCAAACTCATTGACCCATGTTTCACGATATTGGTTCATGTGAACCCATCTCTCATGAGAATCATGTGTTAAAACTTAAGAGAAGGGTTCACATGAAACCATTCTCATGAGAATGAATGGAACACAAGAGATGTGTTTGTGTGAACACTACTCACGAAACATAGGTCAATGAGTTTGATTCAAAAAACTACATAGTTGAATTCTAATAGTGATATCACAATTTGACTTGTTATGGAAAAAATGTCCTACTTATCAATTAATGAGCTTGAGCACCTTTCTAATGAATGCTTCGTAAGGAAAAAAACTTTCTGAAGGTTTTTCAAATGGGGTTGCAAGCAGAGAAGGTTTAATCATGGATGAAAATCAGTATTTAGCATGCTCAAGCTGGAGTAGTGCAGGGATGGGTTACCTCCTAGGAAGTCTTGGTGCTTCACCTTTCTAAGCATCACTTAGATGCAATGAGTGCTATATGTTACATTCGTTCTCATGAGAGATGGGTTCATGTGATGCAATGTTCACCAACCATAGTTTAAACAATGAAGCGTTCAACATGGTTCATCTTGTGATCCAATAGATTTCATATTCTCTATTCACATACAATGGGAATTAACATATTTCAATTCTACCATTCTGACTACAGATATTTTGCTTTGTTTGTTTGCATGGCAGTTGTCTTTAGGTGTGAAGCATTGAAATTGTCTCATAAGCCTACTAGATTGATTATTTATAACTTCATTCTTCCTCCACTTCCCCACAAATCAAGTCCTAGACCTAATGGATATGATACTTGTAGCATAGAGAAAAACATTGGCTTCCTTAGGATGTATTGATACTTTCCCATCAAATGCAATGAATATATGTCCAATCTGATCAGTTCACATTTTCAAGCATCCTGCCCATATGTGCCGTTTTGGAAACTATGGAATATGGAATTATATGCCTTGATAGAAATGAACTCTCCCATGCATCATCTAGGATATCCCTATGGCCATTACTTTGATATCTCAAGGATTTGCACTACAGAGGAATGGATATGATGTGGTTTATAGAGTATATCAATTGAAAACTAAGCATGCCTACACCTACAGGTTTGGTACCAAAACCAATTGTGCTTCTAATTATAGAGGGTTTCATGGTAATGAGTAAGGATAGAAGCCACTTATCTAAAATTTTCATTCCAAATTTGAATTTTTTTTATATCATTGGCAACATTTGGAGAGGTATTGTATATAAGTGATTACAAGAGGGTTTCCATTGTGAGAAGAGAATACAAAGGGCTTTCTTTAATGCAGGTACTCACACTAAGTTGGAAAATTGCATAACCCTACACATTTCTTTAAGAGGAGCGATCATCATCCATAACTTCTCAATCGAGGCTTACATAACACTTTCGGTAAAGGCATGGAAAGTTACACCTTGTAGTTTGCTCAATATATGAAAATGTTCAAATTGCTTCTATAAGTTTCCATTTGACAAGCAACACACAACTACCATTTTAGAACCAACACTACAATATTTATTCAGACTCTAAAAATGATAGTATGGCACTTAATGATTGCACAAATGAAAAGGAAAATCAAAACCTGGTCAAGCAATGCTTGCCCACTCCTTTCTCCTAGTTTTGTTCCAAATCCGTCCAGCTCTCCAGCTTTCCCTTGTGCTCGATAGTCTTATCTTTGTAAAAAATTGTGGAAATTATCTTCCTAGCTCTACTCACATCCTCCACAACATTGGACATATATCCACTCAGCTCATCTTTATCGACTGACTTACTATAGTCCCCCATTTCTGATCTTTGATATTTACAAAGGTAATAGAGAATTCAATATAACAGTGGAAGCCCAAATGACTGGATATACCTTTCAAAATTTATACAAGTTTTATATAATCCTTTTGAAGTTTTATTTGGATGTTGGGAAGACATTTTGTGACAGAAGGTGTCCACACATAGATATGATGTCATCGGTAATGTGAAAGCCTAAATTGCTCTGGTTATTTAGGATGAAGGGAGAAAAGAAATAATAACACAAAAACCTTACCAGTAAATTTTTTGTCAATACAGGGAGCTTCTGAAATATTCGATGAAGTCCAGACAAAATTTGATTAAAATCTCCACTGAAACCTTGAAACCCTAGTGACTGAAAATGAGAATTAGTTGTGCAGGTGTTTTGAAGGATATTTAGACATTGAAAATGAGATTTGGCTACACTGGTAATTTTATTTTAATTAGATTTATTTTTCATATTGTAAATATTAATGTAATTGAATATTAGAAAGATGATAATATAAGGGAAAAAAAAAGTTTTTAAAAATGGTCTAAATTCACAATATTTGCTAAAGGTTTTAGAAATGGGTGGAAAGTTATGTTAATACATTTGACTCAAAATTTACCCTTTTAAATGCTTTTGCTAAATACATTAGACTCAAAAACTACAAAAAGGTACAATTTTTGGATTAAATTGTGTCGAATGTTTTGGCATTAGCACATAGGTATTACAACACATTTTTTCCTATCATTGTGATAATTGAAGATGTAGTTGTTTCATAAAAGACTATGATTAAGGTGTTATGATTATGGAGGTTGTTTGCTATGACCATGTCATAATTTATAATCCATGACTTATTGTAAGTTTAATTCTTTTATTAAATGATTATATATTATTTCATTAAATATTAATCATATTAATATATTTGATTATATATTATTTAATTAAGTATTAATCACATTAGTCTATTGTGTTATATTATTATTATATGTGTATTTAATATTATAATTTTTCAATCATTTATAATTGTTGTGTTCCATGCTAAGAGGGGTCATCAAATTCGCTTATTCTCTACCACCATTGCCTTCAAGTGAATTATAAATGTAGTGTGTTCTTAGATCAAGCATATTTTTGCCTCTATCTCAAGCATTCATGTTTTCCTCTCTTTATTTTAGTTAATTTTAAATGGATTTGAACTGTGAGAAGAATTTTGTGAGAACAAAGATTGATTGAATCATAATGGTTTAAAATGTAAGAAAATTAGGAGAAAATTATATTCTGTGCAAAATTTTGAAATACATTTGTTAAAATTTTGCAAGAAGTTTACCTCATGTTATAATTTCATTTCATTTTTTTACTAAAGGTCTTAGTGTGTCAATAGGGGTATTTTATTGTAGTAGTTCTTTCTCAACTAAGAATTGAGTTCCTATTGCACGTATCAAGAATGTTGAATCATTCTCAATGCAATGTCAAATTTTAAGTAGATGAATGTTTTGGTGAGTAATTATTAGTGACTAAGTGTTTAGTCATTATTGGTAGATTACTTAGTCACTTTTATTTGATTGATCTTAATATTTCATTAGTCACTTATTTGATCACCTATAGTTGAAAATTTTAAAGAAATTGTAGAATGTACCTAATTTTAGTCGTGTGACTAAAATGTTTAGTGGCATGACTAAAAGTTTTAGTCGCTTAGTGACATATTTGTTAAAATGTACTAGTGTCAAGTCTACAAAATACATCAAGATCATAAGAACAAATAACAAAAACACATATCTATCTAGGTCTCAAAAGATAATATCAAATATAAATAACATGCATATAAAGTGTCTATCTAATCTATGAACATATCTCTAGACAAAAGTGTAGATCAAATAATGTATTATTGGAAAAAAACTATAGATTATTAGGTGTGGGAGTCTTATCATGAAATCTCTTCACATTGTGGTCCAAAGACTAACTATCAGGATGCTCTGAAGGATATGATTAGCCCTATATATATTAAAGAGAAAGTGATATTAATGTACATAATCATATAAACTTAAATCTCTTAAATTTACAACGTGCACAATTTATAACTATGTATGTATGTGTACATGTCTAATGAATCATTTGAATATCACATGTCCACTACTGACATCATCCAAAGAGTCTCGACGATGTACATAATTTGACATCAAGGATGGAGTAAGAAGAGGCATTTCCCCATAAAATATGTGTATGTGTAATAAATCAAATTTAAAAAATTATAATTTCACATGCACGATATGTACATACACATAAATTATTAATTTAAAAAAATTGAAATTTTAATGAACAAAAAAAAAAGATTCACTTGTGTAGATGTTGGCATTTGATAATAGTTAGATTACCTAGCATCGATTGTGCCCACCAATATATCTAGATTTTGTTGGGCCTCATTTAGATCCATCTCTACATCTATGCTGGCATGACTAATGACTGACACACATCCTACTAATGATGAGCCAAGTGGACTAACTAGATGAGATGACATAGAAGTAGAATCATCATGTATCAAGTCCATCCATCTAAACACTAATCATGCCTTACAATGGTTGAAGGTTCTATAGTATGTATATGTTTTTCTATAGTAAAAGAGTGGTTAATAGGTGGATCATGATGTGCACTACCACCATAATCACTACCTAAGAAATGAGAGAAATGTGGTTGAGGATGTGACCTAATACTACTGTGGACATCAGATAGATGATCTAATATGGGTAAGCCAAGATGATTTGATATCAATCAAATAGATCCTCAGCTAGACTAGTCATAGTATCTCATGCCAAGACTCTAGTGAGACCATCTAAGATGGATAGTGAAGGGATGTCTACTAACCTATATTAGTCTCCTAAAGATGAAGCACTAAATGATAATCTAAAATACCAATAAGACATTAAATATTGGCTAACCTCGTCACTCCATATAGATCTGATAATTGCAAAAATCTCTCCAAAACCATGAATCACCCCCCACAACTAAGTTTTATGCATGGCCTAATGAACTGAGGAACCTAATATAGGGGAAATGGAAGGCACCCTCTCTCCAATAATTGACCTATGTGTCTTTGGTGGATGATCAAGTAGCCTATTATCTAGTCTACCATGCCCCTATCCTAAATGACTTGATAAATTAGTGTAGTTCACCACCCTACCTAAGTGAACCTTGGTATAAAGTTTTCATGCAAAGTATAGTAGAATTTGGTCATTATTTGGATAACAACCATGAGAAGCAAGGAAGTGTGGATATATTAGTGTAGCCCTCTATGGATCTATATACTTAAGGGGAGAATACCCCTTCACAAACTTCTATGGAACATAATGAGGAAAAATTTCTCTCTTCAGGAAATCTTTGGAGACTAAGCCCTATACCTACTATAGTGAAAGACCTGAAGAGACCTCTCTTCTCTTACTGTCAAGGACATTTTGTATAGCCTATGTAGAATATGGACTAGTTGTTAGAGTAAATTATTATTATTTACACTCTTACTTAAGTCTACTTAGGTTAATGCATTTATTTAATAGTTGTAGTCTAGGAGTTGTTGACAACATGAGAGTTTGTTCCTATCTAAGTCATACCTATCTTCTCACCTTGATCAAGGATATCCCACCTTTTGTGGAATTATGCTTAGTTGTCAACCTTATCTCCAAGCACTTTCATATCTTTTCATATGAATATTGTATAGCAATACATTTTCCATTATTACAATATTTTCTTTCTCAGTCTGTTTAGTTTCTCCAAGCTCCACCTTTCCTTCTTTGGTTTCCCTTCACTAGGTTATTTGCATGTAGGTGATCTTGGTGAGTTGTGAAGTTGGATTTCATCAACTTCTACATGGTATCAGAGCCTCCCTCTTGCTTCCTAGCTGAAGGTTGTTTGAAGCCATGATTCAAAGACACAAACCCTAGTTTGTTTATAATTTTTTCTTCAATTGGGAGAAAGAGCATTTATTAGGAGTACTTTGGGCCTAAATAGATGCTTCCATTGAGTTCAAAAGGCCTATTATAGTTAGGATCCATATAAATTTTTATTTTTTTGGTGATTGTAGCTTTGAGAGGCAATTTTTTCTCCGGGAGGCCATACAGATGCATTTATTATAATTTTTGCAAGAAAAAATTAAAAATTTTCAAGCACCACTACCATGCCACCATGATACCACCATCACTTGACTAGTGCACCACCCTAGTACCACCACCACTGGCAGTAGCATCATGGAGCCACCCACCTATGTCTGTCGCTCTACAACCACCATTGCGTTGCCGACCCTGTGCCCACCAAGCAGTGTCACCGAAGCTCACCGCCCTTATAGGCACTACTGGCAGTGGTGCCCTCTCTTCACTTGCCCACCTATAGCTTCCACTAACCTGTACCTACTGCATAGTTGGCACCATACAATACATGCCACATGGCACGGGTGCCAAGTTAGCACCTACCACATGGCCATGCCACATGAGCATCTTGCCACATGGATCCCATGTAGTAGTCCTTTTTTTCCATGATGGATTTCTAGCCATCAATTTTAACCCCAAGGAATTTTGGCATTAGCATGATGTCATCCCTACATCAGTACACTTATAAGATCTTTAGGTCCCTTTTTGACCTACTCACAATTTTTGGCTATAACTTGATCATACAAAGGTATTTTTCCAATTTGAAACAAGCACTAGAAAGTTGGTTCTAAGACAAAGTTATTGATGTAGGTATTTTTTGGTTTTACTGAAGTTTTGTTGCTTTTTTTAAAGTCAAAGTTGAATTTTTTATTTTTCACTCCAGCAAGCATATCTTGTGTGTCCCATCTCCATTTTCTGAAAATGTTATATTTTTGGAAAGCTGGTTCTATCTACTTTTTATAAATGCTATCATTTCCTTTAGATTCTACCCCATGCTCTTTCTATCATGTTTTTGGTGATTTTTTCTCTAAGGTTGATAGCTTTGATGTTCCAGGTTCGAGGATCATTTTCATGGCATGGGATCTTTTGTTTTGGGCTGTACTATTTTTTGTATCAGCTTTTTTCCCTTTTTGATCATTGTTGATATCATTTGTAAGCATCTTTATGCAAACACATTGAGATAAAGTGCCACTCTTGCATTTTGGATTCATAAATATTGTTTTGAGACAGTTGTACTCGCACTATATTATAAAGTGCCATGGGGGGGGGGGGTTAGTTGTTTTTGTTTTGTGCCCTCTTCCTTTGTCAAGTGAGTGTCCCTTCCACAATATTAGACCCATGATGTATCGGTGACATGTGCCTTTATAGGTGTTTGTACCTCTGCCTCTCTCTCACTGTTCTTGGCTCTTTTTACAGGAGAATTTTGGCACACTTTTTTAGTTTCTTGTCATCTCACCATGTCTACATTAAGGGGGGGTTATTCTACTATTTCTAATGCTTCCTTGGTTTAATAGTTTGATAGTGTGAGCTATGTATTCAGTATTTGATCCTATATACTAGGCGATTGCAATGGCTAGCTACCTATGCGTTTTGGTGAGATGGATCATCTACCATATAGAAACTCTTAGTTTGTGCCCTCTATTTTCCATGGAGGATCTTCAAATCAGAAATTTCTTTCTAATATAGTTGTGGCTTCTTCATGCTTTAGTGATGCTCTTCATGATCAATCTTTGTTCCTATTTTTTGGGACATTCCTCTAGTTGGAGGCTTCTTTAGTCCTTCACTAGGTTTTCAACTATCTCTTTTTGGAAAGGTTTTTTTCCCACTAGTTTCTCCTTTTTTTCCAGTTTACAAATTTTTTTTTGCATTGTTCATGGGTACCTAATATGCCCTAGCTGTTAGGACCCATTCTGCATTTCATCTTAGCTTTTGCAAGCTTAAGTGCATTCCTCTAAGTTGCACTTAACGGGGGGTGTTAGAGTAAATAATTATTATTTACACTTTTACTTAAGTTTACTTAGGTTAATACATTTATTTAATAGTTTTAGTATAGGAGTTGTTGACAACATGGGAGTTTTTTCCTATCTAAGTCATACTTATCTTCTCACTTTAATCAAAGATATCCCACCTTTTGTGGATGTATGCTTAGTTGTCAACCTTATCTCCTAGCACTTTCTAGCTTGTTCTACAAGCTTCCTAGAGGCCTTTATATTTAGGCTCTCCGATTTTAATTTCATATCTTTTCATATCATTATTGTATATCAATACATTTTCCATTGTTACAATATTTTCTCTCTCATTCCATTTAGTTTCTCCAAGCTCCACCCTTCCTTCTTTGGTTTCCCTTCAATAGGTTATTTGCATGTACGTGATCTTGGAAAGATGTGAAGTTGGTTTTCATCAACTTCTATAGTAGTACCATGAATCTCATCTCAAATATATGTAAGGCTACACAAAAATGCGTTGGCATGTGTATTAAAATACACTTGAGCCTATGCCACTAGCTAGGGATTCCTAAAGTCTCTAAATCTTCTATTTAGTGTGATCATAGAGCTCATGACATGGGATAAATCTCCTAGTCAATGTGATCATAGAGCTCATGATGTGGGATAGGTTGTTGATCTATCATGTGTCAATGTATGTAGTATGTGGACATGGGTAAAGTTAAAATTTAAATATAAATATGACATTTAAGAAACTAGAAATCCTAAACATGAAATTATACATGTACAATACATGTAAAATGAGTTTACACACACACACACACACACACACACACACACACTATATATATATATATATGTTTTACTTCATAAAGTTCAAATTTAAACATGTACATGCATATATAAGTCATATACATATGTACATAGTACTCTTAAGTCTCAAACATGAATTGAACATGTACTGATATCATGTGTACATGAACATCCATAAAGGGGTGCTAATATGATGCCTTAAGGGAATAATTTAAAATGATGACTTGCTGAGGGAGAATATAAAATCAAACTTATTAAATATAGGATCTATCTTAAGAGGATTATCTTTAATTCAATATATATTGAGTGTCTGTGGCAACTTCATAATTATTTTTTAAGTCAATTTATCATGTGCATGCGAAAAATTCATAGTTGTTGATATAAGTCTACTCTAGATCAAATGGATAGACTAGGACACATAACTAGGTTATACAAAACTAGATCTTAATATGATGACTTAAAAAGAGAAAATCTAAAATTGAACATGTATCGAGCTAGAAATCATAATAAATTTAGGGGTTCTAATATATAAAATGTCTTAAACTTGGGTCCTAGTTTAAGATGTTCATTTAAAGCCGAGAGAGTAGAATAAAAAAATCTATATGTATCACATGAATTTCTAAATTACAAACTTGTCATGGTCTCTAGTTTATATATGAATACATTTAAGGGGGTCTTAGGGACCTAGGTTTATGTTATTCATTATGGTTTAGTACAATGTTTTCAAGGGGTTTTAATTTATGTTCAATTTATTTATATTTCCTGGAAACTTTATATAATTTTATATTCACTTCAATTTAATTTAGATTTATCATTCAATTATTTTAGTTTAAGTCAAGTGTGATTTAGGTGAAGTATTTAAAAATTGTGTACATTCAATTTCAAATTTTCCAATGTGTAATGTAAGTCTTGAGTATTAAAAAAAAAATTGTTAACATTGCATTAAACACATACAATGTACATATGTATGTATGTATTTATATATTTACAAATAAAAAAATTATACATGTTAATTTAAACACACACACATATATATATCATATATACATTTAAAATTAATATATTACAAACAAATCCATACATATAATATGTGTCTACATTAAAAATATCTATATACATGTAAGACATGTGCATACATAAAAATAAACACATTTAAACATTAAAAATTTAAAAGTACACACACACACACACACACACATGTGTGTGTGTGTGTGTGTGTGTACATACATATATATGTATGTATGCATATATATACATACGCACACATATATATATGTATATGTGTATATACATACATATACATACATACATACATACATACATACATACATATATATGCATAGATACATATAGACACACATATGATATATGTGTATATACATATATACAATTATACATATAAAATTTAACTAAAAACATTAGAGAGGGTCAAAACAATATCCATACTTGTCTTGAAGTTTGATGAGTTTGATGCTTATTCTCTTCCCACTTCCAATCAAAACTGTAGACTCCACCACCGAAAATGACACGTGGGGTTGAATGGTGGGTTTTTGAACTCCACCTGACTTTTTATAGTTTCGATTGAAACTTAATAGGAAATTATTGATTGATTCTAATAAGTCATGGGTGGAGTTTAATAAACCTGCCCATGGTTTACAATTTTGATCAAAACTTTATAGAAACGTTTGATTGAAACTTTAAACCAACATTAGTTTCTATCAAAATTTTTTGTAGAGGTAGTTTTGATAGAAACTTTCTAGTTTCTATCAAAACTCCCAAAATAGTTTCTATTAACTAATAAAGCCAAACATTGGTCTTTATGGTTTTCTGGGGGAATTTCTTCCTCCAAAAAAGTGTAACTCACTATTGTGGGTTCACCCATAATAGATTTGAATAATAAATTCCTATGGTCATCTATGTAACAATTTTGCCTATTAGTTCGTATTAGTCAAAGGTTAGTCAAAGTAGTCAAATTCATCAAATAACATGGAGAGAGCATGAAAATGATCTTTTTAGTTCATCTAATTAATATTAGTCATGTTTACAGAGTTCAAAGTTTCATTAATGTAATTGTGTCACAAATTGACATTATTGTAAACAAAATTTAGTTGACCCAAAACCATTCATCATGGCATTGATTCATTAGTATTGTTAGCTCTAAATGGGTGTGTGAACCTTAGTAACACCTCTATTTTGATAATAGATTGTATGGAACATTTGTGACCACCACACATGGAAGTGTCCACAAGGTGCACAAAGAATGTTTGAGCAATGATCTTCCAAGGGTCATAATTCGAAGCTCATGAGGGGTATTAGGGAACTCTTAGATGCTACAAAACCATTATATATATGTCTACAATAAAATCTATCATTTCTAGGAGATTTAATTATTATTTTAAATTGGAAGAGAAATCTTGATTGATGCCAAAACTTGTAGTGTTCCTCAGTAAATTGGCGTGCCACTGTGTAACCTTTAAATTGTTCACCATGGTGTCATTTTATTAGCACCATTAAATCAGGATGGGAAAATGAACACTAGATAAACCCCTATATCAACCACAAATTCACTAGAAAATTCACAAACACCACACATCAAATTATCAGCAAAGTGCACTAAGAATGTTTCAACAACAATCTTTTAAGAATCATACCTTGGAGATCATGAGCGGTGTAAAAAAATGTCAAATTCTATGAGACGATGAAATTGATGTCTAAAATAACCTTTACCACTTTAGAGGATTTTATTTTATTTAAAATTTGCACAAAAATCTTGCTTGATGCCAAACATTATAGTGTTCCTTTGTGAATTGGTGCAAAACTATGCAACTTTTGAACCACTAAATGTGCCATCAATTTGTCAATGCCATTAGTTCTAGATAGAAATATGAACCCTAGTGACACCCCTATTTTGACCATTGAGTTGCTAGAATGTTTGTGACCACCACACACTAAAGTTTCCCCAAGGTAAATGAAGAATGTTTGAGAAATGATCTTTTCAATGTCATAAGTCAGAGCTCGTGAGGGGTATCAATGAGCAATTAGATGCTATAGGTTTATGATATTAATTTTTACAATAACCTTTCTCACTTTTGGGAGATTTGATTTTATTTTAAGATGGCACAATGATATCTCTTGATTTCAAAACTTGCAATGTTCCTTAGTGAATTGGTGTAGCAATATGCAACTTTTGAACCATCTTTCATGGCATCCATTTATCAACACAGTTAGCTATAGATGGGTAGGTGAACTCTAGTGACACCCCTATTTTTACAAAAAAGTCACTAGAATGTTTGTGATGCAGAGCATCCTACAAACCAAAAAAACAATGGGATATTTCGTATCCATTCATCATCAATTAAATAATTGCATTATATAGAGGCATCTCATGAGGTAAAACAAAGCATTTTCCAACACAAAAATATCAATTTTTCTCCATTCACATATCTTGATTCCTATATATGATTCCTTTATATTCATAACTTGTAATCCTTAATGTTTCTTTCCAAAAAATTTGGAAGAATTGTTCCAAATTATTCCTTTTAACTCATATCCAAATTTTATAGCCATCTATTAAAGCAATTACAAGTTATGGTCTTTGTATCAAGACCCATTTTCTATGTCAGAAAGTAGAAACAAAACTGGTAACCCTTCCTAGGGCATCAAAAAACTTACTAAAACACACTCAAAATGAAACCAAACAAATTTTAGATTGATCCTATATAACTCTTGTTTCATATTCAGTAAGACATTAATTTTTCCATTTCATAAATCATTTTATAAGATCAAATATTTGTCTACACCTTCAACTGAAATCCTTAAAAACTGGTCTTTACTCAAATATCCATAACTTGCACAAGTGTGAATGAAAATAACTTAAACCAATTGGAAATGAAAGATAGTTAAGATATATTTCCAATAAAAATAAATATAGTTCTTTTTTCATCAAAAAATTTCTGTACCGAACATTTCAATCTGATTGTAGTTGGGCATCCTCAAATCTACAATTTACAAGCTTTTCCAAAACTTGAATAACTTCTTCATTTCTACATGAAATAAATCAAAACCAAAGCCAAAAGAAAGTTTATTTACTTCTATATCCACATATACAAATTTTATATTGTTTCCAAGATATACATGGCCGTACAAGACCTAGAGCCAACATTAAAACTTAAAAACTAATTAAAAAAACAACTCAAAATGTTCCCAAATTTATTTCAAAATGTATCTCTTCCTTTCATGAATGATTTGGTTCAGAAAAAAATCTATTTTTTATAGCTTTTTTAGTTGGTTCTAATTTCCAAACCACCATTTAAACCAACCCATTACATTGATTTAACCCTTTTTATTCATTTTTGACAACACTTTATGCACTTTATGCATTTTTGCATTACAACTTTCATAGAAACCCAATCTAGACCAAAATTATGACTCAAATGACTTTAGATGGATTCCAATAGATCCACTCACCTATTAAATAAACATTTTGACATTATTGATCATAATAAGACCTCCTTTTACAATTTTGACAACTAATTACAAATGGCTTCTCTAGCCTTTACATCTTGACTCAAAAGACTCAAACATATCATAAATGGAACACATTAATTCAACATGTAACTTAAGGACTCTAAACCTCCTTATTCTCTTGAAATTTATTTTTCATGCTTGACCACTACTTCGAATTTTTTTGCAAATTAGGACCTTGTGTTATAAGTTTCTTTTTGTTGTTATGTTTGTATTTCTGAAGAACTTGGTTATATTACTGTCTTTGAATCACAAGTCTGATGTTGAACGTATTTTCTATTTTGAACTATGTTATTAGTAGTGAATGTGATTTAGGATTTTATGATTTTAAACTAGCATATAAATGATTTCATGTTGATTGGGTATCAATTATGTTTATTATGTTTCAAACTCACTATAAACTGCATTCTATTTTATATTGTATGTTAACTTGAAATTGCAAATACATTTGAATGGTAATATGTTGTATGCATTTAGAACTTAACATTGTACTTTCATATATGTTATTGTGAAGGGATGGAATTTTTGCATTAGATTTGTTTTTCCGTATAGCATATAGGCATATGCTGTAAAGGGATTAAATACTTTATATTGCATATAACCTTGAGATGGTTTTAATTACAAAACTTATAGTCATTTTTTTTTAAAAGGGGTTTAATATTTCTTAAATGGCATACAACCCTAAAAGGGTATCAAATGCCATAAAAGAGGAAAACATATTCATTGTGTTGAAAGCCAAATTCATGGCCGTGGACTTGGTACTATTGAATAAATTCATGTTTTGTATTGGATACTTGTTATGAGGATTTATGGCACCAATGATTTAGTTGGCCATTTCGTGTTGTGAGTTGGGTTTTTTGCAGAATATGGGCTAGAAACTAGGCCGCATTGCTCTATTTGGCTTTACATCTATGATCTTGTTGCTGAGGTATCGACATAATGAATGGTGTTGGTTGGAAGGGAAACTTGCTTATGTGGTTAAGCTCGATGGAGATACTCATCAGAAGTTGTCTATTGTTTTGTTGAGTTCTTCTTCTTCACCCCATTGTGAAGTCATTTGCAAGTTATGTGTGTTGGCATTGTAGAGATTGCTTACCAATTTTGACTTGGTTTTTGGGGCTTCGGCATCGAGTTGAATTATAGAGAATTTTCCATCTTTAGTACTCACGTAGGGGCAATTTCTTACCCTAATCTCTCTCTGTTTGCAATTGCAATGTTATTTTGATTAGCATGTTGTAAATGGTTATCAATTTTACTTATTGTGTATTGACACTCAAGGATGGATATGTGCAGAGCATGGCACTATGTGCAATGATTAGCCCTATATATATTCATCTTTGAATGTGGAGTATGGAGATATTAGTTTGGAGGTTTCTATATGAATAAATTTGGGCTTTTCCCTAATCATATATTTCTTCTCTGAGTTGAACCCAGTCAGAGCCTCATGCTTGTGACAGTTAGTTGTATGTGATTATGTTATATTTGGGTATTCAGCTTTGATAGGGCCGAGCTCTGAGGAACCCATATCTTGAATACGTAGATATGTGTGGTTCAGCCACAGACGCAAGCCCACATTAGGTTGCAGACTCGTGACTGATTAGGGCACAGTCACTCTATTTTTAAGATATAAATGATTGAAAATAAGGGATATGTCATTGTTAAAAAATAGAATGTTTGAATTCTATAGCTCGGTTATTGTATATTGAAACAGTAAGATAGTGAATAGTATGGGATAATTGAAGGTAATGACATTGTGTCAAATAGTTAGTAGGAAGCTCGAGTTAAGTAGAAAAATTCTCTGCGACAACATAATTTACCCATTAATTTATAATGGAAGTTGAATCATTATTAACTGTTGTATTGTGGAATTGCTTGCAACTGAATAAGGCATTATTGTATAACAAAGACATAAATAGATGTTGTTGTATCACCAGGGTCATTATGTGAACAGCTAGTGAGCATCTTATAGTTTAGGGATTTTACATCTTAATCACTTTTGGTCATTAATATGATGTAATTTACATTGCATATTTGTGAGTAGTATTTTAAATTGATTTCAGATATTGTATTTTAATATGCTGATTGTAGATATAACTGGGTGGTATCTTATTGTTAAACAGTGGTAAAACTTCAATAGACACTTGGATATTCAGTAACATTGTAAATAATCTTTTATTAAGTTTTGGCTGCACTTGGATTCAGTTATGTTTGATTTTTCTATGAAGTGTCTTAATAAGCATTTGCGGATTGTTTTGAAATAAGATGTTCAAAACAAAATCTTGTTTTACAAAGATGTATTTCTGTTTATAAATGAAATGGAAAGTTGTTTTAAGTTATGAGATAGATTATGATATATGTTGGTGACATGTCATTTAAAATCAAGAATATCATATGTACATTGTTTATTATCTTGGTCTTTTCAAATGTTAAGTTTAGTTTATTATAACAGTAGGAATAAGTAGTAAAGTACTACAACTGGTAAATATCATTAAACTGATGTAATAGTTTAGTTATATTTACGAGATCATTATATTGTAGTATTTATCTCTGTTGTTAAAATAACTTAAGTTTACTTTCAAAGTTGTTAGTAGAAGATGAGAGTTTTAAAAAATGAAGAATGAAATATCATGTGAAAACTGTCTGTTATTCATTGCATGTGCATTCTTAGAATATCTGTTTGATGTGTATTTTAAGGATAGCTATAATGAACATATATCGAGGTGGCTGAATATCGAATTATTCTATTCAATTAATTAATTCAGTGATAATTTTAAGATGAATTGGGTGGGTTAATTACATACAAAAAATAATTGGCCTTACCTATGACTTAAACTAGTAACGTTAAGTATGGAGAACAAGGCAAGTCTCTATTACATCATTTCATGAGTACCATAGAGAATCCCACTATGTGTTGTCTATGAGCTTACCATATATGGATGCAGTATCTTAGCACCATAGTGATGACACCTCAATATATATATGATTCATTTACTAGTTATTCTTAGTGCGATTTTAATTGTGCATTGTTAAGAAGATGGTTACTTCTTGCATATTAATTTTAGAATTTCACTATGTTATGAGGTTTAGATATCTACATCATGGTTTTGTATATGTTTATTCTAACAAGTGTGCAGGTGGACTATGCTTTTTAACTCAGTATGTACTGAGTCCTCTTTGTGTGGTGTTGCATTTTGGTGTGTGTTTCAGGTCTTTCAAGTTGAATCTCAAGTAGCTAAGGTTGACTGTTGAAGTTACTTCTTGAAACAAAATTTGATTCTTGTAGAGTCCATATATTGGACCTAGGTGTCTAAGAATGATATTGTACTTCATTATTGTACTGAACTCTTTATGTATTAATATAATTATGGAATTTATTTTGATGATATCTTCTTCTATTAAGAGGTTTATGAATTGAGAATGACTCAATCATTGTTCATATTCTTGTAATGTATGATTAAAAAAAAAAGATTCTATGATTCATTATGCTTGTTCATGGTTTCATATTTATTTATTTTTATTTTAGTATAGCGTTACATTAGGTGCCTCTATACCATACTCCCAACCTTGAAATTTTTCCAAGTTCCTTGGACACATGGAATCAATTACTTGCAAGAAAAAAGATTAGATAAAAAATCCTCGTCTTTACCTTCATTTTGCTTTGCCTCTTCATGCCTTTATCATCATCATATTTTCCCTTAAGGACACAAGACTATCCTCAAAATAATCTTCTCAAATACTCATGTCAGTGGAGCATTTATGGCTGCAAATTCCATAGTGCTTTATTAGTTAGAGATCCACCTTTACCATGCTGCTTCAAACTCACCAAAAGAAACTCTCCATGTGCCTCACCTAGGAGTCTTGCACTTTACCTCTCTCCGTAGTCTCTTGGCATCCACTAGACCTTCCAATAGTCCTTGACAAAACTTCCATATCTTTCAACACAACAACAACATACCCTCCTTTTGTAGCAAGATGGATGAGAACCTACAACCAAAACTCATCAAAAAATCAAAACCAAATCTTCAAGGTGTTGGTGTGGATTGCCTCCTTTGGCACTCTACCCACACACAAGATCTTCAAGCTCTGATACCAATCTGATGTAGAGCATCCTACAAAAAAATAGACAATAGGATCTTTCTGATCCATTCATCATCAATAAATAATTGCATTATATAGAGGCATCTCATGAGGCAAAACAAAGCATTTTTCAACACAAAAACATCAATTCTTCTCCATTCACATATCTTGATTTCTATATATGTTCCTTTATTCTTTACTTTTAGTACTTAACATTTGTTTCCAAACCATTTGGAGGAATTGTTCCAAATTATTCCTTTTAATTCATATCCAAATCTGATAGTCATATAATAAACCAATTACAGGTTATAGTCTTTGTATCAAGACCCATTTTCTATGTCATAAAGCAAAAAAAAAAACTGGTAACCCTTCCTAGGGCATCAAATAACTTGCTCAAATGACTCCAAATGAAACCAAACTAATTTGAGATTGATACTATATAAATCTAGTTTCATACTCTGTAAGCCATTAATTTATCCAATACATAAATAATTTTATAAAATCAAATATTTGTCTACACCTTCAATGGAGATCCTGAAAAACCAGTCTTTACTCAAATATCCATAACTTACGCAAATTTGAATGAAAACAACTCAAACTAGTTGGAATCAAATCTAGTTCACATATCTTTCCAATAAATATAAATATAGTTCTTGTTTCATCAAAATGTATCCATACCAAACATTACCATCTAACTGTAGTTCAACATCGTCAAATCTGCAATTTACAAGCTTTGTCGAAACTTGCATAACTTCTTCATTTCTAGATAAAATAAATCCAAACCAAATAAAGAAGAAAGTCTATTCACTACTCTATCCACATATACAAAGTTTACATGGTTTCTAGGTTGTACATGGCCATACAAGATCTAGAACCAATACTAAAATTGAAAAACTAATCAAAATAACAACTCAAAATATTACCAAATTTGTTTCAAAATGTATCTCTTCCTTTAATTAATTCTTTGGTTGGTTTTAACTTCCAAACCACCATTTAAACAATCCCATTACATTATTTTAACCCTTTTTTCATTACCAAATTTGTTTCAAAATGTATCTCTTCCTTTAATTAATTCTTTTGTTGGTTTTAACTTCCAAACCACCATTTAAACCATCCCATTACATTATTTTAACCCTTTTTTCATTTTGACAATATTTTATGCACTTTATGCATTTTTGCATTACAAATTTCATACAAACCCAACCTAGACCAAAATTATGACTCAAATGACTTTAGATGGATGCCAATAGATCCATTCACCTATTAAATAAACATTTTGACATTATTGATCATAACAAGACCTCCTTTTACAATTTTGACAATTTATTACAAATGGCTTCTCGAGCCTTTACATCTTGACTGAAAAGACTCAAATATATCATAAACGAACATATTAATTCAACATATAACTTAAGGACTCTAAACCTCATTCTCTTGAAATTTAGGTGCCTCTGCACTAGTTTGCGACTGCCATGCACGAAACTATCCCTAAGGTGCATTAAGTATGTTTAAGAAGTGATCTTCTGAGGGTCCTAACTCAAATCTTGTAAGGGGTATCAATGAGCTATTAGATGCTATAGGAACATGATATCAATATCTAAAATAACATCTTTCACTTCTGTGAGATTTGATTTGATTTCAAATTGGCACAATTATTTCACTTGATACCAAAAATTGTAGTGTTCCTAAGTGAACTAGTGCACCACCATGTAACTTTCAAACCATTTTTCATGGCATAAATTTGTCAGTTCATTTAGCTCCAAATGGTCATGTGAATCCTAGTGACATGCTTATTTTGAACATAGAGTCACTAGAATATTCATGACCACCACACATTGAAGCATCTCCAAGATGCACTAAGCACATTTGAGCAATGATCTTCCAAGGGTCATAACTCAAAGTTTGTGAGGGGTATCAAAAATGATTAGATGTTATAAGACCATGTGGTAGACACTACAATAGCGTATCTTAATTCTATGATGTTCCAATTGGTTTTGATTTTGCACAACATTCTTTCTTGATGCTTAAAATTACAATGTTCCTCAATGAAATAGTGCAATAGGATTAAAATGAATAAGATTTCATAAGCCATGAACAAGATTCTAACGAAAAAGGTTCAAATGAATGAGATTCCAATTAACAATATTCTAATGAACATGACTAAATCACAAGATTCCATATACCATTTAAATTTACATGTGCAATAAATCATAATAATATAATATATCGAAATATATAATCATATACAAATATGATACACATGTATATCAAAATGTACATCCATATGTAAAATGTGGCACATGCTATTAAAATATGTCTCTGAAGTCAAATTTTATATATACAATGTCGCATATGCCATATCTAAATGTGCCCTAAGGCATCCCTAAAAAATAATAATATCCTATACTATTGACAGATCATCAAAATGTACCTCTTTGATGCACTCTTTGTAGTCGCTAGATCTTGTATCAGCAAAAAAGATAAAATCCAAGTTAGACTAGTTAATTTAAATTATTTGTACATATCAAACATAAATTTATTAAAATGCATATTGATCAATAATGTAGTTAAAATTTTCAAAACTTCATTGACCTCTCTCTGTGCCTTTGTGCAATGGTTAGTAGTCCTCACATATGTCCTTGAAAAAGAAGGTACCTTACAACCTCTAAGCTAAATATGTTTCTATGGAACTGTGAAACTAATCTACTACTTAACTGATATAACATTAGTAATGATATCATAAATTATTGATAACATTATCAAGAATTAAAAAAAAAATTACCTCAGGTAATCTTTCCTTGAGAAGTGTTGGCTAAATCATCAATGATATAAAGTTTTTCCAACCCCCCTCTATCACATCAAGAATTTACTATGAGAGCCAAAAAAAGGTTAACATTATAAACATGACATTCATTTCTTTATAATTTAAGAAAATTATGATAAGTACAAAATAAATGATAAATATACATACACTAAGGATTTGGTTGCGAATGGAAATGCCTAAGGGTCTACAGTGGAAAATTTATGATGTTGCATCATCAAAGGCCACCCCATGTAAAATAAACAATGAAATAATATTTTATTAGTAAAATTAAGTGACAAGTCTCTCTCTCTCTCTCTCTCTCTCTCTCTCTCTCTCTCTCTCTCTCTCTCTCTCTCTCTCTCTCTCTCTCTCTCTCTCTCTCTCTCTCTCTCTCTCTCTCTCTCTCTCTCTCTCTCTCTCTCTCTCTCTCTCTTTGTGTGTGTGTGTGTGTGTGTGTGCGCGCAGCGCGCGTGTGCGCACGTGTGTGTGCGCACGTGTGTGTGCGCATGCATTTAATGACTTTAAAATACCTAATTACATTCCTTTGGTCAATGGAAGGTGGTGCAAACCCCTCACATTGTCCCTTAGTGATAGGTGAAACTTGCAATGCTCAAAAAATGAAGATGATAAAACATGTATAATTCAATATTAAATAAAAAAGAAATGAGTAATGAAATTATAAAAACTATGAAGGTATCAAGGTGAAATGAAATGAATGAAATTTAGCATCATCCACCTCTCTCATCTCCTATGTTGTCATTAGGTTAACTTGAAAGAATCACATGCATGCACATAAGTGTGAAGTTGTTAAAATTGTTTTAATATAAATATTGATTTTAAATTAAGAATGTTGTGAGGAATAAAATGTATAGACCTATCAAAACACAAGGAGTCCATGGCTCTTCTTGATTGTCTTTGTCTCTCGTAGGAGTTGTGCCTCTCTTTACAACCATGCTTGTCATATCATTGTCCCCAACTACAAACTAAAACTTAGAATCACAAATGGGACCCAGAACTTGCACATAATAAAATTACGAGGAACATAGAGATGTGAGGTACTAGTTGATGTACTAGCATTGGCATCATCAATACAAGGAGGCAATAATGACCTATTCTAGATGACTAGTATACTGCTCAATCTAGAAATGGCTCTAATAGACTTTGAGCTAGCTTCAACCATGACACTAGGATGCTTCATTGAAGGAGGGGGGATATCAAGCGAGGGACAGATATGGTTGCTTTCTCCTATTGGGTGAATGGTCTATCTTGCTGAGCTCCTCCTCATATGCCCATGTTGGGTCTCATGCTCTAATAATTAACTTTATGACCTTTCAAATATTCAACATACAATCTTCTCATTAAATAGAGGGGAAGCTCCAAATTTCCATGTGGTGGTTTGTCAAATACCATCCACTAGCGATTATTAAAATGATTTTTTTATTTATTGGTAATAGGCTGAAGCCAAGATTAATTATTATTATTTATTAAGATTGAGTAGACTCGAACCCAAGACCTCTCAGATAAGAGGCTCACAAATTACCATTGAATTTTAGGCTCTTGTCTAATCCTTGAATGAATCTTAATGGCCTCATTGATGCACCATTTTATTGACAATTTGGGTTTCTTAGGGTCAATCTTTTGTGAGTTCAGAGATGAAAAATAGGCCAACTACTTGTTTTTAACTAATATTAATACCTGCAACCCCATCATAATCCAATCCATCATAAAACAAGGTATGTATCTTGTTATACCAACGATGAGAAACATCATGTTTTTTAGTAAGGGTCTCCATATTACTCATACTAGTATTAAGGTTGGATAGCATGGTAGATAATGTAGGGATATTATTAAAAGATTATTAGACAATCCTAAATTGATTTAGGTTTTCTTGATTTAAAACATGAATATGAGGAGGGTTTTGAGGGGGTAATGATCATTTTGTAGTGGTTGTGGATTATTTTTAGGACCATTGTTTGGTGGGTGAGTGTTTCAAGGTTGGCTTGTGTCAATCGTACGTTTTTATATAGAAAATAAATAGATAATTACAATTTGAATGAAAATTTTATAAACCAAAATAAAAAAACATACATTTTCATTAAAAACCCTAAATTTTAATAGAAAATGAATGAAATCAAGTGCCAAAAAAAAAAAATGCAAGTTACATGTGGTAGGATGCTCAGAATATATTAGGTCAAGTCATATACCCAATGAAACTTCTAGCATCTAATTTCTTTAGCTACTCGAATAGAAATAATTAGGCAATTTAATAACATTTAGTTTTTTTAAAAAAATCTATATATAGAACACCTGATAGGGTTGGGTAATGTTTTCTTTTTGCATTGGTATTAGGATTGGGGGAAAAAGTCAACATGATTTGTAAAACACTTTTAGACTTTTTAGAGTAGATTTTTTCACATTGCTAGTTTTTGGCCCACAATTTTCCTTCTCGTGCCCGATTATATATCACCAAATGTAAGATTATGAAGATTAAATATGGATACACCTATATGAGATCAATTAGATATTGTAAATAAAAACTATGGTACATTTTTATTTCGATTAGAGCCATGCATGAAGTATCAGAATATATTTGTACAAAAGGTTTATATCAAATATGTCATAACTAAAAAGTACAAATAAGGGTGACACTTTATATTAGTGTATGCACAACATGGCTTATGCATGGTAATACAACATAATATAACAATACAAGTCTTGAAACTAATGACGTCTCCACCAACGATGCAATGTAGAAGATTGTTGATGATGCCCTCCAATTGCATACATTCAAGGAAAGGGAGAACAATTGGCTCCCCTTGCTACTATTTCAAAGAATGTTGCATTTTAGGTATGATAGGTAAATAAAATAGTCCAATATTTTATATTTATTTACAAAAAATCTTTGAAAAAATATACGATATTTTAAAAAATATTATATTATTTAAAGAGATTAATATAAATGATAAACAAAATGTAATTTCTTTTCCTTTCATTTTTATTTCTTTCTTGAAATTTCTATTTTAATCGTTATGCTTTCCCTAATCATGTAATAATAGACTTGGCTTAGTATTCAAAAGACCAATCTAAGATGTGTATATTAGAATAAGCCGAATTATGGAAATACAATTTTTTATCACATTCACCATAAATAATATCATGACCATAAAAAAATTTCACACTTTCAAAATAACTCTGCTTGAGAAGATTGTGTATGAAACCAAAAACTTTCTTAGAAGTTGTAAAATGGGATTATGAAATTTTCTATAAAAAAATGTTTGACAATAAAAAATGTCCTACACCATTTTAATGAGTATAAAATTATATATGCTAAATATAAACAAATTTCTTGAGAGGATTTTGATTCATTGCAATATCATTATTTGAAAATCACATGTGTAATTATGAAACTTGAAAGACTTACAAACCTACCAAATGCCAAATGGCTATAGATTTAGCATCTTGTGTCTAATTTGGATGACAAAAAGTTATTATTGAATTTTTTAACATACTCTAATTTAAAGTAGTAAGCTCCAATTTGGCTCTGCAATGAAAACTCATGATGAGGACCTCCTAAAACCCACCAAAATATGGACTCAAATATCTCAAAAGAATACACAATGATGCTTTATGGGCTTTAATACCATGTAAGATTTGATTGTGGAGATAGAAACCCATGATCTACAAGCCAAATTTAAATCAATATAACAAGAGACAATAGTTTGTAATGATTGTTGGAGTTTTGGGTCCCCTATAAAAAAAACCTATTTTAACCCTTATTAAAAAAACAAGAAATAACAAATATGACATAAATTAACTATGTCCAAGTTATTAATAATGCAATGCAATATAGTAATTGGGTTGCATTAACTACCATGAATATTACATAGGATACCCTTTTTTTTTATAGCCAAGGTGAGCACAAAGGAGTGAGTTACACAATGATAAGTTGTGTTGTCTAATTGCATGATAATCAATATGAAAAATAATCACCCAATAAAAGGTGGACATGTAATACTGTGTTAAAACCACAAAAGGTGGATCACCCACCAAAGGTGGAGTTAAATGTCCATTGAGGACTGATCACCCTCCATAATAGAAAAGGTCATCCACTATAAGTGGCCATGATAAAATAAAAACATGATAATCCTAGATAGTGAAAAAATGCTCCAACTACTCATACCTAACTCTCAAAGCAAGCCTAAATGTAATTAGGACCTAGGTGTGAATTAACTGAAGTGAAATTCCTTCAATACACCAACACTAGAGTTTGTGAGTGACTTGAATAAGTTTTCAAATAATTTTATTTTATTTTAAAAGAAAAATATTTAACAAGATGGCCTTAGTATCATAATCTCCTCTTAGTGCCTTAACTTTTACTAGCCACCTAATGAGAAATTCTAAATTGTTTTACATTGTGATTCGATATTCCATTTTGAACCTAATCAATTGAAACTTTAAAGAAAAAAAATAATTAACTACCTTTTCTACAAATAATTTGTTTAGATTATTAAAAATGTATATAAACTTTCCATCCAAATTTATACAATGGAGTTCATAGTGTAAAAGAGAAAGATCATTGGTAGCCTTTTCTTTGTTATCTATATTTCTTGTCGCTAATGTATAAATATTTTCTTTTCCACTTACTATTCTCTACACATTCATATTCCTTAATTCCATTTGGATTTTCATTCTCCAATTTTGAAAATTAAAACCAAAATACTTATCTAATATAATTTACATTCACAAAGTACAAACTCTTATAAAAATGTACTCTCCAAGATATGAAACATCAAATTTATCAAGGAAATCATTGCATCTTTGTTAAAGTAAAATAAAAAAACTTACCACCATAATCCTTATTACTCTATATTTTGGTTAAAAAATTTTCAATAATATATTCTCTTCTATCTTAAATGGTTAATGGATTTATTTTGAATCATCTAAAAGACCAATTTCTAAATATTTGGTTATTATTTCATAAAACTAAGCCCCACAAGTTTCAAGGTTTCCTATATTTGTATAAGATGATATTATAAATGAAAAAATGAATAAAACATATAACATGATCCAAATAATTTTAATTTATCTTTGATTCCAAATATTTGACATCCCTTCTAAATAAAAATTCTCTATTAAAATTCACTATTTTAACCACAATTTTCCATATATCATTATTATTATTTATTTATCATTCACCTTTTTTATTAGGTGAAATGACCCTTTGAATCAGATAGAGATAATATATTTATTTGGCTTCCCAAACATAGAGCAAGATGATGTTCCAATTCAATACATCATACTTTCTAGAAGTTACCATTAGAGTCAATTAATAAGTAGTCTAGTTAAATAAGGAAATGATAACATAATGAGCATCAAGTAATTGTTGCATACTATGGTGTCCATGATTTCCAAGATTCCTGGAATGAATGTGCCACTTATGATGAAGGTACTAGTAATGGGAAAATGAGTCCAAGGCATATACTCTTTCCAGATCAGACATGCTTTTGTAAAAATCCACATATTCTTTTTAGTATGCTTTGAAAATTTCAAAGAAAATTCAAATTTTTATGTAATTCCCCACAAGCAAGTTCATTTGTGAAATTCCCTTGGTGTGAAATCATTTGTCCTTCACATCAATGAATAGCTTAATATTGAAATTTTGGGTTTTGTCCTAAATTAATGGTGAAGATGACAAGTATAATCAATTTTGAATTCAATTAAATTGTGTAACTTTCCAATCAAACTCATAAATCTATATTTAATAAGTTTTGATTCCAATCCATTTCTCATGATAAAGAATGGAACACTTAGAATTCATAGCATAAAGGATTACATATACATGATTTTATGACATTTGTTTAAGAAAAACTTAAAGTTTTGTCTTAAACATTCAACTTACTTTTTATTTTTTGATAAATGAAAATGGATATAATTATCTTAAGTTAAAACAAAAGACCAAGCTACATGTATTTTTATTTGTGCAGTAATTAGAGGTAGAGAATAATGTAATTAGAGGTAAAGAACAATACATCCATGAGGGAAAATTTTAGAGGAAATGCCTCAAATTTTAGAATGAACTACCATAGACTAGAATTAGAACCTTTATTTGAGCCCATTTGGTAAGGTTTTCTACACCCTAGAAGAGGCTCACTTGAGGCTTCCATCGACATGACTTGTAGATTTATACAATCTATGTGCGAAGAAGAGCACCTAGAAAGTGGTGAATAACTATCTATTAACTGGCTATTTATACAATCTATTAATGACATAGGTTCTTGCCCCTCTAAAATTAATTTACTTAAAAATATATTTTAAATATAATATTTTTAGTCTTGTAGATGTTAAAAGTAATTTCCTTTCTTTTCCTTTCAATAATTAAAAGTTAATAAATATATCTATAGATTTAAATATGTTAAATTTTAGTAAAGATAATTGTAGATTTAAAACATATATTTTATTATGATTACACCAAGATTCAAAAACCATCACCACCTCTTAAGCTCATAAGTTCTGATTAAGTATAATCAATATTATCTTACACATTTCTAGAAAATAGAATAATAAATAAATAACATATATGATAAATATAATAAATATTTAAACACACCAACTTTCTAAAATGTATAATTTAATTTCCCAAGTATCACTACAAGTGTAGTTGCACAACCATTTTTGGTATATACTTTTGAAATGCATCAATCTCCTCTTATATATATTGCAAATGACACATGGAGAGACGTGTCTCCTCATGAGACATCTCTATCCATTATAATCAATAAAATAATAAATTATATAATGTCTCATATAAATATATATAATTCACACACACACACACACACACACACACACAATGTATATGTATATGTATATGTATTTATGTATTTATGTATGTATGTATACATACATATATATTTACATGTCTATATTACATAAAATTAAATTAATAAACATATTTTAGAATTATTAAAATAAACTTAAATTAAGTTTAATTTATTACACTCTGATGGGGAGTCTAGTTGCTACAACAAACTTAGGGTTGCACGTAGTAGCTCATGAAGCTTCTATGACAACCTTAGGTTGCTCACAATAGGCAATGTGTTGTTGTGACAACATCCTAATTGCTGGGGGGTGGGGGTCCTAGCCCTACTTCTCACAAATATTTTAATTTTTTTAATTTAAAAAATGAAAAAAATACCAAAAAAAAATACTAATAAATGGTTGGAGTGGGGTTTTCGTTGCACCAAAAGACTAATCTGTCAATGCCTAACACAACCACTCAGCTATAGTACATAGGAGGTGGTTAAGCCCTTGTCATGAATCCTGAGGGGAGCACTCAAAATTTTCTAAAAATATCCCCCTCAGCTTTACTCGAGGGCCTGAGGATTCAAACTTATGACCTAGCTCTAATACCTCTTGTTAGAGTGGGGTTGTTGTTGCACCAAAAGACCGATCTATCAATGCTTGATACAACCACTCAACTTATAGTACATAGGATGCGGTTAAGCCATTGTCATGAATCCTGAGGGGAGCATTGAACAAATTTCTAACATAAATATATTACTATTTTTAAAAATATATATTTTTTGTTTTTCATAGATTGTTACAATATGATAAGGATAAAATTGCCAACTAATTATAAGTATTTTGTTTAGAATTTTCTTCTTGTTTTTTCTAATGAATAATTCAATAGATATTTTGATTTGAATTAAATGCATGAAAGAAGATTTGTTTGCTAATTTCTATTGGAGTTTTCTATTGAATTCTTCTTCTGTTATCTTCAAACCCTAGTTGATAAAATTATTTCTTTTTCTAAATTTCTATTTTAGATATGTTTAAGTCTTCAATAGTAAAGATCTATGTTAAATCACAAAGGTTTTCATTTCAAAATAGGTTTTTAACTCCAATTTTTAAAGTGTGAATTCATTTGTTCCATAGTTTGATTCCATATATTTCAGTAGAAATCCAACCATCATAGGCACAAAGTAGATAAATAACCAAGATAGACTCCACAATGGTTTCGCAAACCTTGCCTTGATCTAATGCTAACAATCTAGTCAATTTGTGTGTGCTTGCAAATCCAAGGTTTTGGTAAACTTTCAATAAAACCTCTTTCTTCAATTCCAAAATTGCTCCTCCAAACCTATGTGTGGAGAAATGAGCTAAAATTTCCCAATAAAATACTCTAACCCCATTAGGGTTTCTATTTTCTAATTTGCAAAAGTCATTTATTTAACCAATTACTTTTTAATTAATCCTTTTGTGCACACTTAATACATCTTTAAATCAAAATATTACTTTATTATTTTTCTCCACTTTATTTGATATTACATGTTTAATTGACTAAAGCTACCAAACATTGACACTCCCGCTTAGTTAGGAAGGATAAACAAGAATATGAACATATTACCTCAATGTAAAAATGGCTTATGGAATGTCAACTCATTTGACATTTAAAAGTCAATTCATTTGACTATTAACATTTGATATTTATATGCCAACTCAAATGATGTTAGAATGTCAACTCATTTGAATTTTTGGTTTCTTGAATATCAACTCATTTCATATTTGAATGTCAACTCATTTTTCATTTGACTGAAGTTATTGTAAGATCGCCACCTTACAATAACTTCTATGGATAAAAATGCATTTTGAAGTCATCACTTCCTCATGATGTACATAGGGGTGGGATCTAAATAGCTATGAAGTATATTCATGAATCACAATCCTCTTGACTACTACAATTTATTGATCACTAGATAATCCATATCAATAGAGTCTACTCCCTTTGAATCAATAGAAGTGAAATCATTGAAGACCGAGCCATATCCTCTATGTGCTCCCTCTCTTTCAAAGATTCTTCTAATGAAATGTCACTCTATTCTCAAACTGATTATATCTATTTATCTTTTTATTTCATTATCAATCCCCATTATGGTTTCCCTTAAGGGGTAGTTGATTCAAAATACCATCCAATATATACAAATTAACATTAACTTTATTATATAAATAATTACCAATCATGGGATATAAGCTACTTATATAATATCCTATTGTCTTACCTTGCCCGATGACATGGGCCCATAGTTTCTATGTGGTGGATATCTGCTATATATCTCGCCATATAACCCTTATCGTGTAAGGAAAATTAAAAAATACATCCTTTGGTACCAAATCTGCTTGTATATAGTTGATGCCATTATACTTGATCAGTTCCCTTTCGAATAGACCTACACATGGACTTGCATGAGGATCATGGGGTATATTATTGTGTTGCTTCTTATTCCTTTTTCTTGGTTCTTCACTACACATCTACACCTTCTCGCCAATCGACCTATTTGATTTTTGACTTAGTTTTAATGCATGAGGGAGCCAAATGGATGCACATGGAATCAAAGCATATTGCCTTGTTCGAATGCTTATCTTGAATGCATATATTGCCTTCATTTCCCTTCTATTAATTCCATCTACCAATGATGCTTCAAATTATTCTCTTGTGCTTCTAACAGTGCTTTGTATAACTCTCAAGAAGTCTGTAAGTTCTTATTCTTTTCAACTAATAATCCTCTACTCAGTTTGTAAAGGAGAATTAGGTGTTTCACCTATCTTTGAAAATAAAAAACATTCTTTTATCTCTATTTATAATTTCAAATGGGAAAGTCTTAAATAAGATATGATTATGAATCATTGTACTCTTGCTAATTTCATTTTCAACCTTCAATTTGATACATTTGTACTTGCCATTAATAGCATGTTAATTTTCCATAGATCACTACAAATGTAGTTGCATTGTCATTTTTGGTATATACTTTTCAAATGCATAAATCTACTCTTATATATATATATATATATATATATAGTGAATGACATATGGAGAGACATGTCTCCTCCCAAGACATGTCTATCCATTATAATTAATAAAATAATAAATTATATAATATTTCATATATATATAAAATTAACACACACACACGTGTGTGTGTGTGTGTGTGTGTGTGTATAACATATATTTTGTCATGATTGAACTTAAATACAAATACCTTCACCAACTCTTAGGCTCATAAGTTCTGATTAAGTATAATCAATATCATCCTACATATCTTTAGAAAATGAAATAATAAATAATAAATATATATAATAAATATAATAAGTATTTAAACACACCAACTTTCTAAAATGTATTAATTGATTATTAAATATTTATCATTTTTATTCAATTTTTTTAACTATGGATGCACAAAATTTTTGCAAGAAAAGAAATAGACATTGCATTTCTAATTGATTAGATTTTATTGAAATATTAAAATTTTTCCTATTAACTCAGCTCTTTATCTAAATTGATGTATTAGCAACGTAGGCTTCTACTCCTCTAAAATCAATTTACTTAAAAATATCTTTAGACTATTTTCAGTCTTGTAGATATTAAATTTTTTTTTCTTTCAATAATTAAATTTTGATAATTAAATTTATAGATTTAAATATGTTAGATCTTAGTAAAGATGGATACAAATTTAAAACATATATTTTATTGTGATGAAACCAAAATACAAAAACATTCACCGCCTCTTAGGCTCATAAGTTATGATTATTATCTTAGATATTTCTAGAAAATAAAATAAAAAATAAATAGCATATATGATGAAATTAAAATAATAAATTATATAATGGCTCATATTAATATATATAATTCTCACACACATGTATATATTACATATATAAATGTGATATATATATATATATATATATATATATATACACACACACATATATATATGTGTATATATGTACATATATATACATACATATATACATATATATGTATATATGTACATATATGTATGTATATATATATAGATATACATATATGTACATATACACACACACACATATATATATGTATATATACATACAAATATATATGTGTGTGTGTGTGTACATATATATACATATATATATGTATATATGTACATATATGTATATATGTACATATATGTATATATGTACATATATATACATATATATATATATATATATATATATATATGTACATATATATATATGTACATATATATATATATATATGTACATATATATACATATATACATACATGTATATGTATACATACATATATACATATATGTGTACATATATACATATATATCTATGTACATATATACATATATATGTATATATGTATATGTACACACACACACACACAGACACATACACACACACTATAGTCTCATAGGTTTAACCAATTGAAGATACCAAACATTGACACTCCCTCTTAGTTAGGGAGGATAAACAAGAATATGAACATATTACCTCAATGTAAAAATGGCTTATAGAATGTCAACTAATTTGACATTTAAAAGTCAATTCATTTGAATATTAATATTTGATATTTGTATGCCAACTCAATTGACATTTGAAAGTCAACTCATTTGAATTTCTGGTTTCTTGAATATCAACTCATTTCATATTTGAATGTTAACTAATGTTTTATTTGACTAAAGTTATTGTAAGATCATCATCTTACAATAACTTCTACCAATACAAATGAATTTTGAAGTCATCACTTCTTCATGATGTACATAGGGGTTAGGTTCAAATAGCTATGAAGTATATTCATGAATCACTATCCTCTTGACTACTACAATTTATTGATCACTAAATAATCCATATCAAGATGATCTACTCCCTTTGAATCAATACAAGTGAAATCATTGAAGACTAAACCATATCTTCTATGTACTCCCTCTCTCTCAAAGATTCTTCTAATGAAATGTCATTCTGTTATATCTATTTATCTTTTTATTTCATTATCAATCTGCATTATGGTATACAAATAAACATTAACATTATTATATAAATAATTACCAATCATGGGATACGAGTTACTTACATCATATCCTATTATCTTACCTTGCCCGATGACGTGGACTCGCAGTTTCTATGTGGTGGTTTTCTGCTATATATCTCGCTGTATAACCCTTATTGTGTAAGGAAAATAAAAATATACATCCTTCGGTACCAAATGCGCTTGTATATAGTTAATGACATTATACTTGATCAATTCACTTTCGAACACACCTATGCATGGACTTGCATGAGGATCATGGGGTATATTATTGTGTTGCTTCTTATTCCTTTATCTCGGTTCTTCACTACACATCTATACCTTCTTGCCGGACTTATGACTCAGTTTTAACACATGAGAGAGCCAAATGGATGCATGTGGAATCAAAGCATGCTACCTTTTTCCAATGCTTATTCAAAATGCATATATGCCAGTGACACGTAGAGTTTGAGGGTTTGCAAAAAAAGATCTTCCATAGTGAATTACTTTCCTAACACGAAATTGAGTTAGCAGAAATTGTGTCATATTGAATTTTTTAACCTCTTCTACGTGATCTCAGTCTCTAATTTAGAGTAGTAAGCTTCCATTTTGCTTTGCAGTCAAAATTCACAATGAGGACCCTTTGAAACCCACAAAAATATAGATTCAAATATTTCATAAGACTACACAATGATGCTCTAAGGGCTCTAATATCATATAAGATTTGACTATGGAGATAGAAATTCAAGACTAAGAAGCCAATGTAAATCAACAAAACAAGAGTCAATATTTTGTAATGGTTTTTGGGGGTTTTGGAAACCCTATAAAAAAAACTATTAAATAACCCTTAATTGAAAACAAGAGACAATAAATATGACATCAATAAACTATATCATTAATAGTAATGTAGTACAATTTAGTATCTAGATTGAATTAACTGGAATGAATATTACATAGGATGTCCATTTTTTGTATATCCAAGGTGAGCACAAAGGAGTGAATTAGACAATGATAAGTTGTGTTGTCTAATTTCATGGTAATAAATATGAAGAATAATCACCCTATTAAAAGTGGACATATAATAGTGTGATAACACAAAAAATATGGATTACCCACCAAAGATGGAGTTGAATGTCCAATATGAACTCACCCTCCACAATAGAAAAGACCACTGACTATAAGTGGTCATGATAAAACAAAAACATGATAAGTCTACATAATGCAAAAATGCTTCAACTACTCCTATATAACTATCTAAGCAAGCTTAAGTGTAATTAGGACCTAGGCATGAATTAACCAATGTGAAATTCCTTGAATACACCAACACTAGAGTACATGAGTGATTTGAATAACTATTACAATAATATTATTTCATTTTAAAAGAAACACATTTAACATGATGGCTTTATTATCATAATCTCATCTTAGAGTCTTAACATCTACTAGCCACCTAATGAGAAATTTTAAATTTCTTATGGGGTTTGACATTGTGATTCTATATTCCACTTTGAACCTAATCAAGTGAAACTTTAAAGAAAAAATTGATTAACTTCTTTTTCTCTAAATAATTTTTTTACATTATCACAAATGTATATAAAATTTTCATCCAAATTTATTTAATGAAGTTCATAGTCTAAAAGAGAAAGAGCAATGCTAGCCTTGTCTTTATGATCTATATTTGTCATCCACAATCTATAGACATTCTCTTTTCCACTTACTATTCTCTACACATTCATAGTCCTTAATTCCATCTCCCATTTAAAATTCTAAAACTAAAATACTAATCTAATAGTATTTCCATTCATAAAGTATAAACTCTTATAAAAGTGTACTCTCCAGAATATGCAAAATCAAATTTATCAAGGAAATCATTGCATCTTCATTGAAGTAAAGCGAAACAACTTACCACCAAAATCTTTATTACTCTATATTTTAGTTGAATTTTTTCAGTAATTTCTTCTATTCTTCCTTAAAAGATTAATAGATTTATTTTAAATCATATGAAGGAACAATTTCTAAATGTTTGGTTATTATTTCATAAAATTAAGCCCCACAATTTAAAGATTTCCTATATTTCTATAAGATGGTATTATAAATTTAAAAATATTAAAATATATAACATAATCCAAATAATGTTCATTTATCTTATATTTCAAATATTTTTATATCCCCTCTAAATAAATAATCTGTATTAAAATGCACTATTTTTACCATAATATATCTTCATTATAATTTATTTATTGTTATGCTTGTAAATTACATGTGCCCCTTATTGGTTCAATGAGACATTTATAGCTTCAAATGTGATGTATGAAAATAGGAATAGATCAAAAAAATTATTAGATAAATTTGAGGAAGGATTTCACCAATTACAAAAAGTAACTATTCAAATAAACAAGAGGAATGAACTCACATTAAATGAGACCAGCAAAACTTAAAAAGGGAAAACCCTTTTTTGAGGGAGAGGATTCAACTTCAACCAAAAACTCACAAGATCAAGGGTTTGGACCCAACAAAGGATCACATAATAAAAATTGATGGGTCTAGGAAAGAACCTCAAACTAATTTCCTACAAAATTATCTTCATATTAGAGAAAAATATAGATGATGAAGTAGAATTTTAAAAGATGCCTCTATGAACTAGAAAGAACCAAAGTAGACAAGTATTAAAATTGTTGATATATATATATATATATGTTGGTATAATTTTGAGATGAGAAAATAAACTAATTTACTCTAGTATGCATTGTAGATCGAACAAAAAATAAATAATAATTTTAATTAATGTCTAAATTCCTATTAACTCAAATTCTAAAATTTCTCTTTGAATTGTTTATTCTATAATCACTTAAATA
The DNA here is from genome assembly GCA_028749045.1 of Cupressus sempervirens. NCBI lineage: Eukaryota > Viridiplantae > Streptophyta > Pinopsida > Cupressales > Cupressaceae > Cupressus > Cupressus sempervirens. The sequence goes on from CM053793.1 coordinate 148,271,471, forward strand.
AACTATTTGTATGCGAGAAAACATATTATTGTATAAAGAATAATTTTATTTAAATTTCTTTTCAAATAATATTATATCAAGACACTTACAACTTCTTTAGAATAATTAATTTAAAATAATTTATTAACAATTTATACTTTTTATTAATATCATATACTATATTGAAAACTTAAAACAATAATTTAATATATAATTTATTTATTTATTTAGATAAAGGAAGTCATTGATGCATTCTAGTGGATTCAATTATAAAACTAATGAAGCAACTTGGACCATATACAAAGATGATCAAGTTGATGTTACTACTAGACATGTACACAAATAGATCAAACAATCAGTGTTACTAACCTTAAACATATAGATATTATTTATTGTGTTTAGCAGATGTTAACTAAGGTGGGGGGGGAGGGGGGGCGATAGATTCACTTGATTCTAATTTCTTGAAGATAGCACCCATGGTTGCAAGAGCATGGGATGTCCACAACTGCTTGATAACAATAACATCGTTCCCCATAGAAGATCCACCTACATAATTATTTATTGATCTCAAGGAAACTAATGGGCTGTTCACAATCTCGCAGACCTAAAAACCAAGAAAAAAAAATTAGGGAGAATATAAATTCCTAACAAGAAACACTTAATAAAAGCTCTAGTAATCATAGCATCACAATTGGTGCAGTTGTAGTGTAAATGGAGTTGACATTTAACTTGGTTTGAAGAAAGTTTCTATAACCCACATTCTTCACATAGAAGTTAGCACTACTTGCCGTATCAACCCTCTTGACCACTTTTTTTCTTAGCAAACATGTATGGGATTTGGCCACACACCTATCCAACTTTATACCCCTATGCAATTTCATTACATCATTAATGACAATAAGTATTCAAGAAAGGGAATTTAATCACACATGGTTACAAATATTCTTATCTTTTCCTCTAAATTTTACAACCACAAACATGTAAAGTAATTGATATTTTATTTTCATAAATTTTAAAATATATGTGATAACTAGTATATAAATACATATCTTGACTCTAATAGAATCGTAAAATTACAACGTGATTTAAAAAATATTATCAATCAAATTTAATAGACAATTAGACAAAATAAATATATATAATTTACACATGAACACACACATGCAAACACGCACGCGTGCGCGCGCGCACGTGCACACACACACACACACACAATAGTCTTATAGGTTTAACTGACTTAAGCTAGCAAACATCAATAGTATTGATTGATTATTAAATATTTCTCATTTCTATTAGTTTTTTCACTATTGATGCACAAGATTTTTGTAAGGAAAAAAAAGACATTGGATTTATGATTGATTAGATTTTATTGAAATACTTTACATTTTTTCTATCAACTCAACTCTTTATCTAAATTGATGTATTAGTGACATAGGTTTCTCCTCCTTTAAAATCAATTTAGTTAAAAAGGTCTTTTCAATAGACTATTTTCAGTCTTGTAGATGTTAAAATTAATTAATTTTTTCTCCTTTCAATAATTAAAACTAACTTAAAATGCGAGGTTTGTAATCTCATAGGTGAATCTTCCTTGCCACCACCAAATTTCTGACATCAAACAAAATCAAATACATGCTATTTCTTATATAGAGCAAGAAATGATAGAAAAGACGAATTAAGATTACCTAATTAATTAGATACCTCCCATTACCACATGGTAGTGTGTGCAAACTATGTCAAAATGACCACATCACCAATACATAGAGTTTTATGGTTTTTGTTGCCAAATCTTCCATAGTAAATTACTACCCTCACACGAAAGTGAGTCAACAACAACTGTGTTGTCTATGCTGGATTCAACTATGAATAAATGCCTTAAATTTGAAGATATAAAGAAAAAGCTCTTATGCTATACTGACAATCAAAGAAATAAAAAAATAAAGCATAAAAAACAAATGACAAAAATCACAATAAAAAGTCTATTTTTTTATTGAATGTGTATTTCTAAAATTAAAAATTACATTATAAAGAAAAACCAAAACATTTAACCTTGACTATTGATCAAGGAAAGTAGTAAAAACTACAATAAAAAATCCTAAACAATAACATGTAAAGAGATTGCATGAAAATCAGAGTTTTGCATAATATGCAAACTAATTAACAAATAATTAAAACTAATGTCTATGAGGATAACTACAAAATGCATTTTTACTAAGCATGAACAAATAAAATAATCTAAATTAAGACCGATGAGGTAGACCCATGCAGTGAAATTGAGTGTAGAACTTAAACTTTAAAAAATGGTGGTAATGCATTGTGAGCGCATTCTACTCATGAGTGATGGAACTAAAGCTTCATGAGTAGTGCATGCATGCATGGTGAATGCATGCCTTTAATCTCTCCCTACATGAAAAATTGGAATGAGACTAAGTTGAGTTTTAAAGGTAGTAAAACTGGATGTAGTGAGAGCTTTGGTGAAGATGTCAACAACTTGCTCAGAATTTGGGCAAAGCTATAACTGCACTATATCATTCTAAACAAAATCTCAAATGAAGTGATGGTGGATTTGTGAAGAACCTCCTTATAGAAATATCGTGAGAATGCTCGAAATAACAGAATACAAAGTGATAGCAGAACTCAGAATGAATCTACTGATCGCAGGCCACTTCGAGGGGGTAACCTCCTTTGAGCAAGCTCAATACAATAAATTCGTCCGTGCCCATCAAGGGCTTCAACCTATTCTTATATACTGAGTACGATCTAGAAAAGTAATACTACCTATGCATGTGGGATAATAAAATATACTCACGGGACGACTTACAAAGCATATGCGTCCAACAACACTACTCTAACAAAATAAACAGAAGGAACACACAGGTTCCTAACAGGATTCCATGTGCTTTGATCTAACATGAAACACTAAATTCTTGGTCATTGCAATGACACTACTACTATCACAAAAAATAAATGTAGGATGTTCTTGAACCAAATGCAAATCTTCTAGAATCATTTGAATCCATAACACTTGACAACTAGCTATTGTTGCTGAAATATATTCAACTTATGCTGAAGAGGGAGCTATAGTTGCTTGCTTCTTAATACTCAATGAAACAACTCTAGAACCAAGTGATAAAATATAACCAAAGGTTGATTTTTGATCATCTATTGAACTGACCCAATTAGAGTCTGTGTAATCAACCAGCTCAAACTTATAATTGGGAGAAAAATGAATACCAAAATTTTGCGTACCACTGATATACTTTAAGATTAGGATCATGTGGATCTTGCATGAACCAAGAAATACATAATATTAGGTCTCATTTTAGTAAGGTACATGACGCTCCCTACCAAATTTTTGTATAATGTAGCACCAACATGAGGACTTGGATCATCCTTAATTTAACTTTTCACCAAGGGCTACAAGGGTGGAAACTATTGTGCATGATATCATTCTAAACCATTTCATTAAATCAATAACATACTTGGTTTGAGAAATAGATATACTATTAGGTTGTTGCTGCACCTCTACCCTAGGAAAATAATGCATAAGTCCTAGATATGACATCTTGAATTCTTGTTTCATTTCAACTTTGAAATTCTCCATGAGAGATGGGCTATTACCTATAAAAATGATATCATCAACATAAAGGAAAATAATTAGAATATCATTACCAACATGTTGGACATAAAGGGTTGGCTCTAAAGGACTTTGAAGGAATCCTTTCTTCAAGAAATAACTATGAATTCATGCATACCAAGCATCCGATACTTGCTTCAACCCATAAAGTTATTTTTTTAGCTTGTAAACCAAGTGTTATTTTCCTAAAATTTCATACAAAATAGGTTGATCCATAGAAACCTATTCATCAATATAACCATTTGGAAAGCTTATTTTACATCCATATGATAGACTAGCCACTTGTTTTAAGTAGCAATAGACAATTATATAATTTTAATTGTATCAAACCTAGAAACTAGAGAAAAAGTCTCTAAATAATCTACTCCAAGTGTTTGTGCAAATCCCATGGCAACTAGTTGAGCTTTGTGTCTTTTCATGAAACCATCAACATAAGATTTCACCTTGCAAATCCATTTGACACCAATCACCTATTTGTTTTTGGGAAGTGGAACTAAATCCCATGTATCATTTTTCTCAATGGTATGCATCTCTTCATTCATAGCATCAATCCACATTGGTTCTATCAGAGCTTCCTCATACACAAAAGGTTCAACTTGAATGGAACTTACTATTGCAAAGTTAGCAAATGGATCCATAGTAGAACCTCTCTAATATATTTCATTTAAACTTCATACCTTTTGTGAGGAACTTGGCCTAGATTATGAGTTTGAACTTTCACCTGAAGAGGAACTTGGTGGACTTGGGCTTGAGCTTCCACTTGAGCTTTTGGGGAGAGTAGGGACCTGAACTTCTTCATTACCCATGATGAATAGTGTATATTTTTGAACTTTTTTTCTTTCCGTTGTCACACTCCCCCTTCATCAAAAACCACATCTCAAATAATTATCCATTGCTTTGTGTCAGGTTCATAAAGTTTATATCATTTGGAGGAATCAAAATATCCCACAAAGCTATAAATTTGGATTTGACATCAAACTTTTTCCTCTTTTGAACATGAACATGAACATATGTAGGGCAACTAAATACACAAAAGTGAGCTACTAAGGGTTAGTGTTCACTCTAGTCTTCCTTTGGAGTGATATTCTTAAGCACCTTTTTTGGGCTTCAATTCAAAATATAAACTATGGTTTCCACTACAACTCCCCAAAAAGAATTTGGAAGTTTCTTAGACTTTAACCTACTTTGTACCATCTCTATAATGGTATGGGTCTTTCTTTATGCAATATCATTCTCCTATGGGTAAAGGCTCTGTAAACTATCTTTGAATGTCATGCATCTCACAAAAATTTGTAAACTCTTTCTCACCCTCTATCTATTATGAGTATTTTAATGGAATACACACTTCTCTTTTCTGCCATAGTTGTAAACTACTTGAAGCATCCAAGTGCTTTAGATTTCTACTTAAGAAAATGAACACATGTGTGGTGTGTGAAATCATCATTAAAGGTCAAAAAATAGATATTCTTACCCAAGGATTTCTCTTGCACAACACCACAAATGTCAAAATGCACAAGCTCTAAAGGAGATTTTTCCTTCCATGACTTGTTCACCGGAAAACTTTCTCGATGTTTCTTACCAAGAGTACACCTTGATAAAAACTTCTTATTTTTCTTGAATGACAGGAAGTTCTCTCACCGTGTCCTTTTTTTGAAGCAAACTGAAGCCTTGAAAATGTAATTGACCATATCTTTGATGCCATAACCATGAATCATCTGTGGTTTCCTGAAGAGAATGCATATTAGTGGAAACTAAAGTGAGAGGAAACAATCTATTCTTTGTCATACAAGTCTTTTCTACAAGATGGTAGTCAGCTAATTTATCAAAAACTTTGTAGCAGTTATACTAAAAAACAACCTTATATTTTTTTGCAACAAATTTCCCAATACTCAAAAGATTATATTGAAACTTGGGCACATACAAAGTGTCATGAATATAAGTAATTTCTCATTGCTTAGTTTTCACTGCAAGGGTACCTTTTTCCCATAACATCAACCTTTTTATCATCACCAAGTTTTACTTGACTTCTCATAGATTCATCTAATTTGATAAAGAGATTAGATTTACCTATCATATGATTTGAGCACCCGCTATCAAGAAACCATATGTCTTTTTGAGGTTATTTTTTCAAATTGCATGTAAAGAATGTGGAGTGCTTTGCATCTTCAAGAGATTCTTTAGTATTGTTGGCTCTTGACTTATTCAAATAAGATTTTTTCTTTCCATATTCAAATTCATAGTGTCCATACCTTTCACAATATCTACACTGGATGCTTCTGTGATCCTCAGAACTTCTTCCTCTTCCTTGTTGTCTCCCATGCCCTCTTTATCTAGAAGAGTCCCTTTAGCTTTGTTTGATTGAAAAGGGGTTGCAGGCTTTCCTTCAATTTTGATTGTAGACTGGAAGGCTTGCACTAGATTCTCTATTGAACAATGTATGTGCTCTTCATGTGATTGCAAGGAACCTATCAACTCTTCAATTTTTAAGGTAGATGTATCTTTACTTTGTCAAATGGCTATGAGCACTAGATCAAACTTTGGAGTAAGAGATCTTAGAATCTTCTCTACAACTTTTTTCTCTATGATAGTTCTCCTTTGAGTATTAAGATGATTGATAATAGTTTGAGCCCTAGTAATGAACTCATGAGTGGACTCAACTTCTCTCATCCTTAAATTTTCAAAATCTCTTTGAAAGGTTTCAAGTCTCACCTATCTTATCTTGTCAGATCTATGGTATGTTGTTTGAAGGGCTTCCTATGCATCCTTTGACTTTTTCATACCAGCTATATGGGTGAAAATAGACAAATCCAATACAATTTGAATGAGGAAAAGAGCTCAATTATCCTTCATCTTTCCTTCTTTCAACTCACTCTATTGATTCCGTGTTAAGGAATTTAAAGCATTCATATCTGCAATATTAGTGTATCCTCCTTCTACTAATTCTCAAAGACCTTGAGATAATAGTAGTGTCTTCATCTTGATACTCTAGCATTCATAATTGTCTCCAAAAGGCAGTGGAAGCTGGAATGGAAAGTTTCCACCATTTACCATTCTAAAAGATCTTGGAGAAAATCGCTACTCTTCCTACAAGAGAACAATATTCTACAACCTGCTTTGCTACCAATCGAAGATTTAAAATAAAAGCTCATATGCTCTACTGATAATCAAAGAAATAACAAAAATAGAGCATAAAAAATGAACAATAGAAATCAGAATAATTTAAACTCTATTTTTTATTGAATGTGTATTTCTGAAATTAAAGAGCACATTATAAAGAAATACTAAAACACTTAACCTTGATTGTTGATCAAAGAAGATAGTAAAAACTATAATAAAAAATCCTAAACAATAACATGCAAAGAGATTGCATGAAAATAAGAGTTTTTCATTAATATGCAAGCTAATTAACAAAGTATTAAAATTGATGTCTAGAGGCTAACTGCAACATATAGTTTTATTAAACATGAATAAATAAAACAATCTAAATTAAGACCGATGCAGTGAAACTAAGCTTAAAACTTAAACAAATAGTGGTAATACATTGTGAGTGCATTCCGCCCATGGGTGATGGAACTAAAGCTTCATGAGCAGGCGTGCATGGTGAATGCATGCCTTCAAAATGCCAGTTAAGGATTTTTTACCGATTCACTTCGGCTCATCACTAAAATTTTCCTGCACTCTCTAAATAGTCCCAAATGAACCCTTCGACCTATGAAAGAGCAATGAAAAGATATTAACTAGCAAAAAATAAATACAATTAATCAACTAGAAACTTATTAATGAAAAGAGTGGAGTATGATTAGTTAACAACCAGAGATTCGTTGAGTTTTGCTTCATCAGAAAAAAGAGAGCCGAAAAGCCATAGCGTATTCAATGATTGACATAAAAAACTTTGCGCCTTACTTTATGTTTTGAGATTCTCAGTTCTTTACTACTATTTACAGCATGGAATGCTTAGATTTTTTTAATATATGTATTTGGCTTCCAAAGCATAGAGCGATATGATGTTCCAGTTCAATACATCATTAGTTCTAGAAGTTACCATTTGAGTCATTTGATAAGCGATCCAGTTAAACAGGGAAATTCTCACATAATGAGCATCAAGTAATTGTTGCAGACTATGGTGTTCATGATTTTCAAGCTCTCTGGAATTAATGTGCCACTTATGATGATGGTACGAGGAATGGGAAAATGAGTCCAAGGCATATGCTCTTTTCAGACTAGACGTACTTTTATAAAAATCCACATATTCTTTTTAGTATGCTCTGCAAAGTTTGCGGTCAGTTAAACTTTTTATGTACCGCCCCGCAAGTAAGTTCATTTGTGACATTCCCTTGCAGTGAAGTCATTTGTCTTTCATATCAATTAATAGCTTAATATTGAAATTTTGGGTTATGTATTAAATTAATGGTGAAGATAACGAGTATAATTAATTGTCATATTGTTAGCAGAGTTCAACTCAATTGTGTAACTTTTGGATCAAACTCATTAATCTATATATGTAATAAATAGTTGTTCCAATCCATTTCTCATGATAAAGAATGGAACACTACTTGAATTCATAGTATAAAGGCTCACATATCAGGTGAAGTACCTAGACTTTTGAAGAGATCACCCATCTAAGTTTTACTCCAATTCAACACTCTTAAGTAAGTTTATAATGAAAATTATGGAATTTCTATTATTATGTATTTAAATAGACTTCTACATAAGATAGAATATTCTTTGTTAAAATTCTTTGATTCTTAATCAACATATATGATTTTTTACATCTTCAATATATAAAAAATTGATACAATTTTTCTTCCTCTTAAATATATTATTATAACAACTATTAATATTTATAAATTTTTGTATGGTTGTCAAATTGATATACTATTTAATAGGCATACCATTAGGAATAATCGAATAAATGATTGATAAAATGCATGGAAGTGTCGCGAAGATGCATTAAGAATGTTAGAGAAATGATCTTCTAAGGGTCATAACTCAAAGCTTGTGAGGGGTATCAATGAACTCTTAGATGCTACATGACCATTATATTGATGTCTACAATAACCTCTCTCACTTTAGGGAGATTCAATTTATCTTTGAAATTGGTATAATAGTCTCATTTCATGCCAAAGCTTTCAATTTTCCTCAGTAAAATGGTGTGTCACTTTGCATCTTTCTAATCATTCATCATGTTGTTGTTTCATTAACACCATTAGCTTTGGATGGGTGGGTGAACCCTAGTAAACCCCTATATCAACAACAAAGTCACAAGAACATTCACAACCACCACACACTAAATCATCCCCAAGGTGCACTAAGTATGTTCTAGCAACAATCTTGTAAGAGTTGTAACTTGGAGATCATAAGGGGTATCAAAAAACTATCAAATGGTATGAGACCAAGATATTGATATCTTAAATAGCCTCTCTCACTTAAGGTGGATTTATTCTATTTAAAATTGGCACAACAATCATGATTGATGTTGAAACTTGTAATGTTCCTCTATGAATTGGTGCAAAATTGCACATCTTTTGAACCATTCAATGTTGTACCCATTCATCAACACCATTAGCCCTAGATGAACAGGTGAACCCTAGTAACACCCCTATTTTTACCATATAGTTTCTAGAATGTTCACGACCACCACACACTGAAGTGTCCCCAAGGTGTACTAAGCATGTTTGAGTGATCTTTTGAGGGTCATAAGTCAAAGATCTTGAGGGGCCTCAATGAATAGTTAGATGCTAAAGGACTATGATATCACTTTTTATAATAACCTTTCTCGCTTTTGAGATATTTCATTTCATTTTAAATTGGCACAATGATCACTCTTGATGCCAAAACTTGCATTATTCCTTAGTGAGTTGGTACAACACTATGCAACTTTTGAGCTATTTCTCAAGGCACTGATTTGTGAGCACCATTACCTATAGATGTGTGGGTGAACCCTAGTGACATCCCTATTTTTGCCACAAAGTTATTAGAATATTTGTGGCCACCATGCACAAAAGCATCCCCAAAGTACACTAAGTACATGTGAGAAGTGATCATCTGAGGGTCCTAACTTAGAGGTCATGAGGAGTATTAATGGATTGTCAAATGCCATAGGACCATGATATCAATATCTAAAATAACCTCTCTCACTTTAATGATATTTTATTTCACTTTAAATTATCTCATCAATCTCGCTTGATACCAAAACTTGTAGTGTTACTAAGTCAATTGGTGCACCATTATATAACTTTCAAACCATTTATTGTGGTGTCAATTCATTAGTGCCATTAGCTCTAGATAGTCATGTGAACCCTAGTGAAATTCTTATTTTGACCACAGAGCCATTAGAATGTTCATGACCACCACACATCGAAGCATCTCCAAGGTGCACTAAGCACATTTGAGAAACGATTTTCAAAGGGTCATAACTCAGAGTTTATGAGGGTATCAACAAAATATTATATGTTATAAAGACATGTGCTAGAACCCTACAATATCCTAATTCTAAGATATTCAAATTGGTTTTGATTTTGCATGTAACGCCCTACTCAGGAACCTAGGAGAAATAAACCTAAAATGTTACAAAGTTTAGTAAACTTTAAAAAAAAAAAAAATTTAAACAACATCATGATAACCTTAATGCGGAAGCAATATGAACATACAAAGAAAATACACATAAGCAATTATAGATATAGTTTAAATTCCTCAAGGGTTCCTTCACATTGATTTACATTAAGAAGTTTATATTAATTAGTTTAAGTCTCAAGTACAATGTCTCTTGATCATAAAGAAATAACAGATACAGGTAAAAGCACAAACTTGTGTCACCCTTTTGTAAAGGAAAAGGCTAACAAAAGTATAATTGTTCATCTTCAATGACATAAAAATGGTAGTATTATTTAGAATTCGGTAATGAAGTAAATTAAGGAAATATGTTGAAATGGATTAACTTTAAAATTATAATTTTCAATAATTATTTGGAATAAGAATTGGTATATTTTCCTAATTTTTAAAGATAATTTTTTACTTGCTGAAAAATGCTAAAAATTAGGGGTCTAGTTTCCACCACAAAATAATGTTGAAATAAACTTATTTTCCTTTGATCTTATATTATGTTATAGATAACATATATCAAGCAAGAATAATCAAAAATAAATATTGTCTTTAGAGCTAAATTTTATCTTTTATAATGATTCAAAATTAACTCATTTGAAATCGATAGTTTTCATCTCCCACCACATTTTTCAAAATAAATCTTTCCAACCAAAAGAAAAATGATGCATTCTTGAAGAAGACTCTCTCCTCTAGAATGTCGTGTGATTCCTAATTTTTTTTATATGATTTAATAATTTTTTCATTCTCAAACTTGACATCTTCTCGAGTGTTAAGATGCATACTTATAGAACCTTTTACTTACAATATACTATATCTAATTAAAACACTATAAAATCTATATGAGAATATTATTGACTTTGAACTCTATAAAATGGAGTTTACATGTTATTAAAAAATATCATAAGAAATAGTAAGAGTTATTGAAAAATTTAGTTTTCTAAAATAATTTTATTTCTTTAGTAATTGGATAATAACTAGTATAAAACATGCATTTAATAGACATTTCCAATTGGAAAAGAGTAGACAATATATAACTTAGCTAGAGTCAATTTGTTTAGATCATATGTTTGAATAAAATTGATTTTTAGATAGAAATACTCAAATTTAGTCATTCTGATAAGTCAGCCTAAAATGTGACACAACTTTGTAGTTTTACTCATACATAATAGCATACAAAAATGCATAAGTATAACCAATACAAAGAAAGTACATCCAATAAATAACATCCACTACATACATCGTAGGGTATGTGAGATAGATACAATACATTAGAATACATGATAAAATATATACATCAACTCAAAAGAAGTCTCTAGGATAAGAAATAAGAATGATAAAGGCACATCTCCTACAATGAACATCCAATAATAAGTACACCACCAATAACAACACCACCAGAGGTACGAACAAAATCTATAGAGGAGTCTCAGGCTACATACTAGGGAGTGTCATCACATGGTCAAATTACTTGAGCTACCCTAGATTGGTCTCTCAATACACCCCAAACTGTCAATGTGACACATGTGAAAGTAGAAAACCCTCTCACAAAGATTAGGCAAACTAGTCATATTTTCATCCCATTTTCATCCTTAGTCTATACAAGCACTCAAGGCATGGGTGTGGCAAATATGTCTAACTTGTCTTTTTAGTGTGTTTCCCCAAAATATTAATTACTAGATTATCACTTGTTACATAACTTACAATAGGTTACCTTGACACTGACCACTTTGGGTCTCAGACCCCTACTATAAGCCACTCCCAAGGACATGTACCTAGACAACCTCTTCTAAGCACATAAAGCATAGTTGTGTCCCATCCCACAACACCCATAATGATCAAACTTGGTTCCTTAATAGGCAACCTGAAAATAAGCTAGTTCTCCCAACCCAAGTAAACATACATGCACCACATAGAAAAACTCATAAATTCAACGTTTTAATTAAATACAAGCTCGTCATAAATTTGGAGTAGATAAACATCACAAAAGAAATTATGAAAATAAACCCTCTGGTGTACGTCCTAGTTAGCAAACTAAACACTAACAAGAAAAACCATCATGAAATAAAACCACAAACTTCAAATGAAACACATAAAACATACAAAGTTTCATTCACAAATAAACTCAATATGTTTCAATGGTCTAATTTGACGATAAAATTTTTCTCATTGATAATTATTAGAATCATAATTTATTTCTTATATCATTTGTTTGATTATTACCATTTACAATTTTATTTTTATTATAATCCAATTAAATTTTATAATTATTTTAAGTTAACTATAATCTAAAAATAGACTTTTAAAATTAAATTAAATTAAAATAAAATCAATTATATTTTTAGTATTAAAAGAAAATCAATATCATTTTTTCTAAAATATAATTTGATTTAAAATCTTAATACTAATCATAAATATTATAATTAATAAATAACATATAGATATACCTCAATTTACTTTTAGAATTAATAATATCCTAACAACTATTTTAAAATCTAAAATCTAATAATAATAAGATACACACCTTTAAAGAAAATCTTTATGGACCTTTATAAGGGAGGGGGTTATGTGACCCCACTCCCTCTTTCCTCTCTTAAAATGACTTTAGAGAAAACAAGAGCTCTGTTCAAGCTTGAGTCCCTGCCTCTTGAAGAGTGTAGAGTAGATTTTGAAAGAAAATCAATTATCAAATGTTGTCTCTTTTGTTAGATTAGGTGAAAAACTAATCTCCCAAGAACACTTGCATGCATAACTCTGTCACATGGAAAAAGCAAAGAACAGAAGCAAGAAAAAATTATGGGGGCCAAAAGGCCAGAGACATCTTATGGACATGCAAAGAGAAATCTCTATTATGATCTAATAAGTGAATGAAAAAATACAAAGAGGTGAATCCTTATAAAAGGAATCACGAAATGCTAACTAAGTTTGCGCATTATAATTAATATAAAATATTAATTATATGCACCTAAAAGCAAGCTTAAGAACTAGAATAATAAACCACTCAATTAACTAAATCAAGATTATCTAATTAATAAGTGAAACAAAATAATTACTCTAACACCCCCCTTAAGCAAAGCTTGGGAGGAAGCTAACCTAGAAAAGCTATGAAAGCAGAAAAATGGGTCCCAACAACAAGGCCTGATCAGGTACCCAATACAAGGAAATGAACTAGATGAAGTAAACAAAGCCTCCAATCTAGGAAATGTCCCAAAGAAAGGAACAAGAAAGAGCATGAAGCATCTCTAAAGCATAAAGCTGCAAACATTGTCAGAAGAAACTACTAGAACCCCCACTGACATAGTGCATGACCAGGTGGAGAAGACAAAGTCTAAAGAGATGATCAATTGAAGAGGTGACCTCCAAAAGTAGGAATGAATGAGTGTCTATATAGTAGATGAACCATCTCACCTAAATGCATAGGTGCCTAGCCACTACATTCACCTAGTACATAGGAACAAAAATTGAATACGTAGATCACTCAACCGAACCAAGGAAGCAATAGAGCCAACAGGAGAACCCCCCCCATAATGCTAAACAGAGAGAGGGGTGACAAGAACACTGAAATGCAATGCCAAAAACATCTGCAAGAAGAAGAATCAGGAACACCAACAGTGCAATAGAAGTACAAGCATAGGATAAAGGGTGGTGTCACCAACACACAACATGGACTAATGTCATGGAAGAAACATTCACTTGAAAAAGGTAGATGAGCACAAAAGGAAAAACATCAGGACCCCCCATGGAACTTTATAATTGAGTGCGACTACAAACAAACACAAGGTGTACAAGATCTTAGATATACAAAAGAAGGCACTTTATCTCAGTGCGTTTATAGAAAAAAGAATGCAACAAAAGAGAAGCATACAATGCTCAGAAGTCAGAAAGAAGAGTGAGCCAAAAGAACAGAAGAAGAGATCCCAAGACCTGTAGAATCCAAGTAATCCGCAAGAGTGCAAAAGTGCAAAACTCAGAGGATAAAGAACTTGGAGTAGAATCTAGATAAAAGACCTCTACAACTGAATAACTCACAAGACCAGCTTTCCAACAATATTTGGTGAGCCCAAAAAAGAGTTTGGATGAGCAAGATATGGCTCGTGGAAGGCAAAAAAAGAACATCATTGTTGACAACAAAAAATACTATCAAAATAGAAGAGCCAAAAAACCCTAACCCCCATAATCAGAAAGAGCTTTTCGACAATATAAAGAAGTCCAAAAAAAAACCCCGTATGGTCCAGATAGAGAAAAAATAGTGTAGGAGGGTTAGAAAAACTCCACAAGAACAATTTAGAGCCCCCGGGTGCATGGCGCACATAGGGGGCTAAACTTAGGGCTCCCGGTCACCCATGTGACTGTTGTAGGGCTTAAAAACCTTTCAGGCCAGCAGGGCAAAGCGGAGCGGGCTCGGGAGGTGGTGCACAACGATAGGTGGAGCACGAGCCTCGGTGGGCGATGTGCAGGGCAGTGGACGCCGCGATTGGAGGCCAGCAGAGTGGAGCGAAGGCCACGATCAGTGGCGACGAGTCTACCATGAGCGCAGCAATGGTGGAGTGTGGGAGGCACTGCCAGTGGTGGAGGAGCATTGGTGGTGCCTTTCAAAACATTGGCTACGTTTTAAAAAAATTCAAAAAACATTTTTTAAATGATTTTTAAAATATTTTTTCTCAATTTTTGTGCCCGTATGACACTGAAAACCAAAAAAAAATTCATCAGAGCCACATTGTCCAAAATGGACAAATTTTATATGGATTCTAGGGTTTTTGGGTGTTCTGAGCTCAACGGTGATGTCTATTTGAGCCCAAAGTGACCAGAAAAAAAAGGTCCCCCCTAAATCCACATAAAAAGCTTCTAAAACCCTTGAAACCCTCCTACTTCTGAAACACTTCAACGAAACATGAACAATGAGCAACAAGATGGCTCTAATACCGTGTTAGATTAGGTGAAAAACTAATCTCCCAAGAACACTTGCATGCATAACCCTGTCACATGGAAAAAGCAAAGAACATAAGCAAGAAAAAATTATGGAGGCCAAAAGGCCAGAGACAGCTTATGGACATGCAAAGAGCAATCTCTATTATGATTCAATAAGTGAATGAAAAAATACAAAGAGGTGAATCCTTATAAAAGGAATCACAAAATCCTAACTAGGTTTGCGCATTATAATTAATATAAAATATTAATTATATGCACCTAAAAGAAAGCTTAAGAACTAGAGTAATAAACAACTTAATTAACTAAATCAAGATGATCTAATTAATAAGTGAAACAAAATAATTACTCTAACATATTTTTTATAAATTAATGCTTGTAAGCTAGTAGTCCAACTTTCATGGATTTGTCAATGACCATGAACTTTGACGAAACTCAAGACTCATTACAAGTTCAAAGGGTGAACTTTCTATGAGCCCCCTTGTAGAGGTAAAACTTTTAATTGACTTGTTTTCAATCATACATTTCTTGTACATAAGTTTAGGCATTACATTTTCAATTTGAAAGATTTTCTATTTCATAGATATTAATACATTATAATAATTTTATTTTCTTGTATGTGATTCTAGTTTCTTCATGAAATTATTTGCCTTACAAAATGACATAAGTGCTAAGTCTCATTAAATACCTCGAGTTGACATTTGGAAAATAGGATTAAAATTAGCACCAATTTTTTATATATTTAGCAAAAAAATTAAATTATAAAATTTTCAACAATCACAAAAAAAATATTCTTTAATATTTTAGTTAATATAACTTCAATCATTACATAATTATAGTTTGAATTTTTTTAAAGAGTTTATTATATAAATTTAAATATAAGACTTGCAAGTGTTTGCATTTATAAATGTTAAAATCATAGTATATATAAAATCAAAATAAATTACATGTTTAATTTTTTTTTAAAATGAAAATTATTTTGTTTATTTATTATATTAGTCTTTTTAATTCTAACTCTTTACATTGAGATGTATAAAAGATTATTTACATTTATATTTTATATTTTTAATAAAATTGTAATGATTTAAAGTAATCTATAATTATTATAAAATAACTAAATAATTGAATATATTTAGCTTTAAAAATTCAAGTAACATAATGTATTAATAATAATAATAATAATAATATTTTATCCAATGTAATAGAACAATATCTAGTAATAATATCATGCATTTTTTATATAAAAAAATTAATGTAAATGTACAATCTAACTTCATTCAATGTTTCACTTGTATAGTTGGTGGGAAGAATGTGTATTGCATTTTAGTTTGCTAAAGGGGGAAGTCAGTGGGTGAAGTTGGTGCATTTTAGTTTATCTCTATGGATTGAGTGATAGGGATGCTTTAATAAAGGTTTTTGCCTCCTTCCATGTGCTTGTTTCAATTTTATATGTGTAGAATTTAGTAAGAATTTCAATGCAAGTCCTCTTTTCTGCTTTGCTTGCATAAATTTATGTTGTGGGATGATTCAATAATATAGATTTAGTAGTTTGTGTTTATAATCACTGAGATTGTTTTACCAATAACATTGTTTTTGGTTTGGGTACAAATAACATTGTGTTGGGTTGTTTTTTTTTTGGTATAGTGAGATGATTTTGTAGAGGACTCTTTCTCCACAAAAGAAGTGCCTAAAACTTTCGTCATTCCTAATTTTATATACCGTCCCAAATTCTTTAGATTGTGTTAAACCCAAAAATTGAATCCATTCCAATGAAAGCGAGGAAGCCAATGTAATTTTTGGCAGAGATTCAAGGAGATTAAACTCAAATGTTGAAGCAGTTTATTTAGGGGTATCATATGATTCTTCCCTCTAATCTTTGTCATAGTAGTATCTAGATTTGAATAAATTAATAAGGTTAGAGGAACATATGGGATGTTGAGGTAGATTTTGATTTGGCTTTGCATTTTTGTCACTTGGATAGGGAGATTTGGTATGCCACTAGTCTTGATGCTTCTCTACAAAGCATTGTAGTGATTGTTGAAATTGATTTTTTTGGCTATAGGTTGTGACCTATAGTATCATGATTCCAATTACTAGTTGGTGACAAAGCCTGGATGATGAGGAAATAAGTTCAAATTTTTTAGAAATAATAGAAAAAATCATAGTCCTCTAGGCTTCAAAGTCCACACAGAGAATACCCCATTGCCATTTAGAGGGATTGTATAGAAATTAGTATTTTGAAAGAAAAAGAAAAGATGTGCAAGAAGTTTCTAGAAATTAATTTTTGATAATTTTTGGTATCAATAAATCTATTTTACCACCAGGAAAATAGGAATCAGCCAATCAAAAATTAGAAATTAATGTCTAAAAATTAATTTAAAAATAAACCATTGCTAAAACTTTAGCACTTTGACTCTTTGATTATTAAAAATAACTGTGAACCACAATTGGGAGCATTAGTTCCCTAATAATAGGAGGACATGTGTTTCATTTACCACTCCTCCCTTCTCATAGGAAATGGGACCGCATTTTTATAAAGTCATCCCTTTTATAATCTATAATTCTTTTAGTAGTTTTTTTTACTGGTTAACTTTTATAGGAATTAAGAATGGAAGAATTTTGCTATCCCACCATTAATTGTTTAAAATATATTTATATTTATATATTTTTCTAATAACTTTAAAATATACATTTATTTATTTTAAATCTAATGTTATAATCTAAAGGGAAATCATTTTTGGTAATTACATTTAGTTCAATCTTTTTTTTTCTTTTTCTTTTTACATGTTTCAAACATAGGAAAAATTAGATGATTTTGTGGGTTTACTCTACATAATTTCACAATCAAGCCCTAGCTAGTTTAGTGTAAAAAAAATAAAATTTGAAAATCAAATAAGGGAAAAGATTTAATCAAATTGTAAATTCAATCTCTGAAGTTTTTCATCAACTGTAGCTATCTAAGTTATTTATTTATTTTTTCAAGAATTTTCTCCTGTAGAAAAAAAATGAATAAGAATCTAACATCATTCACAAAGAGAGATATGAACTAATAAGATGAGATGACAAATTAAGGTTCAAGCATCCAGAAAACACGAGGCACAGAGATCTTTTCCAATATAATAAACAATTCATTGTCTCTCAAACCATACCTCACACTGATGCTAACAATTTGGCAACTGGGTGAAACCCTTGCTAAGATGAAACTCTTCAAGCTACCAAAAGTTCTTCTTCTCCCAAATCCAAAATTGACTCCCAAAAACTTGTGTGTCCAATAATGACCCGAAAAACCTACTAATATGGAATTCTAATTACCTTCTAGAGTTTCTGTCTCCACTAGTTCTAAAATTATAATTACCTTATTTAATTATTTCATCCATGCACAACTAATCTATTTTTAAAAGTAAAATATTATTTTATTAATCCTTTCGTGCACACTTAAATTGTTTTTCTTTTATTAAAATATTATTTTATTATAATTTATTTATTCCTCAACTTTATTAATTAAAGTACTTTCATAAATGATATTTATTTATTATTTAATTAATAAAGATAACTTAATGCATTATTTAAATGTCACTAATTTTAAATCCTTATTAATTAAATAATAATGCTGCACCAAAATTAAATTTTAATATAGATAATATTTAATTTTCAAATCTTTTTAACATAATTTTCTAAAATTAGGACTTTTATATTAAATCTTGTAATTTAACTAAAAATCCATTTAATCCCAATAAGTAAAAAATGCAAGATCATCCTATCTTAACATTTTCCATTTGTTAAAAAATTAAATAACATTTGATAAATCAATATCATCAATCGATCCAAGAATCATAAATAGTTAATCTATCAAGCAAATCACTAAGTCAAATCTCAAGAAATACATAAGGAAGAACAACCAAACAAAAATCGAAACACATATGTACAAAAGACTCATAGATTTTAAAAAGGGTAGATAGTTTGTTACAAGTCCTCCTTATAGGACACATTTTTAGGTTATGTCTAGGATTAGACGTGATCATTATCTTCCCATTCTCACTATTTGAGTATTTCTAACTGGGCATGCTCATCCTGGCAATTTAGGAAAGTCTTGATGCTCGATACTTGTATTTGGCATAAAATATGAGCATGTACCTATATATAATATATATCTAAACTAAACAGGAAATGACAGAGAGTGGTACATCATGTAGCTCCCAACTAGTAGTTGACTATGACTCTTTCCCTTAACCACATCAAACATGTCAAAAAGAAATATAAAATAGACATGTGCACCATATACATGCAAGAATGGGGTAAGTATCATAAAAAATGGCAAGTAAACATGAATGCTTAGATATAATAATGTATCAAATCATATGAATTATAATCAAAGAAATCACAATCACAACTAGGAATCATTGAAACAACATTAATGAATGAGAAAAAATAATTGTTAAACAATGCATGAAATGAAGTCAATTAAGTAATTCTTACCAATATATCGATAATCAAAGTTATGAAACAATACCATCTAACCATAAAATAAATATACCTGCATGAAACAAGCCTAAAAGAGTTTGGCAATCATAATAGAAAAGAAAAATATGGGTGGGCATTACATTGCACAAAATCCTCTCTAGATGCCAAAACTTGTAGTGTTAATATTAAAATGAATAAGATTTCATAAACCATGAACAAGATTTTAATAAACAAGATTCCAATGAATGAGATTCTAATTAACAAGATACTAATAAATATGATTAAAACAAATAAGATTGCATATACCATTCAAATATACATGTGCAATATATTACAATGATACAATATGTCAAAATATATTATCATATACAAATAGGATTCAAATATATGTCAAAATATAAATCCATATACAAAATGTGGCTCATGTTATCAAAATATGTCTATGAAATCAAATTTTATATATACAATGTGGCATATGCCATCACAAAATGTTCCCTAAGTAATCCCTTCAAAACAAAAATATCCTATGCTACTAGTGGATCATCAAAATATAGCATCTTTGACATACTCTTTGGACTTGCTAGATCTTGTATGAACAAGAAAGATAAAATTCAAACTAGACTAGTTAATTTAAATAGTTATACATATCAAACAAAAATTTATATAATGCATATTAATCAATAACATAATTAAAAAATTTAAAGCTTCATTTACCTCTCTCCACGCCTTTGTGTAGAGGTCAAGATTCCTCACATATGTCCTCAAAAAATAAGGAACCTTGCCACCTCTAACCTAAATATGTTTGTATAGTTGTCAATTTGATCTACTACTTAACAGGTATAAAATTAGTAATAATAGAATAAATGATTCATAACATAATAAAAAATTAAAATTACAATTTACCTCGAGTGATCTCTCCTTTTGAAGTGTTTACTAAGTCAGCAAAGATACAAAGCTTTTTCGACGTCCCTCTATCACAATAGGTGTTTCCTATCAGAGCTAAAAATATAGTTGTTACAATCATGACATTAATTTCTATATAATCTTTGAAAATTAAGATAAGTAACAAATAAATGATCAATTTACATTAATAGTGAAATGTCGGATGGTCTACAATGGAAAATGACCTTTCATTAGTAAAAATAAGTGACAAGTGTGTGTGTGTGTGTGTGTGTGTGTGTGTGTGTGTGTGTGTGTGTGTGTGTGTGTGTACTTTGAAATACCTAAATACATTCCTCTTGCCAATGGAAAGTGGCATAAACCCCTCACATCATCCCCCACTATGAGGTGAAACATGAAAGCAAAAATTAAGATGAGAGAACATGTATAATTTAATATCAAATAGAAAAGTAACGAGCAATGAAATTATACAAACAATGGAGGTCTCAAGGCAAAATGAAATGGATGAAAGTTTGGCATCATTCAGCTCTCTCATTTCCTCCTCTCTCGTGAATTCAAGATAAAGGAATCACATACATGTACATAAGTGTGAAGTTGTCAAAATTATTTTAATATAAATATTTATTTGAAATTAACAATTTTTGGATGAATCAAATGTATGGTCTTATCATAATAGGAGTTGATGGCTCTACTTGCCCCTCCTTGTCCTTCATATGAGTTGTTTGTCTCTCTGTAACAATGCCTAATGTATCATCATCCCTAACAATAAACTAAAGCTCAAAATCCCTAATGGGACCTAAGAAAATATTCTTTCAGCATGAGGAAACAATGTCCTAGTCTGGGTGAATAGTATACTAGTCTATCTATGAATGGCTCTAATAGACTTTGAGATAGCCTCAATAATGACACTAGGATGTTGCATTGGAACATGGGGTTGGGGGGATATTAGAGGAGGGACATATGTGGTTGCTTTCTTCATCTAGGTAAGTAGCCTATTCTACCAAGCTCCTCCATATCAAACTCCACAATGTTTTGAATGAAAACCAAATTGATAATATTTGTTAAGAATCTTGGAATAGGTACATCCATGCAATAATGGTAATAACAATGTACTAACCCTTTATAGTTTCTTTTTCTTGAACCTATTGCAGTACACCCAGCTATGCTCTCAAAAACCTTTTTGTTTCCTCATTGTTGGGGTTAGGAAGGTTGAGTGATAGCTATATTATTTTTTGTAAATATATCCCCATGTTTGGTTACTACTAACTACTCTAAATTTGTATAGGTTCAGTCCCCTAGCCAACCCCCACCTATTCCTACCAAAAAAAAGGTTATTGCCCAATCTGACTATTTTGTTCTAATCATTGCTAAACTAATACACATTCCATTTTTTACATTTGGTACTTTCATAATGTATCATGTAAATCTCATCTTCTCATCTAGCTAACTCCATATACCCTCGATACCACCCTCCAACCACTTCCCAAAAACCCAAATGATAGCACATGGTGCTATTGCTTCCCTTACTTCTAAATGTAACATTATTGCTTCTCCATCTATCAAGAAATGAACTCGACAAATTATAATTTAGGATGCCATATCCAACCATCATTTTTTAAGATTGAATATCTACAACATTTAGACCTCATCCACAATTCCTTTCCATGAATTCTCATTCTTTCTAAACTTGAAAACAACAATAGATGCACTTTTCTTATCTTATTTCCACCTGGTTTCAAGGCAAACCAGCTACAAATTTGGAAAACTAATGGAATTTATGCCAATTGAAGCTAATTTCAACAAATAATGTAGAAAAATTATGAATACAAGTTTGTCCATTTGGCTAGAGAATATAAAAATATTAGAATAGATCACTCTACATAGAGTAGAAATTATGGTAGAAAGTTATGACAAGTTTGTGCAAGTTTGATTTTAGGCTAAAAGGGGCACTTCCTTCCCCTCTAAAGTGTCACTTACATCATGTTCATTTGGATCTATCCTCCAACATGGTTGAATTGGATCTTTGTGGATATAGTTTTGTAGAAAATATTCCAACATGGGTATGTGATTTTTCCAAGATTTTATGTCTCAACATTCCATCTCAAAAGTTAACTTGAAAATTTCCATTGAAGGTTACAATGAAGAATCTTAGTCCCTTGGATTTTAATAGAAATAGTTTATGGGGTTCTTTTCCTCTACCACCTAGTGGCATTTTATATCTATACATGTTATCTAACAACTAATAAATTGTCTAATTCATGGTAATATTAGATGATATGTTCAATCAACAAAAGATTTTGTCTATATTATGTAAGGAAACTTGGCAACAAAGAATATAACCATTTTCACATAACCAATAATAGATCTGAAATAAAAATGAAATTAAAATCCACATGCAACAGAATAGACAACATACCCACAAAATTGTGACACAAGATATACCCTAGAAAACCCTCATTGAGGGAAAAACCCAACCTCAAAAAGCATCCATCACCATGTATTATTCAGCAAAAAATACCATTGCCATACAACCATGGAAGCCTTCATGGCCATAGCCACAACCGAGAAAACTATGTGGACAAGCATGAATCCACACATCTCATGCCATGCTTTCAACCTTCACAAATGCTCCCTTGGCTAACCTTTCAAGCCTTGTCCTGCTCGACTCTTGCCTTTTGTCTTCTCCTTGTCACTCTTACTCTGTCTACAACAACTACCCCTGTGGCTGCTTATATAGTAGCAAGTCCCACAAAACCACTAAGTGGTATTACATAAACCATGTGCTAAAACCATGTGCTACCTAACCCACTGACTCCACATTTAATATTGGGCATTTAATTCTTTTACCCAATATTAAATTTTTACATGAAATATTATCACAATGTTACAATACAACTCATCAAGAATATTCTATGAGAATCTTTACATGTTGCACATCCATCTAGGTACAACATTACATAATAAAATAAAATAAAATAATAAAATATAACAATATTATGCAATGTGTGCAACACCCATTATCTCAACAATCTCCCACTTGTTGTATACATTGCATAGGGTCAATCTGTAGCCACACAAAATGAACAAGAGAAAAATCCCTCCCAGCACATCCACCATCATGGATCAAAATAAACCAAGTGCTCCATCCTGGTACCCGCAACAAAATCAAAGTATCCAACATCTCAAACATGAATGATCTCACCTCCTATTATGTCACTCCCACTGCACATACATAGAAGCCATCCAAAGAGAAAACCACCCAACCTGTCTTGTAGCAATTGAAATTCCAAGCACAAAAAAATTGATCCAAAGGTAATCACATGTATCCGTAGTTGTCAAAATATCCATAGCTGAAATAGCACCCACAGCAAGTGCCAAACCCATCCAACTATCCATACCTCAAAAGGTATAACAAGAGAATCTCATATCACCAACATATGCAATCTACAACCTGCAATCACAAGCCTCAAGAGCAATACCTGCCACATATATACCAAATAGCTCCGACTACAAAAGATAATGTAAAATCTATAACCAATCCACTCACAACATATTAAAGAAGTGAATCCATGTAGTATCAAGGATATCCACAATACATAAACTAATATCCAGCAAGAACAACTCTCATAACAAGTCTCCAATGCTCTCCCAAGTTCACGGCAACCAAAAGAGGAAAGAGATAAAGGAATAACCATGTCATCTCTCACATGAAATACATAACCACAAACTTGTTATCACAATCTCTAACCAATCTCAAATCCAATGTAAGCAAAACTGAACATCCAAGAAGATAACCAAGACTAGAGAAACCATGCAAATCATAACCTATATCATGTCCTTCTACACACACCTCTAGATGTAAACTGTGCAAGTATGATCTCCTCCATAAAACCCCAACAAGAAGCCTCAACAACACCCAAAACATACCATATAACTAATCATGGATGTAAGCCTCTCACAAGAAGATCAAACTCATAAAACCATTCCTAAACTAAGGAAAATTCTCAATATAGAACAATCTCCCAAACTCAACCAGCATAACAACATATGCACATGGAGATAACCAATGCTAAACCATCTCTCAAATGAACCCTCCAGAACTAATTCATTTAGCATAGTTTAAGATCCATATCCATGAAAGAAAAGCATAAATATAATGCAACTGAGATAAACAATGGGCTATACCTCTCAAGTACCAAACCGCCGAGTAGACCAAGAGTGGGGAATGAGAATGCTCATCAAGATACCCAAGTCTCTAACCAAGACTCATCTAAGAACAATCTCCTCTCAAGTCCATATCAGGTGACTGCCCCTCGAACTTCCTGTTGAAACCATCAACCGTCCCAAAAAATACTTCTCTAATCCAAGATAAATTAGCATCACCACCGTCTCTAAGTATCCATGAGCACTTGTAACCAATCAATCCATGCCAACTCCAAATACAACATAGCAATATCATGAAGTATCTAGCTTATGATTAGTGTACTCAATACCAAGAAACTAAACCAAGATCAATGTCAAAGTTTCAACCATGGCCTCAGGAACATAAACATGACAACATGATCTTGCCATCTCAACTAAAAGAGATAACATGCTCCATATGAACATACTATAACATGTCACAACTCTAAAGGCATATCAAGAGTATACCATGACATAATAATGAAACCATCTTCATACCAAGGATAACATGCCGAATAAAAGGTGCGCCTTTGAAAAGAACTTTGTGAGTCTTCAAGATGCAACCATCTCCACACACCATGAAGATAACCAGGAACTCCATGAATCCTCAAGATCTAACCATCTTCATACACCATGAAGATAAAAAGTGCACCATGCAAATGTCAAAGACGCTTCTACAGCAATAGGATCTAAGACAAACCTCTAACATCTGCAAACACTCAATAAATATATCAATGCCAACAACTCCCACTCAATTGTGGTACCAAGTCACCTATGGCATCATAAAATCCATCTCCTATATGAAGATCCAAATCAAACCAGGAACTAATCCTACACTGTCACCCCATCACTGTCACAAGCTCCCACTAAACTGTGTATCCAAGCTATCTTTGACATCATGATGAAAATACCATCTTCTAACCATGAGAATCAACCAAGGCATCAAACCATCAAAGAACTCAAAGTGCACATCATGAGCTCCTCAAAAGAAACCAAATAACCATTATCCTCTACCAAGAAGATATACCACCATTACTATATCAGAAATCCAAGCTAATAAACATCAAGAATGTATCTGTATATCCAATTATGTCATGCCAAAATCCATCACACCATGATCACACCCATGAACCGAGCATCTGTCTCTCAAAGTTTCCAACCTGTCAGCATAAAATAGTCAACCAGAATCCTCCACCATGACTGTACCTGGTAACAACATCTCACCCCTTCTACATGAAGAAAACAGTAAATCATGTGACTTAAGGCATAGCCAACCCGAATCCAAGCCACCAATCTAAATATGCATCAATAATGAAAGATCAATGGGCAAAGACAACCCATAACTAAGCTATAACTGCAACTTGTAAGTATAGACCACTTACAACATTGAACAACTTGTAGATCCAAGAAGTCATCATGCGTATCCAAACCAAACATTGATAACCATGTCATCATGAGACCAATCTGAAATATGAACTGAGTATACAATGACATCAAATCTTAAATCTCCAATGCCATAAATTCACAATGTTACTATAGTCAAAATATACCTATGAACTATTCAAATAAATATATCACCAAATAAATCATGCCAAACTTGCACCAAATCTTGGCCAATGTGTAGATCTCTCCAATAACTTTGTGTTGACTACTTGAAGTCCAAAATCGGACTCCGTATGCCCAAGTTATGCCCTTACTCATGCTCAAAATAAACAACATCTGAGTTTAGAGCTCTTAAAACCAGACAAAATTTCAAAATCATAGAACTGAACCTATACCATGTTGTAGTGCTCTGAATTAGCTTTCCAACACCTTTAAGAACTCTAAAATTTGATATTCTGAGAGAAAGTTATGGCCATTTTACTAAGATAGTCCTTTTACCATTTTCAGTACGATTTTTCATTTTTAATTTTTTCAGTGACGAAAATTCCGATGGGATTAAATTTGACAGCCATCATGGGTTGAAACCAAAAAACTCTTTCATTTCCTCTGAACATGACCAAACTAGGGCATATTATATATCAAAATCTATGGAAATGTTGACCCGGATCCAATGGTGAGGTTTGTTTTTACTCAGGAGGTCATTTCTGCAAGCTACCCCCCAAAACCCTCATTTAAATGAAACATCCAAAAAAATCATTTTCTCCAACAATTTCAGATGCCCAAATCTTTTAACATCCTATCATAACAGCAAATCCAAAACCCTCAGATCTGCAATAAATCATCCATATATCTTGCCCTTTTTTTTTCTTTTTTTTTTATCCTCTCATGCATTCCCATGGATTCAATCTAGGGTTACAAATAATAAAACCATAGCTCTGATACCAATTGTAAGGAAAGTTGGCAACAAAGAATATAACCATTTCCACATAACCCATAATAGATCTGAAATAAACATGAAATTAAAATCCACATGCAAGAGAATAGACAACATACCTATAAAATTGTGACACAAGATATACCCTGGGAAACCCTCATTGAGGGAAAAACCCAGCCTCCAAAAGCATCCATCACCATGTATTATTCAACAAAAAATACCATTTCCATACAACCATGGAAGCCTTCATGGCCATAGCCACAACTGAGCAAACTATGTGAACAAGCATGAATCCACACATCTCATGCCATGCTTTCAACCTTCACAAATGCTCCCTTGGCTAACCTGTCAAGACTTGTCCTACTTGACTCTTTCCTTTTGTCTTCTCCTTGTCACTCTTACTCTTCCCACAACAACTACCCCTGTGGATCTTTTTATAGTAGCAAGTCCCACAAAACCACTAAGTGGTATTACATAAACCATGTGCTACCTAACCCACTGACCCCACATTTAATATTGGGCATTTAATTCTTTTCCCCAATATTAAATAATTACATGAAATATTATCACAATGTTACAATACAACTCATCAAGAATATTCCATGAGAATCTTTACATGTTGCACACCCATCTAGGCACAACATTACATAATAAAATAAAATAAAATAATAAAATATAACAATATTATGCAATGTGTGCAACACCCATTATCTCAACAATCTTCCACTTGTTGTATACATTGCATAGGGTCAATCCGTAGCCACACAAAATGAACAAGAGAACAATCCCTCCCAACACATCCACCATCATGGATCAAAATAAACCAAGTGCTCCATCCTAGTACCCGGAACAAAATCAAAGTATCCAACATCTCAAACATGAATGATCTCACCTCCTATTATGTCACTCCCACAGCACATACATAGAAGCCATCCAAAGAGAAAACCACCCTACCTGTCGCATTAGAAGATAATAAAATCTTGTACCAACTGAAATTCCAAGCACAAAAAAACTGATCCAAAGGTAATCACATGTATCCGTAGTTGTCAAAATATCCATAGCTGAAATAGCACCCACAACAAGTGCCAAACCAATCCAACTATCCATACCTCAAAAGGTATAACAAGTGAATCTCATATCACCGACATATCAAATCTACCACCTGCAATCACAAGCCTCAAGAGCAATACCTGCCACATATATACCAAGAAGCTCTCACTGCAAAAGATAATTTCAAGTCTATAATCAATCCACTCACAAAATCTCAAAGAAGTGAATCCATGTAGTATCAAGGACATCCACAATACATAAACTAATATCCTGCAAGAACAACTCTCATAACAAGTCTCCAATGCTCTCCAAAGTTCACCAGAACCAAAAGAGGAAAGAGATAAAGGAATAACCATGTCATCCCTCACATGACATACATGAGCACAAAATATTGATCACAATCTCTAACCAATCTCAAATCCAATGTAAGAAAAACTGAACATCTAGAAAGATAACCAAGACTAGAGAAACCATGCAAATCATAACCTGTATCAAGTCCTTCTACACACACCTCTAGATTTAAACTACGCAAGTATGATCTCCTCCATAAATCCCCAACAAGAAGCCTCAACAACACCCAAAACATACCATATAACTAATCATGGATGTAAGCCTCTCACAAGAAGATCAAACTCATAAAACCATTCCTAAACTAAGGAAAATTCTCAATATAAAACAATCTCCCAAACTCAACCAGCATAACAACATATGCACATGGAGATAACCAATGCTAAACCATCTCTCAAATGAACCCTCCAGAACTAATTGATTTACCATAGTTTAAGATCCATATCTATGAAAGAAAAGCATAAATATAATGCAACTGAGATAAACAATGGGCTATACCTCTCAAGTAGCAAACCGCCAAGTAGACCAAGAGTGGGAAATGAGAATGCTCATCAAGATACCCAAGTCTCTAACCAAGACTCATCTAAGAACAATTTCCTCTCAAGTCCATATCAGGTGACTGCCCCTCAAACTTCCTGTTGAAACCATCAATCGTCCCAACAAATACTTCTCTAATCCAAGATAAATTAGCATCACCACCGTCTCTAAGTATCCATGAGCACTTGTAACCAATCAATCCATGCCAACTCCAAATACAACATAGCAATATCATGAAGTATACAGCTTATGATTAGTGTACTCAATACCAAGAAACTAAACCAAGATCAATGTCAAAGTTCCAACCATGGCCTCAGGAACATAAACATGACAACATGATCTTTCCATCTCAACTAAAAGAGATAACATGCTCCATATGAACATACTATAACATGTCACAACTCCAAACGCGTATCAAGAGTATACCATGACATAATAATGAAACCATCCTCATACCAAGGATAACATGCCAAATAAAAGGTGCGCCTTTGCCAAGAACCTTGTGAGTCTTCAAGATGCAACCATCTCCACACACTATGAAGAAAACCATCTCGACACACCATGAAGATAACCAAGAACTCCATGAATCCTCAAGTTCTAATCATCTTCATACACCATGAAGATAAAAAGTGCACCATGCAAATGTCAAAGATGCTTCTACAACAATAGGATCTAAGAAAAACCTCTAACATCTGCAAACACTCAATAAATATATCAATGCCAACAACTCCCACTCAACTGTGGTACCAAGTCACCTATGGCATCATAAAATCCATCTCCTATATGAAGATCCAAATTAAACCAAGAAGTAATCCTGCACTATCACCCCATCACTGTCACAAGCTCCCACTAAACTATGTATCAAAGCTATCTATGACATCATGATGAAAATACCATCCTCTAACCATGAGAATCAACCAAGGCATCAAACCATCAAAGAACTCAAAGTGCACATCATGAGCTCCTCAAAAGAAACCAAATAACCATTATCCTCTACCAAGAAGATATACGACCATTACTATATCAGAAATTCAAGCTGATAAATATCAAGGATGTACCTGTATATCCAATCATGTCATGCCAAAATCCATGACACCATGATCACACCCATGAACCGAGCATCTGTCTCTCAAAGTGTCCAACCTGTTAGCATAAAATAGTTAACCATAATCCTCCACCATGACTGTACCTGGTAACAACATCTCACCCCTTCTACATGAAGAAAATAGTAAATCATGTGACTTAAGGCATAGACAACCCAAATCCAAGCCACCAATCTAAATATGCATCAATAATAAAACATCAATGGGCAAAGACAACCCATAACCAAGCTATAAATGCAACCTGTAAGTATAGACCGCTTACAACATTGCACAACTTGTAGATCCAAGAAGTCATCATGCATATCCAAACCAAACACTGATAACCATATCATCATGAGACCAATTTGAAATATGAACTGAGTATACAATGACATCAAATCTTAAATCTCCAATGCCATAAATTCACAATGTTACTATAGTCAAAATATAACTATGAACTATTTAGATAAATATATCACCAAATAAATCATGACAAACCTACACCAAATCTAGACCAATGTGTAGAGCTCTCCAAGAGCTTTCTGTTGACTAGTTGAAGTCCAAAATCTGACTCCGTATGCCCAAGTTATGCCCTTATTCATGCTCAAAATAAATAACATCTGACTTTAGGGCTCTTAAAACCTGACAAAATTTCAAAATCATAGAACTGAACCTATACCATGTTGTAGTGCTCTGAATTAGCTTTCCAACGCCTTTAAGAACTCTAAAATTTGATATTTTGAGAGAAAGTTATGACCATTTTACTAAGATAGTCCTTTTACCATTTTTAGTACGATTTTTCATTTTTAATTTTTTTCAGTGACAAAAATTCCGATGGGATTAAATTTGACAGCCATCATGGGCTGAAACCAAAAAACTCTTTCATTTCCTCTGAACATGACCAAACTAGGGCATATTATATATCAAAATCTATGGAAATGTTGACCCGGATCCAATGGTGAGGTTTGTTTTTACCCAGGAGGTCATTTCTGCAAGCTACCCCCCTAAACCCTCATTTAAATGAAACATCCGAAAAAATTCTTTTCTCCAACAATTTCACATGCCCAAATCTTTTAACATCCTATCATAACAGAAAATCCAAAACCCTCAGATCTGCAATAAATCATCCATATATCTTGCCCTTTTTTTTTTCTTTTTTTTTTTATCCTCTCATGCATTCCCATGGATTCAATCTAGGGTCACAAATAATAAAATCATAGCTCTGATACCACTTGTAAGAAAACTTGGCAACAAAGAATATAACCATTTCCACATAACGCATAATAGATCTTAAATAAACATGAAATTAAAATCCACATGCAAGAGAATAGACAACATACCATTAAAATTGTGACACAAGATATACCTTGGGAAACCCTCATTGAGGGAAAAACCCAGCCTTCAAAAGCATCCATCACCATGTATTATTCAGCAAAAAATACCATTGCCATACAACCATGGAAGCCTTCATGGCCATAGCCACAACTGAGCAAACTATGTGAACAAGCATGAATCCACACATCTCATGCCATGCTTTCAACTTTCACAAATGCTCCCTTGGCTAACCTGTCAAGCCTTGTCCTACTCGACTCTTTCCTTTTGTCTTCTCCTTGTAACTCTTACTCTTTCTACAACAACTACCCTTGTGGCTGCTTATATAGTAGCAAGTCCCAGAAAACCACTAAGTGGTATTACATAAACCATGTGCTACCTAACCCACTGACCCCACATTTAATAGTGGACATTTAATTCTTTTCCCCAATATTAAATAATTACATGAAATATTATCACAATCATACAATACAACTCATTAAGAATATTCTATGAGAATCTTTACATGTTGCACGCCCATCTAGGCACAACATTACATAATAAAATAAAATAAAATAATAAAATATAACAATATTATGCAATGTGTGCAACACCCATTATCTCAACAATCTTCCACTTGTTGTATACATTGCATAGGGTCAATCCGTAGCCACACAAAATGAACAAGAGAACAATCCCTCCCAGCACATCCACCATCATGGATTAAAATAACCCAAGTGCTCCATCCTGGTACCCACAACAAAATAAAAGTATCCAACATCTCAAACATGAATGATCTCACCTCCTATTATGTCACTCCCACTGCACATACATAGAAGCCATCCAAAGAGAAAACCACCCAACCTGTCGCATTAGAAGATCATAAAATCTTGTACCAACTAAAATTTCAAGCACAAAAAAACCTGATCCAAAGGTAATCACATGTATCCGTAGTTGTCAAAATATCCATAGCGGAAATAGCACCCACCACAAGTGTCAAACCCATCCAACTATCCATACCTCAAAAGGTATAACAAGTGAATCTCATATCACTGACATATCCAATCTACAACCTGCAATCACAAGCCTCAAGAGCAATACCTGCCACATATATACTAAGAAGCTCCCACTACAAAAGATAATGTCAAATTTATAACCAATCCACTCACAACATCTCAAAGAAGTGAATTCATGTAGTATCAAGGACATCCACAATACATAAACTAATATCCTGCAAGAACAACTCTCATAACAAGTCTCCAATGCTCTCTCAAGTTCACCAGAACCAAAAGAGGAAAGAGATAAAGGAATAACCATGTCATCTCTCACATGACATACATGAGCACAAAATATTGATCACAATCTCTAACCAATCTCAAATCCAATGTAAGCAAAACTGAACATCCAGGCAGATAACCAAGACCAAAGAAACCATGCAAATCATAACCTGTATCAAGTCCTTCTACACACACCTCTAGATTTAAACTGCGCAAGTATGATCTCCTCCATAAAACCCCAAAAAAAAGCCTCAACAACACCCAAACCATACCATATAACTAATCATGGATGTAAGCCTCTCACAAGAAGATCAAACTCATAAAACCATTCCTAAACTAAGGAAAATGCCCAATATAAAACCATCTCCCAAACTCAACCAGCATAACAACATATGCACATGGAGATAACCAATGCTAAATCATCTCTCAAATTAACCCTCTAGAACTAACTCATTTACCATAGTTTAATATCTATATCCATGAAAGAAAAGCATAAATATAATGCAACTGAGATAAACAATGGGCTATACCTCTCAAGTAGCAAACCGCCGAGTAGACCAAGAGTGGAGAATGAGAATGCTCATCAAGATACCAAAGTCTCTAACCAAGACTCATCTAAGAACAATCTCCTGTCAAGTCCATATCAGGTGACTGCCCGTCAGACTTCCTGTTGAGACCATCAATTGTCCCAACAAATACTTCTCTAATCCAAGATAAATCAGCATCACCACCGTCTCTAAGTATCCATGAGCACTTGTAACCAATCAATCCATGCCAACTCCAAATGCAATATAGCAATATCATGAAGTATTCATCTTATGATTAGTGTACTCAATACCAAGAAACTAAACCAAGATCAATGTCAAAGTTCCAACCATGGCCTCAGGAACATAAACATGACAACATGATCTTACCATCACAACTAAAAGAGATAACATGCTCCATATGAACATACTATAACATGTCACAACTCTAAATGCATATCGAGAGTATACCATGACATAATAATGAAACCATCCTCATAGCAAGGATAACATACCAAATAAAAGCATAAACCACACCTTTGCCAAGAACCTTGTGAGTCCTCAAGATGCAACCATCTCCACACACCATGAAGATAATCAAGAACTCCATGAATCCTCAAGATCTAACCATCTTCATACACCATGAAGATAACAAGTTCACCATGAAAATGTCAAAGACGCTTCAGCAGCAAAAGGATCTAAGACAAACCTCTTACATCTGCAAACACTCAATAAATATATCAATTCCAACAATTCCCACTCAATTGTGGTACCAAGTCACCTATAGCATCATAAAATCCATCTCCTATATGAAGATCCAAATCAAACCAGGAACTAATCCTGCACTGTCACCCCATCACTGTCACAAGCTCCCACTAAACTGTGTATCCAAGCTATCCATGACATCATGATGAAAATATCATCCTCTAACCATGAGAATCAACCAAGGCATCAAACCATCAAAGAACTCAAAGTGCACATCATGAGCTCCTCAATAGAAACCAAATAACCATGATCCTCTACCAAGAAGATATACCACCATAACTATATTAGAAATCCAAGCTAATAAACATCAAGGATGTACCTGTATATCCAATCATGTCATTCCAAAATCCATGACACCATGACCACACCCATGAACCAAGCATCTGTCTCTCAAAGTGTCCAACCTGTCAGCATAAAATAGTCAACCACAATCCTCCACCATGACTATCCCTAGTAACAACATCTCTTCCCTTCTACATGAAGAAAATAGTAAATCATATGACTTAAGGCATGGAAAACCCAAATCCAAGCCACCAATCTAAATATGCATCAATAATGAAAGATGAATGGGCAAAGACAACTCATAACCAAGCTATAAATGCAACCTGTAAGAATAGACCGCTTACAACACTGCACAACTTGTAGATCCAATAAGTCATCATGCATATCCAAACCAAACATTGATAACCATATCATCATGAGACCAATCTGAAATATGAACTGAGTATACAATGACATCAAATCTTAAATCTCCAATGCCATAAATTCATAATGTTACCATAGTCAAAATATACCTATAAAATGTTTAGATAAATATATCACTAAATAAATTATGCCAAACCTGCACCAAATCTAGACCAATGCGTAGAGCTCTCCAAGAGCTTTCCATTGACTACTTGAAGTCCAAAATCTAACTCCGTATGCCCAAGTTATGCCCTAATTCATGCTCAAAATAAATAACATCTGAATTTAGGGCTCTTAAAACCTAACAAAAGTTTTAAAATCATAAAACCAAACCTATACCATGTTGTAGTGCTCTGAATTAGCTTTCCAACGCTTGTAAGAACTCTAAAATCTGATATTCTGAGAGAAAGTTATGGCCATTTTACTAAGATAGTCTTTTTAACATTTTCAGTATGATTTTTCATTTTTAATTTTTTTTAGTGACAAAAATTCCGACGGGATTAAATTTGACGGCCATCATGGGCTGAAACCAAAAAACTCTTTCATTTCCTCTGAACATGACCAAACTAGGGCATATTATATATCAAAATTTATGGAAATGTTGACCCAAATCCAATGGTGAGGTTTGTTTTTACCCAGGAGGTCATTTCTGCAAGCTACCCCCCAAAAGCCTCATTTAAATGAAACATCCGAAAAAAATCCTTTTTTCCAACAATTTCACATGCCCAAATATTTTAACATCCTATCATAATAGCAAATCCAAAACCCTCAGATCTGCAATAAATCATCCATTTATGTTGTCCTTTTTTTTTTTTTTTTTCTGTTTATCCTCTCATGCATTCCCATGGATTCAATCTAGGGTTACAAATAATAAAACCATAGCTCTGATACCACTTGTAAGGAAACTTGGCAACAAAGAATATAACTGTTTCCACATAACCCATAATAGATATGAAATAAACAAGGAATTAAAATCCACATGCAAGAGAATAGACAACATACCCATAAAATTGTGACACAAGATATACCCTGAGAAACCCTCATCGAGGGAAAAACCCAGCCTCCAAAAGCATCCATCACCATGTATTATTCAGAAAAAAATACCATTGCCATACAACCATGGGAGCCTTCATGGCCATAGCCACAACCGAGCAAACTATGTAAACAAGCATGAATCCACACATCTCATGCCATGCTTTCAACCTTCACAAATGCTCCCTTGGCTAACCTATCAAGCCTTGTCTTGCTCGACTCTTTCCTTTTGTCTTCTCCTTGTCACTCTTACTCTCTCTACAACAACTAGCCTTGTGGTTGCTTATATAGTAGCAAGTCCCACAAAACCACTAAGTGGTATTACATAAACCATGTGCTAAAACCATGTGCTGCGTAACCCATTGACCCCACATTTAATATTGGGCATTTAATTCTTTTCCCCAATATTAAATAATTACATGAAATATTATCACAATGTTACAATACAACTCATTAAGAATATTCCATGGGAATCTTTACATGTTGCATGTCCATCTAGGCACAACATTACATAATAAAATAAAATAAAATAATAAAATATAACAATATTATGCAATGTGTGCAACACCCATTATCTCAACATATTATGGAATCATATTAGTGGTAGAATCCAAGACTCTATAGACACCTAAATTATGCATGTACTTGGTAGGCAACAATCTTAATGGGATTATTTGGATTTAAGATTTTTGTGTTTGGGTCGAAACAAACTATTGGGTAATATGCCAAAAGTGGGGAATCTTAGAAAATATTTAAGATTTTTGAGTTTGGGTCGAAATAATCTAGTGGATAATATGCCAAATGTGGGGAATCTTACAAAACATAAGATGTTAATTCTATATAGTAATCACCTACATGGGTACATTGAATCACCCGTACAAAAATTATATTTCTTTGCAAGTTTTGAAGTTTGGAAATAATGATTTTGATTGCAACATTCCCTAGTGGATTGGAAATGTATAAAAATTGCATATTTTGTTGTTGAGCTCCAACGTCTTTCATGGCACTATTCCTCCCAAAATATTTTCCCTACAATGACTATAAAACTTACACCTTTCTAACAATAATCTTTCATGTTCTATTCTAGCATGCCTCACAGGTTTATAGACAATGGTGAATGCATCACACTTTAACCCAATGTAACTTAGATACCATATTTCAAAAGATATTTTGTATAAGAATGAGGTTTAATCTTTTATTCAAAAGACCAATTTCTTGAATACCATATCATTATTATAATTTTTGTATGTATCTATCAAGCAATGATTTATTAGGGAAAGTATCTATCATAAATTGAAGAATATGCACTAAAATTTGAAATATCTCTTTCATTTTTTCATCTTGGTGTGGAGCTTTAGCAAATGAAATTCTTTGATTTTTTCTCAAAAATAAGAACATAATTAGCTCACTATCTTCAAGTTTTTACAACTTACAGTTACTTAAATTAGTCAATGCAAGAGCTATAACATCTTGTATCTCTTAATATGATATATAATCCATGGATGCAAATAATGCCTCACTTTCTTCAAATTGTCAAATAGAACTCATTTTGATTGAGGTAATAGTTAAATTTTAATCTCTATATTGAAAATACTTTTTACCATGGCATTATCTCTTACCAATTTTATGGATAAAAGTCTAGAAATCAATGTTCCTATAAGATCAAACTGACCAAAATATGATACACATTATTGTAACACAACTCACGACACCATAGGGTTAGTGGTTCCTCTTCTTTTATACCACTATAAGATAATACCCATGTTTCTACATATCCAAATCATTTTTTGATTGTCACCATAGACAATTTGTCCTTGACTTTTCAATAATTTTGAGTTTTCATCTATGTTTGTTGGTTACTAATATTTTAGAAACAAATTTCATATTTCTTGATACTTATTCATCAAATGAATAATAAAAGATGAAAATATTATTGCAGAGAAATGATACCATCCAAAAAAAAATTTGTTGCTATGAAAAACTTTTTTCAGATTTCAAAGTTTATGCTTGCATTTGAAATTTTGTTTAACAATATCACAATGAAAAGATGTGAACACATTAACTAACAAACATTTAAACTCTGAATGGTGTTTCACATAAATTAACATAGGAATTATTAATATTTTATCTATGTATAGATTTGTGGTGTATTTATAAGCCTTGTCAAGTGTTGATGGAATAGGTAGTTTGTATGGAACTTCTACTTGTACCATCTTTCAGGATAAAGGTTATATAATAATTTTAAATGAAAAGGAAGAAGATTCCTTGAATATGAAGAATCAAAAACTTTGAAGATTCATAAGATGACTTGTTATAAAATGTATTTTGTAACAATTATTGTTTTGGAGATGAGAAGAAACATGGTTTAGTTCATTAGGATAGATCCTTGAAGAAGCTAAAATAATACCAAAGTTTTCATAGTAGAGACAAGAAGAATGCTCTTTTTTTTAACATCAAAGGAGAAACAAAACAATAGCAAACAAAATACTGCTCTATTTTCTAAACATAATTTAGAAGGTACTTTTCTCAAATTTGTTGGAGAACATTGCAATATTTTACTATAGCATGATATCTATATTTGAAATACTTTGAGCCTCTAACTCTATGTAGGTGAACATCAACTAGCACTTGTTAATGGTGGTTAATGTATTGACATTTTTCATGTTCCTTTGTTCTCTTGCACCTTGAGGATAGATCATGTAGCATGATCTGGAATGTTGGTGATAATTTTATTTTCTAAATTCAAAATGAAACAAAAGGGTGCTAAGTAGAGGTTAAACCAAAGCACACTAGAAATTTTTAAACAAGAAATTAATAGCATTACTATAGTACAACCATAGACACATCAACTAAGGTCTACCTCTATCAAAAAAGGTCTGGATGTAGCAAATCCACCAACCATAGTTTGCATTACTAAGGATTAGCATAAGGAAATCCCTCATACTAGCTACAACCTCAACCTAGAAACAAGAACAAAGGACCCGGGTGAGCCCTTTAAAACTAATAGCAAGCACTTGGTCATAGGAAAAAAAGAAACTAACAAGGAGAGACAAGCTCATCCTTAGAAACCTCAAAGATAAATCAAAAGAAATGGGTAGCCTATTATTCTTACACCCTTATAGCTATAGGTCCACAACCAATAGAACCACCAATTCATGTTAGTTGTCTAAACAATCTTCAGGCCCCCCACAAACTCCCTTCCCACCTTAATAGAGAAGGGGTCATCCTCAATAGCAGCAAGGGGAGGGAAAATCCCAAATTTAAAATTGGGGGAGAGAAACTCGCAAACATCCACACTGTCTCTAGTGGCCACTGAGGTTCCATCCCTTTTAATAAAATGAGCCTCTACCACCAAAAAATCTAGAATCAACTCCACCTCTATAGGAGTCAATCTCATAGTAAGGATTGCAGAGGACTCAACTAGCAAACTTCACATCCAATTTGAAGGAACACTCCAAATTCATAAGAAAATCTTAGAAGAAGAAACACTCCTGGTATAGCATCCTTCCCCCTTAAGAAGAAGGAAACCCACCTCAATAGGGATAATGAGGAAAAGAAAGCCCAAGAAAGCCTCTTCTAAAACCACTCTGCCTTCATGGCATTGAACAAAAAAGTAGCATTTTTCAGCCAACTATCAACAACATCCACACAATATATCACTACCTCAATAGATGATATCTCCACCTCAATAAGAGTTGTGTGCATACTGTACAATACTCAAGAAATAGTATGTAACATGGTTGATCTTAACCTACCTTTCAACATCCTCCTCGGCCAACCATAGATTTATGTCATGAAAGTTATTCCATCCACTTACCATCAGTGCATGAAATTTTCACATCATGGCACTAAGACAACCATCTATGTTGATCCAAAACCCTTTACATATTGCAATATGGTAGAAAGCATAGTGCCTATCAATTGATGCAAGAACAATACCTATCAAGTGATGGAAGTGCAGTGCCTACCGAGTGATGGAAGCACAGTATTTATCAAGTAATGAAAGTATAATGTTTACTGAGTGAAAGCAAGGTAAACAAAGGATTCAATTTTTACTGAGTGATACTATATCCATCGAGTCTCCAATGATTACTAAGTTCAGAACTATGTCAGGTGATTAGTATGGACCGAGCCTTCACTTCTACTGAGTGCATGATATGCTGATTAATGCAGTGAACATCAAGTATCATAAGGTCATTGAGTCAATTCAGTGAACTCGAGTTATTTACTATTTGGCTGACTCTGTAATATTTTGTTCACTTGTGTTATAGCCAACCTTGCAATTGTAAATATTGGAATGGTATATATGTAATGTATTAAATCGTTTGCAAGAGATATGTAATATAGATGATGTAATCGAGAGAGACATGTAATGTTTTGAAGTATAAATGTGAATCAGCAAAAGAGCAGAATATTTAGCAAGGTCTACAAGGAGCAGTAAAGATTTATTAGTCACAAGAGGTGATCTATACATCATGGATCTAATCAGAAAATCAAGTTTATAAGTAGATCCTATTTTTCATCCTAACAGGTGAATTAGTTTTGTAAATCCTTTAACAAGGTAGACTTAATAGTCTTTGTATAAATCTCCTAACACAGTGCATACTTTAGTGTATGTTTGTAAATCCTCTAACAAGGTGGACCTAGCAATCCTTTGTGCTCCTAATAGGGAAGATCACCAAAACTGGTCAATGTAAGCCTTAATAGGCCAACTTCATACTATAGTAATGAAGTTTTGTGGGTATCATCCCAACCCCAGTTTTACTTTCTATTTGGAAGGTTTTTGGATCACCAAATCACTGTGTTCATGTGTTATGAATCTTTGATTTCTCATATATGCAGTAGAATAGATAAATGAATGATGAATGGTTAAAATGTTGAATTGTTTAAATTTTTGAGGTTACTAATTCACCCCTCCCCTCTTAGTAACCTATCATATCTTGAATATTTCCAACAATTGGTATCAGATCATTTTGGTTCTTAGGAAAAAGCTTGACAACTTGAGCAAAGATTAAGGACAATGGAGATATTCAGACTTGACAAAGCTATTGAAAATGAAAAGCTAGATCTGGAAATGACCATGGCTCAACTCAAAGAAGCTAAGGAGCATCTTTCTCAATCCCTAAAGAGAAGGAAGGAACTTGCAAGACAAATGAATGATCATCAATATGTTCAAGAAAAAATT
Organism: Cupressus sempervirens; assembly: GCA_028749045.1. NCBI lineage: Eukaryota > Viridiplantae > Streptophyta > Pinopsida > Cupressales > Cupressaceae > Cupressus > Cupressus sempervirens. The sequence goes on from CM053793.1 coordinate 148,312,265, forward strand.
GAAGACTTTTTACCATCAAGCAGTTCAAATGAAGCCAATGAGGAAATTAAGGAACTCCTAGCAAAGAATGGTTCTCTATAGGAAGAAGTAAGAAAGATTAAAAGAGAACAAGAAATCTAATCAATTAGGCTATGTGAAGTCTTGGAATAGAGAGACAAGGAAAATGAAGACTTAGAAGCAAGAAATAATCAATCCCTTTAGCATGAAAATCTTGTCAATCAACTATCTAATGCAAATGAAGAAATTATCAATCCAAGATCTAAAAATGAAAGCTTAAAAAATGACTTGAGATCTAGAAGACAAATCAATGAAAGTTTGGAAAATGACCTATACATTGAAAAAAAAATCAATGAGAGAATGATGAAATCTCAAGCAGACATGACTCAATTAAATCAGCAAAGTGAGCAAAATCCTCATAGACAAAAAGGCAAACCTAGAATTGGTTACAAGGAAGAAGGTGAAACTTCCAAACAAGGTGCCCAAAGGAATTAAAGACCTACTTGCAATCACTATGATAAGCTAGGTCACACATCAAATAAGTGTTGGAGCAATGGAAAAGGTAAATTCAATGGTAAATGCTACAATTGTAGTCAGCATGGTCATAAAGCTAATGAATGCAAGGAAAAACAAAAAATTGAAGGAAATTGTCACAAGTGCAAGAAGCATGGTCACAAGGCATTCCAATGTTGATCCAAATCATTCAATCTAGCTGAACAACTTTTTAAAGAAATCTCTTGATGGGATTACAATACCTGGTGCAGATGTCATTATTGTGGATAATATGGAGACATTGGCAAAGACTTCTCAAGGCATCACTTGAGGAAAAGAGACACACAGTAAGATGTCATACATGCACTAAACTCAGTCATATAGCTAAAAAGTGCATGAATATAGGAAAAGTTGAAGATGAAAAGAAAGCTAAAGCTGAAAACATTCGAAAGAAAATGAGGCAACAATGGATTCCAAAATCTATCGAGCAAGATAGTTCAAGTGATGGCAATTTCACTCAAGAAGTGGGTGACTCCATCATTTCCATTTAGATTCATAAAGGATCTGGAACTATATCATCAAGCTATATCCAAAGCAGTTCTGAATGTAAGAAACAAAAATGATCAAATCAATAGTCTAGATACACAAAGGTCAAAGAAAGCATTGCATCTACCAAGGAAAGTCTGTTGAATACCTTACCAAGCTAGGTTGGTAATAACTAAGAGTTTTGTTTCATCATCGAGTTGCAAGCTTCTACTAAGCAAATGAATGATAGCTTATCAAACACTATGTCATCTCAGCTACCTTCGTACCAAGAATTTATGGCAAAAATTTCATCAAAAGGGTAGAATTCAATTTCATTCTTCATTGTGATTTTAGAGCTAAAAAATTTCAAGTGAATTCCAAGCAACTCCAACCAATTTCAACAAAGGCATCTGAGAGTAGTAGCGGCACCAAGGCAAAAAGAGGTTCAAAAATTCTAGTAAAGGGAAAAAAATAGTTCCAGCCATTGCAGAATCACTCGACCTGAATGGAGCTCAATCGCAAATTTTACCTAAGGTACTTCTTATCAATTATATTCATACTCATTTCAAATTTTCTGTTCAAGAAATTGGAAACCTAGAGATGGACAATGCCCTAGGAGAAATGAGTGTAGATGGCTCTCTAAAACTCGAATACAAGCATCTTGAAACCAAAGGTTTGACTCATATCTTGCATATGCCTAGAAGCTTCCAAACTAAATGGATTAGGTATATTTTGAGTCAGGTGCACAATGGGAAACTATGGTTAGAGCAGCCAGTGTTAATTACAAGGAAGACGATTAATAAAATCATGAGTCGCCCTATGCTCAACAAAGCAAAAACCACCAAAACCCTAGGTCAAGAGGAGTTACAGAAGCAAACCCTAGGCAAGTGGGATGGTAGAGGTTTGAAGGTTAACACTGTATCAGATATTGAACTAAGGTTTGGCATTCATGTCATTGCCTACAAAATCTATAGCTCAAGTTGACTGAACAATGTACCTTATGAAGTTGTGGATTTGGCCTTTAAAATTGTAAAGAAAAATCTTGAATTTGATCTATCAGAATTATTGTTGAGATAGTTGAATAAAAATATGGAAAGTATAAGGACTTCAAAGAAGAATCCTTGTAAATTCAGCTCTCTATTGATCTGTTTATTTTTCTATGTTCAAAAATTCTTTCCATCTAAGGGAAAAATTGTATGGAGAAAAGACATTCCAATTTTATATCAGATTAATGAGTTTGTAGCAAAAATGGGTGAAAATTTTGATAGCATCATGGACAATTACTTTGAAGATTTCAAGGACAAAATGAATAACAGGTTCTGGATTCCACCAAAATTGGTTGAAGACTATAAAGATTATGTATGTTTTATGGTTGATTGTAATAAGGTATACATCCAAGCAGTCAGACCCTGAGTTGCATGGGTAAAAACTCTTTCTTATGAGGTAAATATTGATATGGCCAGGGATATTATTGAAGCACTAGTGAATGAGCCAGTAGGCCCTAGGCAACCAATCTTTGGAACCTATGATGAGGCAAAGGCTAGAATTGAACTTTGAATCAAGCTACCCTAGGCCATAACCAAAGGCAAGAGGAAGATAGAAAAATTGAAAACTACTACCAGTCCTCTTATGCTTACCGAGGGAAAATGTGAGGGTGAAGAAGATAAAGAAGAAGAAGAAGGAGAAGAAGAAAAAGGAGAACATGAATCTAAAGAGGAACAGCCAAAGAAGAAAGGTAAGGTAACTATTACCAAACCTAAGAAAAAGCCCACTGCAGTGTTCTCCAGAAGAACCAGAAAAGGCAAGCAGGAACCTATTCTGGTCAAGCCTTCACTCACATTCAAGGAAAGGCTTAAACAATTGGAAGAAGGAGCTAGCATCACAAATTTCAAGGCATTGAAATTTGAAACAAGAACTGATGCTGAGAAAATGCAGATTGAGGAACTGGTGCTCAATAAGATGGGTAAATGGAAATACTCCCCATACCAGCTTGCCTCTCAAATCTCTAAAGAACTATTTGAGAGATTGCAACCGAGATGGGAGTCAGCTACCTAAACAGTTAAAGACGTATATGAACAATCTCTGAAGAATCTTCTATCGAGTCTCACTAGAGCAAAAATAAAGGTAGCAATGAAAAACCATGAAGGTAAAATGATGATTAGATTTCACACATGTTTGATCTTAATTAAATACATTGAGCATGTTGTAAATGATGCAACAAATATGTGGAAAAACATCTATCATCTACAAAAGCCCAATGAAGATCCAGTTAAGATCAAGGATGATGATAGTAGCAACAATGATGATTTTGATAGCACTCCATCCATCACAGTTACTCCAAGAGAGCTGCTTGCACTTATGGAAGAAAAAGGGGAAGAAGACAAGGAGGGAGAAGCAAATGAGGAAGAAGATGATCTAGTTAAAATAGGAGTAGAAGTGATTGCATCCCTTCCTCACTCTCCACCGAAAACTGTTACATCCACTATGGAGACAACTTCTGCAAGTGAGATTGTGAGCATAATTGCCACATCAATTACTCAATCTTCATCGGCCACCTCCCAGCTTTGGGTATCTGAAATAGAGGTGCCAAGCACTTCATCTACTGAGCTTTATATCACTTCTTTAGCTACCAAGCTGGCCTCCTCAACTCCTTCATCAACAACAAGTATACCAGTAAGTTCCATAATTTTTCTTTCATCTGTACCAACTAGTTCTGTAGTTTTGTTTCCATTAGCATCAACTATATCCACTTCCACTCCAATCAGTTCTACTATGGGTACTCTATCGAGTATGATACCATTCTTGGGAAGTGTTTCAATTGTCGATCCAATTAATACTCCTATTGTCATTCAATCCTCAAGTCCTATCCCAATTTTTACTGCTAGCCCTTCATCTCCACTATTGTGTCTATCCCTAAGGTCAAACTAGTCATCAAAGAAGTCAAACAAAAGAATCCATTAAGACTTCTAATCACTAGAAATGAAATTGTAGAAGATATTGACTTATACATAGAGGTAGTAATTCCCAAGATTGACTATGAAAATGCTACCATTGAAGAGATGAGGTTAGCTAGTCAACTAATAGAGATGAAAGCTACATAGAAGCAGTTAAGGTCTGAAAGGGATAAGGAATACAGAATAATTGAGAATGCCAAGAATATAATTACAAATGCTATAGGTGTTGAAGTAGATTCTACTCAACATATTTTGATTCAGTTAGAAGAGGCTGTACAAAATTCAATGAGGATTCTTCCGGACAAGAAAACTTATTGAGAAAGCTGAAAAGAAATTTGATAATAAGGTGCTAGAGCACATTGCTCAAAAGATAGAAATAAAGAAAGTTGAATTGTCAACATTTTTGGGAAATTTTGAAAATTCTTTTAATAATGTAGCATCACTTTTTGCAAAACTTTGTGATGTTTCTGGCTTCACCAAAAAAATAAAGGATAAATTAAATAAGATTGACATTGATATGCAATCAAGTGCCTCCAAGCTAAAGGTGGACTCCTCCTCTACAACCTCCCGTCACACCAAGATCAGATATTTGGCAGATGTTCATGTAGAATTATTGAGAGAGGAAGCTAGGATCCAGTCACAACTCATAAACATCTAGAACATGATCCTTCCTATCATGGACACAAAGCAAAAACATCTTTTACATTGCAAAACATTGGTCTAAGAACAAGACTTCTCAATAGCTGATCACTTGATCCAATTATTAGCAGAAGTTCAAATTGCTCTCTCCACCTGTCAAATTTTGTAGCAAACTTGGGATACTACTTTTGCAACCATTCTTAAGGTACATCAAGAATATTTATCTCATTTTGGTGTAACCATATAAATTGTATATATACAGTCCTTTGGCATTATTGTCAAAAAGGGGGAGAGATTCAGAGAAAAGTCATCACTATAAGTGATAGGGGGAGTTAGAACACAATAAAGTAAGTTTGCATGTGTACATAAGTATATTTGTATATGTAGCAGTTCTACAAAGATAAATTTTATAAAACATAAATTCATTTAGTCAGGCTATGTACATATGTTTTAGCTTATAAGTGTTTTTTTCACTAATGCCAAAGGGGGAGATTGTTGGCATTAAGTTATTATTTCCATTAGTGAAAACACTTATCTATATCAGTATAGCTATTGAGCTCATCACTTAGTCTACAATGTATATCGAGCATTCAGTGGTAACCTTGTACATTCATCACTTAAGTAGTTCACACAGAGCATTCTACTATTAACCAAGCTGAGTATAGCTACCGAGTGAATGTACTATCTAGTAGTGTCTACCGCATGATGAAAGCACAGTGCCTACCAAGTGATGAAAGCATAGAGCCTACCGAGTGATGAAAGTGCAGTGCCCACCGAGTGATGGAAGTACAGTGCCTACCGAGTGATGGAAGCACAGTGCCTACCGAGTGATGGAAGTGTAGTATTTACCGAGTAATGAAAGTATAATGTTTACCGAGTGAAAGCAAGGTAAATGAAGGATTCAATTTTTACTAAGTGATACTATATCCATCGAGTCTCCAATGGTTACCGAGTTCAGAACTAAGTCAGATGATTAGTATGGACCGAGCCTTCACTTCTACTAAGTGCATGACAAATCCGAGTAATGTAGTGAACACCGAGCATCAGAAGGTCACTGAGTCAGTTCAGTGAACCCGAGTTATTTATTGTTTGGCCTACTCAATAATATTTTGTTCACTTGTGTTATATCCGACCTTGCAATTGTAATTATTGGAATGGTATATATGTAATGTATTAAATCATTTGCAAGATATATGTAATATAGATTGTGTAATCAAGAGAGACATGTAATGTTTTGAAGTATAAATGTGAATCAGCAGAAGAGAAGAATATTCAACAAGGTCTACAAGGAGCAGTAAAGATTTATCAGTCACAAGAGGTGATATATACATCAAGGATCTAATCAGAAAATCAAGTTTGTAAGTAGATCCTCGGTTTCATCCTAATAGGTGAATCAGTTTTGTAAATCTTTTAACAGGGTAGACTTAACAGTCTTTGTATAAATCTCCTAACAGAGTGCATACTTTAGTGTATGTTTGTAGATCCTCTAACAAGGTGGACCTAGGAGTCCTTTGTGCTCCTAATAGGACAGATCACCAGAAGTGGTCAATGTAAGCCTTAACAGGCCAACTTCATACTGCAATAATAAATTTTTGTTGGTATCATGCCCACCCCAAATTTACTTTCTATTTGGAAGGTTTCTAGGTCACCAAATCACTGTGTTCATGTGTTATGAATGTTTGATTTCTCATATATGCAGTAGATTAGATAAATGAATGATGAATGGTTAAAATGCTAAATTGTTTAAAGTTTTTTGGTTACTAATTCACCCCTCCCCTCTCAGTAACCTATCATATCTTGAATATTTCCAATAGTACAGACACCACACAAGAAACAAAATCTGCCATTAGCTTATGTCTACAAATTCGACTAGAAGGGCTACTTCAAGGAGGAAGAAATCTCAAGTCACAAAAATGATAATGAAAAAAATGAAAAAATAGAAAAGGAACAAAAAGGGTATCCCCTAGTGACAACTCCTTTTGAGTGCCATCAGATCAATCAAAAGCTAAACGAGAAATAAAGGACACATCTAACTATGAAAGACTCTCTGAGGTGCTTGAAGAGTTAACTAAAATTCACCTAAGTAAGAGAATAAGTTGATTAAGTCAATTCCAATTTGAGAGATATATCACTTAGAATTCCCATTCCTAAACTGAGGATAATATTTGGAGGATTGTTTAATTTAATGAAATGAGACATGACTTCATAAATGCATATTTCTAATTAATTGAATAATTAAACCCAATAATTGAAATAAACACATTATCTAATTAAATTAAATATGTTTTAATTCCTTTGCACATTATCTTAAAGAAGTAATTTAATTTAACTAAAGTATGAATGCGTACATTTAAATCAAATTTAATCAATAGGTTAACTCTTTATTATACTCAAGATTTGAGTTAGTTAACCTCACCTACACTGGAAATCTTCCATCCTAACTGAATCTCAGCTTCAATCTTGATCATCCATTCCAATCAATCTCGGTAATTAATTAATTTCTGAAATTATATTTAAGAGGCTTACAATTCCTCATTAAAAAAAGGGGAATTGAATTGCATTGAATTAATGTCAAAATAGATACTCAATTGTTTAATACTTTCATAGCTTCCATAATTGCCTAGCAATAATATCATATAGATTAAAAATGCACTCATATGGTGTAATTTTCTTTTCTTGTTTTTATAGTAGAATTAAATTTTATCTAGATTAATTGTACTACCATATAGCTGCATAAATCCTTCATACTAAAAGGTTTGGTTGCCTGCTTCTCGGTCTAAGAGAAAAGGCAAAATCCTTCTAGTTAGAAGGCAACAGGTCACTTTGTTGGACTACTTGGATGAACAATTCAATGTTCATTTTGAGATGATCTCTTAGGTAATGACCATGTTGAAGCGTGTGTGAGGATCAGAGGCTTGCATTTCACACATACATTTGGGTGCTTGAAATCTATATGTGAAATGTGGGCCTCAAATCCTCACACACACTTTAACACAGTCGTTATCTGAAAGATCATCCTAGAATGAATATGAGATTACTCATCTAAGTAATCCAACAATTCAACCTATTGCCTTCTAACTAGAAGGATTTTTCCATTGCTCTTAGAACAAGAAGTGGGAAACCAGACCTCTAGAATAAAGGATTTTAAGCTATATGAGATATGCAAGATTAATCTAAATGTATGCAAGATTATTCTAAGCATAAGAAAGAACAATTAATCTAAATTGATGCATTATTAAAATATATAAGATTGATATGCAAGAATATTTAGCTAAGAATGCAAGAGCAAATGAGTAGATATTCTAGCATAAGTTCAATACAAATTCAAATCAACCTCTATAATGAGGAATCAGAGGTTTCTTAAATAGAACCCTAGAATAAAACAATGGTCAAGATTAATCAGAATGGACGATCAAGATTGAAGATGAGACTTAGTCATAATGGAAAATTCTTTATAAAAAGGGAGTTAACTAATTTAATTTTGAGTTGAAAAAGGAGTTAAATAATTTAATTTTGAGTTGAGAAAGGAGCTAACTGATTTAACTCCTTTCTTGATTTTAGTCCACCCAGAGTTTCCATTTTTGAACTGAACAAAAGTTTTGAAGAGAATATTTAATTTAATAAAATAGAATATGAACTCATAAATGGATAAAATTTAATTAATTGAATAATTAAACCCAATAATTAAAAAGAGGAGATATCTTATTAAATCAAATATATTTAATTCTTTTGTACATTAGCTAAAGAGGTAATTTTAATTTAATTAAAGTATGAACACTTATAATTAAATTAAATTAAATAAATAGGTTTACTATAGCTAATTTGAGTCAATGCTTTAGGAATTAATTAAATAATGTGATTAATGCAGACTAGGGTTTTCTACAATTGACACCTAGGTCAAGTAGCGATTATTAGAATTAGATTTTCCTATTAAAATAGTACTTAGGAATGATTGAATAGACTAGAATTGGTTAACATGGGAATGTGCCAATTTTAGGGTATTACAAGGTCTACCTCTATTAAAAAAAAAGGGTTGAATATGGAAAATCCACCACCCATATTATACATTGGTAAGGATCAGCACGAGGCAAGCCCTCATACTATCTAAAATCTCAACCCAAAAACAAAAACAAAGGACCCGAGTGAGCCCTTCAAAACTAACAACAACCACCTAGTCAAAAGAGAAAAAGAAACTAAGAGGGAGAGACAAACTCATCCTTAGAAGGCCATGAGATAAATCAAAGGCAATAGGTAGCTTGTTATTCTTACACCCTTATAGCTATAGGTCCATAGCCAACAAAACCACCAATTCAAGTAAGTTGTCTTAACAATCTTCAAGTCCCCTAGAAACTCCCTTCCCACCTCAATAGAGAAGGGGTCGTCCTCAATAGTAGTAGGGGGAGGGAAGATCCCAAATTTAAAGTTGGTGGAGAGAAACTCCCAAATATCCATACTATCTCTAGTGACCATGTAGGTTCCATATGCTTTAACAAAACTAACATCTACCACCAAAAACTCTAGAATCAACTCCACCTCTATAGGAGTCAATCTCACAGTCAATATTGTAGAGGACTCAACCAGAAAACTCCACATGCACTTTGGAGGAACACTCCAAATTCACAAGAAAATCTTAGAAGAAGAAACATTCCTAGCATATATTCCTTCCCCCTTAAGAAGAAGAAGAAAACCCACCTTAATAGGGATAATGAGGAGGAAAATAAAGCCCAAAAAAGCCCTCTTTTGAAACCACTTTGCCTTCATGGAACTGAACAAAAGAGTAGCATTTTTCAACCAACTATCAACAACATCAACACAATATATCACCACCCCAATAGATGACATCTCCACCTCAATAAGAGTTGTGTGCATACTCTAAAATAGCATGACCTAGTCCTCAAACCAAAGCACCAACTGAAGGTGCCTTTGAAACTGATGATGAGAGTTCACCTCAATAGAAACAAAAACAACCTAGTATCTAACAGCAAAATCAAAAAATAGACCTACTTAACAAACTTATCAATATGCATCATGAAAGAACCACCAAAGTTTGATAAGGAGGAAGAGCAAAGAGATTCATGATTTCCAACCACTAAACCACAAAAGAGCCCTCAAAAATGGTAAATCTCAAAGTAGAACACCCCTAGATGAAGAAAGAGGGGGCAAAGGCTAGACTTCCCAAAAGATGAAATACGTTTAGGGATAGGTCTCCATTTTTCTAAGGGAACACCAAAAACTCCCAAGCCACCTACTCCAAAGGAAGAATGAGGGTTCCTAAACTTTCCAACAAATAAAATAGCATCAGGCCCCCAGATCTAGGTAACCTAGGAATACAACACTCTAGGTTGTAACATGGATATGCATCAATCAAAAGTTCCAAGCTCACAGTTAGAGCAGCCATCACTAAAGGAAGCACCCCATAGTCCAAAGGTGAACCTACCAACAACCAAACTAGATCCATCTTTATAAAGCAACAAAATGGAGAAAGTGTCATCCCCAAAGGGCTCAGAAGGAAACGACAACCAAGTCCCCAAATTTGTAGTTGAATCCACTCACAGTTCTTAACAACAAACAATGACCCAACAATGGGTAGACATAGGGGAGACCCTCCTTCCATCTAGCTTAGCATTATTTGAATCCCCACCATCATCCTTGCTAGATTTCATAGCATCTGAAATCCTAGCTGCACAAAACACCATGCTTCCACTCCCACTCCCAATTATAGTAATTTGTTACAATAGTTATTTTTTTTATCATAAAAAAATATTTATAGAATATATCCCAACAAGAATTTATAGGATCAATATGGATTGTGGAAATTTGATATACTCACATGAAACTTTTCATTCTTTGCAATCCCTCATTCAAGCATAATATATGTAGAACTAAATAACTACCAACTGCTAATAATAACAATGTTTTATTTTAGTCATTTCATTCTAATGAAAAAAAAATATTGATGAAGAGGCACTTTTCTATTAAATAAATATTAAAATTACACATTGACAAAAAATGGGTTGGAGGATACAAGGATCAACTTGTGAGTGTTCAAACAACTAGAGGTCAAAAACCAATTTCAATTAGTTGAATAGCAGAAAAAATAAAATCAATGCAAGCTTAGCTACCTATAAGACTACCAATAGATGAGTTATTCCATGATGATGAGCATTTGGGATTAAAAAAATTAATGATGTGGTTTTTTAAATAATGATTTAAAAAATTTCATTAATATGTTTTGTTATTAGATACTATATTTAAAATTCTACCATGAGATTTCAAACTTATCTTCAGTAATGGGCTACAATTCCAATGGCCATATTTTCAATAAGGCTTGTTTTTAGTATGATATCTTTAATATGTGTTTTCAGCTTAATTTTATTATTGAAATATAGGGAGCTCTATTTTTGGAGTAAAATAATCATTTTTATTATGGTAATTCAATTAAAACTGAAACTACAACTTGTTTTTAATGCTAAAATTTCATATGTTAAGACTTGTTCAAATTTTTTAAAATCACAATGGATGAACTATATGTCGCAATGGATGAACTATATGTCTACATTTCTAAGATGAATTTGAACAATATAGATTTTTCTTTATTTGCAATCAAATTTCATGATATTACAGTAATGAATAGATAAAGAATGCATGCCTAGCATTCTTTCTTGGAACTAATTGTTCATCATGGATTGACAAGATGGAACCATGCATGATCTACTTAACTATACTGTAAAGAAACAATGATACTAAAGTTTGGAATCTATGCACACATAATAGTGTGTGCAAATTGCCTTCAAATGGCCAAGGCAATAACATACAGAGTTCTAGGGTTTGCACTACCAAATCTTCCATACTGAATTGCTCGCCTCGCATGAAAGTGAGTAGGAAACAATTGTGTCATCTATGTTGGATTCAGCTGTGAATAAATAATTGAAATGCCAAGTAAGGTTTTTTACTGATCCATATTGATTGATTATTAAATATTTCTTATTTCTATTACTTTTTTAAAGTATTGATGCTAAAGATTTTTGCAAGAAAAAAAATAGGCATTGCATTTCTACCTGATTAGATTTTATTGAAATATTATATATTTTACTATCAACTTAGCACTTTATCTATAAGGATTTATTAGTGACATAGGTTTCTGACCCTCTAAAATCAATTTACTTAAAGTTGTCCTTTTAATAGAGTATTTTGAGTACTATAGATGGTTTAAAACTATTTTTTTCCCTTTGAATAATTAAATGTTAATAAATATATTTATACATATAAATATATATTAAATCTTAGTAAAGATAATTATAGATTCAAAACACATATTTTATTATGACTAAAATTATGTATACAATGAATATACAAAAATCAGTCATATATTATGTTCATAAAAGAAATCAAATGATTTAATGACTAAATTCAATGCACTCAATTGACAATTAAATTGATTAAAACTATTCATAATAATGATAATAATACTGAAAAGAAAGACATTAATGTTCTAGAAGTATTGTTTATTGGATAAGTTAAAATAATTTAACAAATTTAATGGTATACTATAATATTTGTTTGAGGTTTTTTAATCAAATAAATGTATAATGAAAACTATGGAATTTCTATTATTATGTTTGTGAATAGACTTCTACATAAGATAAAATATTCTTTATTGAAATTTTTTGATTCTTAATCTAGAGTTTAAACAAATTCCCTTAAATCTTTAGAGTTTAAATGTAGAACTATGCCTCTACTCTCACTCCCACTCAAAGTAATTTGTAACAATAGTTATTGTTGTTATCACTAAAAAAAATGTTTACATGATATATCCTAGAAAGAATTTATAGGATCAATATGGATTATTGAAATTTAATAAACTCACATAAAAAATTTCATTCTTTGTAGTCCTTCATTCAAGAATAATAGATGTAGGACAAAGTAACTACCAACTACTAATAATAAGAATGTTTTATTTCAGTCATTTCATGCTGATGCAAAAAAGAATTATTGATGAAGAGTTCCTTTTCTATTAAATAGCTATTAAAATTATATATCCATAAAAAAATGGATTAGAGGATACAAGGATCACCCCATGAGTGTTCAAAAAACTAAAGGTAAGAAACCAATTTGAATTAGTTGAATAGGGAAAAAAAAATCAATGCAACTTTAGCTACCTAGAAGACTACCAATAGATGAGTTGTTCCATGATGATGAGCATTTGGGATTTTAAAAATTAATGATGTGGTTTTTTAATTAATGATTTAAAAACTTTCATAATATGTTTGGTTATTCGATACAATATTTAGAGTTCTACCTTGAGATTTCAAACTTATCTTTAGTAATGGGCTACAATTCTAGTGCCCATTTTTTCAATAAGGCTTGTTTTTAGTGGCATGTTTTTAGTATGATATCTTTAAGATGTGTTTTCAGCTTAAGTTTGTTATTGAAATAGAGGGAGCTCTATTTTTTAATAAAATAATCATTTTTATTATAATAACTCAATTAAAAATGAGATTACAACTTGCTTTTAATACTAAAAATTCATATGATGAGACTTGTTCAATTTTTTAAAATCACAGTGGAGGAACTATATGTCACCATTTCTAAGTGGAATTTGAACAATATAAATTGTTCTTTATTTGAAATCAAACTCATGATATTATAGTAATTAATAGATAAACTATGCATGCCTAGCATTCTTTCTTGGAACTAATTGATCATCATGATTGACAAGATGGAAACATGCATGATCTACTTAACTGTAATCTAAAGAAATGTTGAAACTAGAGTTTCAAATCTATGCACACCGGTAGTGTGTGCAAATTGCCTTCAAATGGCCAAGGCACTAACATGCAGAGCTCTAGGGTTTGCACTACCAAATCTTCCATACTGAATTACTCCCCTCACACAAAAGTGAGTAGGCAACAATTGTGTCATCTATGTTGGATTTAGCTGTGAATAAATAACTGAAATGCTAGGTAAGGTTTTTTACTAATCCATATTGATTGATTATTAAATATTTCTTATTTCTATTCCTTTTTTTAATTATTGATGCACAAGAATTTCACAAGAAAAAAAAGACATTGCATTTCTACCTGATTAGATTTTGTTGAAATATTATATATTTTGCTATCGACTTAGCTCTTTATCTAAAATGATTTATTAGTGACATAGGTTTCTGCCTCTATAAAATCAATTTATTTAAAACTATCCTTTTAATAGACTATTTTGAGTACTATAGATGGTTTAAAACTTATTTCCTTTTATTTTTTCTTTGAATAATTAAATGTTAATAAATATATTTATACATATAAATATATGTTAAATTTTAGTAAAGATAATTATAGATTTAAAACATATATTTTATTATGACCAAAATTATGTATACAATGAATGTACAAAAATTAGTCATATATTATCTTCATAAAAGAAATCATATGATTTAATGACTAAATTTAATGCATTTAATTGAAAATTAAATTGATTAAAATTGTTCATAATAATGATAATAATTTTGAAAAGAAAGACATTGATGCTCTAGAAGTACTGTTTATTGGATAAGTTAAAATAATTTAACAAATTTAATAGTATACTTTAATATTTGTTTGAGGTTTTTTAATTAAAAAAATGTATAATGAAAACTATGGAAATTCTATTATTATGTTTTTAAATAGACTTCTACATAAGATAGAATATTCTGTATTGAAATTCTTTGATTCTTAATCTAGAGTTTAGACAAATTCCTTTAAATCTTTAGAATAATAAATATATAAGAAATTCATTCAATTTATCTTCCCCTTCATTAGATAGAATCTTCTTTATTGAAATTCTTTGATTCTTAATCTAGAGTTAAAAAACAATCCCTTAAATATGTAGAATAATAAATATATAAGACTTCGGAATGGAAAAATGAGTCCAAGGCATATACTCTTTTAAAACTAGACATGCTTTTATAAAAATCCACATATTCATTTTAGTATTCTCCCCAAGCAAGCTCATTTGTGAATTTTCCCATGGTGTGGATCTTTTTTCCTTCACATCAATGAATAGGTTAATATTAAAATTTTGGGTTATGTCTTAAATGAATGGTAAAGATGACAAGTATAGTCAATTGTCATATTGTTAGTAGAATTCAATTCAATTGGGTAACTCTTGGATTGAGCTCATTGATCTATATTTAATTAGTAGTTGTTCCAATCCATTTCTCATGATAAAGAATCAAACACTTAGAATTCATAGTATAAAGGCTCACATATCAGGTGAAGTACTTGGAATTTTTGGAAAGATGAACCATCCAAGTACTACTCCAACTCAGCACTCTTAATTAAGCCTATAATGAAAATTATGGAATTTCTATTATCATATTTTTAAATAGACTTCTATGTAGGACAAAATCTTCTTTGTTGACGTTCTTTGACTCTTAATTGAACATATATGATTTGTACATCTTGAATATATAAGAAATTTGTAGAAATAGCGTCATAAGATATGACGTTAACCAAAAATTAAAACATAAAGAAACTAAAATAGGGAATAACTAACTAAAGAACACAATTGCAAAATAGCAATCGACAACCAACAACCACAAACCAATGAGCTAGAAACCATAAAAAAATGCCAAAAAGCCAAAAATAAATAAATAAATAAACACCACACACTAGGAACCCAAACATAGAAACCAACCCCAACTATCCAATGAACCCCCAACGTATGTAGCTACCTCTAACTCATTGATCTTATCTAGAAAGGAATAATATTTAGTAGGATGGGAAGGAGTAATGTCTCCCAGCCTAGAAATATATTTAGCACTTGTTTGCGGTAACTCCTCCTTACTCAAAGATTCCTCCCTTCTCTTTCATTTGATCTTTCTTTCCTCAAGCTCTTATGTGCAAAACTATGCTGGAACACTAGCTCCTTTAGTTGTTCCCCCATGTTCTCTTGAGAAACCTTCCCATACCCTAGAGTATTAACAATCTCATATTTTTCCTCATCAGTTTGAACCATAGAATGAATCTTAGAAATATGTTTCTCTAGGAATTCCTAATTATGTACTTTGTCCATTAGGTCTTTACTTACTTTCCAAAAATCATCATCCCATATATGAAGGGTGTAGTCTTCAACTTTCTATTCTACGTTCCCAAGAAATATTGAGTTGAAACAAGAGCCACCTGATGAGTACCTTCAACCTATTATAATAAATACCTAGCTCATTGGAGTGTAAGGTTAGAGTGATTTAGAGATAAATTCAACAGAAGCAATATCAGAAGGAACCAACACCAGCAAGAGATATATAATAAAATTCTTCTTAATTAATTTATCAAATGAATAGTACATACACTTGCTCTCTTATAGATTTCTTCTCCCCATAATTTCATATCCCAAAAACTTTCCCTAAACCTCAACCTAAACCTAAAACTCTATTTATACTTGATAAAAAAATCTACGAGAAATTCTAGATTAATACAAAATAGGAAAAATAGCCTATGGAATACTCTAAATTGATATAGAATGGGGAAGAATGACCCCACAATGATTTGTACGAATCCCACGAGAAAAATTCTTATCGTAATGATGAAATCAAAATAAATTCATCAAGTCAGCTCATGTAGAAATCACGTCCAAAATATTTTATTTGGGTGCTCCTGCACCATACTCCCCAAGAAATTTTATCTCAAGCCCACTTGAGATGAGCTCTTGGAGAGTGGTACCCTACTTTGTGATATCTTGTTTGGTCATCAACACAACATCTACATCAGAATAACCTTTGAGTTTTACAAAATACTACTTGGACTCCCTTCCTCTTGTCTGCTTTATGACTTTGGTGTCAAGTACCCTTTCTAGTTGTGGTGTTTGCCTAAATGGTAGATGTTGAATGTCTTCTATATAAGAAATCTATCTTGTATCAATTTCTTAGGTAGGTGCTTTGAATGGTGTGAGGTCTGCTATATTGAAGATGGGAGAAAAGCCAATCTCAGCTAGCAATCTAATCTCATAAGGATTGGTTCCAAACTTCTTCAATATTTGACAAGGACCTAGTTTTCTCAACATAAGCTTGGTAGGTTTACCTTTTGGTAGCCTCTCTTTCTTGAGATCTCCCACTTCAAATTCTTAGTGTCTCTATTTTTGAGTTGCATGCTTCTTATACTTGTCAGAGGTTTGTTGGAGTTGTGCTTTGACTTCATCATGGATTTCTTTTATGGCTATAGCAAATTATTCTCCTTGGGCACTAGCTTATTGTTGTGAACTCATATCTCTTAACTCAAAAATCCCTCTAGGATGAATTCCATACACCACCTGAAATGGAAGCTTTCGTGTACCTCTATTGATGGAGTCATTATATGAAAATTCAGCTTTAGGTAGGATTACATCCCTTTTTTTTGCATGTTATCTTATGAGTGTTCTTAAAAAATTGCCCAAAGTTCTATTAACTACCTCTATTTAGCCATCTATTTGAGGGTGGTAGGCTGATGAGAATGATAAATTGGTTCTAAGTTTCCTCCGTAAAGTTCTCCAAAAGTGCCCTAAAAACTTCACATCCCTATCTAAAACTATGTTGAGAGGTAGCCTATGAATCCTCATGACTTCCTTGAAAAAGAGATCTGCAGTATGAGAGGCATCATAGGTCGACTTACATGGTAAGAAGTGAGCCATTTTGCTGAACCTATATACTACAAAAAATACACTATCATGCCCATTTTGTGTCCATGGCAGCCCCATTACAAAATCCATGATTATCCTTTCCTAAGGTCTAGATGGTATTGGCAAAGGTTGATAAAGCCTTGCATTTGTAGTCCTTCCTTTGGCCCTTTGACAAATCATACATGTTTCCACAAAGTTTCTAACATCAGTCTAAATTTTAGGCCAATAGTAGTACCTTCTAAATAATTCTAAGGTTTTATCCAAACCAAAATTTCCACCCCTTCTTCCACTATGCTTCTCTTTCATAATGTTTGTCCTCATAGAGCACCTAGGTACACATAGTTGTCCTCCTTTGAAAAGAAGTTTTTCTTGTATCAAAAAATCAAGAAAATCAGCATGGTATCTTTCACCAAACTCCATACATACCTTGTAGATGTTGCCAAAATATGGATTTGCTACATACATGTCCTTGAGTGCTTCAATTCCCACACTTTCTAGTTGTATTTGGAAGATAGTCAGATTCCTTCTACTAAGAGCATCAACAACCTTGTTTGATATTCCCTTCTTATGCTTAATGGTGAAGGTATAGGCCTATAAATACTCTGCCCATTTCATGTACTTATGAATTAATTTGTCTTGGCTATTTAGAAAACTAAGGGCTTGGTTATGGGTATACACAGAAAATTCCTTTGGCAACAAGTAGTGTCTCCACCTTTTGAGAGCTTAAGCCAATGCATACATTTCTAGGTCATATGAAGAGTATTTATGCTTGGCTTCATTGAGTGTTTCACTTGAGAAAGCCACTCATTTTCCTTCTTGACTAAGAACTTCCACTATAGCAACCTTGCTAGCATCACATTCTACTTGGAAAACTTTGTTAAAATTAGGTAAAGAAAGAATTGGCTGATCACTAACCTTTTTCTTGAGCAATTCAAAAGCTTCATTTGCTGATTGACTCCATGCAAACTTACACTTTCTTCCTCCTTTAATAGTTTCTAACATAGGAGCACATATATGATTGAAATTTCTTATGATTTTTCTATAAAATGTAGCAAGACCTTGAAAGCTTCTAAAATCTTTAACCATTCTTAGGGGAGGCCAGGATAGTATAGCACTTACCTTATCTTTATCCATCTTCAAGCTACCTTGGGAGATAACAAAACCAAGATATGTCAACTCCTCTTGCATGAACAAACACTTTTCCAAATTTATTACCAATTTCTCCTCATGAAGTCTTCTCAAAACCATATCAATGTGCTCTAGGTGTTCTTCCTTTGTCTTGCTAAAAATTAATATGTCATCTAAATATACTATGATGAACTTACCATTGAAGTCTTTGAGTATTTCATTCATAAGTCTCATGAAGGTACTAGGAGCATTAGAGAATCCAAATGACAATACCTTCCATTCATATAATCCATCATTGGTTTTGAATGTTGTCTTCCACTCATCTCCAGCTCTTATCCTTATTTGATGGTACCCACTTTTTAAATCAATCTTGGAGAAATACTTTGTACCTCCCAAACAATCAAGAAAATCTTCAATTCTTGGCATTGGAAACCTATGTTTGATTGTAATCTTATTAATGGCTCTAGAATCAATGCATAGCCTCTAGGTTCCTTCCTTATTGGGTGCCAAAATAGTAGGTATACCACATGGGCTTAAGCTTTTTGCAATCAAGCTAGAATCAAGTAACTCCTTTATTGTCTAGCAATCTCTTCATTTTGTTGTGGTGTCATCTTGTATGTAGCCTTATTGGGTAAAGTAGCTCCAGGAATGAAATCAATAAAATGACTAATGTCTCATATAGGTGGTAAAGACTTTGACATACCTTCTAAAATCAAACCTTCATATTTATCCAAAAGTTCTTTCACTTCATTAGGAATTGCCTTCTTTGTTTCAGGCTCCTTTCTGTCATTTCCAATGGGTTCTTGTGGTTGTGGGTTGGGCATCAAAAGAAAACAAGGCTTAGGTTCATCCTTCATGTCCTGTAAGAATTTATTTTTATCAACCATCATAATTTTGGCTTTGCTCTCTTTATTTTCTTCCACTTCTTCATGATCAACAAATGGAATCAATCTAATCACCTTTCCAGCCTTCTTGATGGTGTACATATATTGAGTTTTCCATCATGTTGTGCATGCAAATCATACTACCAAGGCCTACCAAATAATAGGTGGCATGCATCCATGTCAACTATATCACACAAAATTCTATTCTTATACTTTCCAATCTGAAAATCAACCCATGCTTGCTCATTTATAAGAGTTTGTTGACCCTTTGTTAGCCATGAAACCTTATAAGGAAAAGGATGAGGTATCCTCCTAAGTTTTAACTTCTGAACCATCTAAAGCGAAACTAAATTTTTAGTAGATCCTAAGTCAATAATGACTTTACATATCTTACCTCCAGATTTGCAAGTAGTCGTAAAGATAGTTTTACTTTGTTGTGGTTCCATGGTAGTATGCACTTTTAAAAATTTTCTTTTCATCATTAAACTTTCTCCTCTTTGAGGTACACTATTTGAGTTAGCCATCTCCTTCTCTTGGTATTCATCATCTTTTACCAAATGTGTTCGTCTTTCACCTTGTGAACTTGAACTTGCTCTATCCAGACATCTAGATGCATAATGTCCTTCCTTATTACAATTGAAACAAATAATTGGACTTTCCCTTCTACCACCAAATCCACCTCTTGAACTGCCTCTTCTACCTCTAAAGTTACCTCTGAAATTTCCTTTTCTTTGACTGGTTTCTCGCTTTATCTCCTTATGATCTTCATGGTTTTGTCCTCTTCCTTGGAAATTTCCTCTTCCCCTTTGATTTCTTCCTCTTCCTCTACTATTTTGTTCTTGCCTTCTTTTCAATTTGGCTTCTACCTTCAAAGCTAGTTGATAACACTTCTGTACTATATCAGGACACAATAAATTATGTTCTTCTTGAATGTTCAACCTCAATCCATTAAGATATCTAGCAAATTTTACACTTTCACATTCACTCTACTTTGCCCTTAGGCTTAATTTTTGGAATTCTTTAGTATAGGGCATGTGCAAGATCATGGTGTGCCAAAAAGTGGCGATCTGAAAAATATGTAGTTCTAAAATGCCTCAAAGAATTTCAAAATGTATTCCCAGTTTTTTCCCACCCATCCTAATACAAAATGAAAATAATTAATACCTTTATAATTCCTACTATATCTTTCAATACCAACCTTATATGGTCATCTTTAAAACATCTCCAAAAAGTGTTTTTGGCATGTTCTTATGTGTTTTTTACTTCAAGCATGTAGCTAACGACTTTTTTTAAACCAAAATTTGATGTAATGAAAAGGGTTTCGTAAGAATGTTCTTAGCTTTTCATAAATGTAAGTTTTGTCAAATTACGAGTTCGGTAAGTAATTATTACTTATTTTCCAATGGAGTTAGCTACAAAGTGTTGATTAACATACTGGTTGAAAAATAGCTATAACTTTCAAAATGTATAAGATTTGTGAAATCCAAAAGATGCGTCACATTCTATGCTTCGACTAGTATAAGAAAAAAAAAAAAAAACTTAATTTTGATTTTTTTTTAACTAGTTAAGGTGGTCAGACATGGGAGTTTTTAAATTCTGAAAACAATATAGTAGAAAATTCATAATTAATTATTTATTTGGAATAAAAACTGCTAAAAATATGCATCACATCCAGGCATGAGTCTACTTTTTATATCTAAAATTATATTTTAAAATACTATCATTTAATTATGATTAAGGTGGCCATACATACACGTACTTTTTATTTTCGCCCTGAAATTTTTGTAGTACTGCATTAAAATCCAAACTTTTGACCAATCAAATAATTTTTTCTCTAAATAAGGCCTTGTAGTTTAGAAACTATATTCAATTTCCTACAAATTATTTTATTAAAAATTTTTGATATAAACTCCAGAACTACTTTAAAATTATGTGTCAAGTTGACATAACCCTGATTTGCTAATTTTTCACTGCCACTTAAGGCCATAGTTTGGTACACCATGATCCTGCACATACCCTACAGGCAATGACATTTAGCTCCTTTTGTCTTAAAATTTGTCTCCTTTGATGAATTTGGATTTCATAATCCTCAGGTAAATATGTTTCTCTCACCTTGGCATACATCCTTTCCCATGAAGTGATCATGTTCTTACCTCTTTGACCCTTTCTCCTTGAGTGAAATTCCACCAAGTGAGGGATAATCCTTTCAACTTTGACTTGGAAATTTTTACCTTGTCCTTTTCTGCTATATTTTCACATTCAAAATGGTTGTTCAAGGTTTCTATGTAATCCACAAAAAAATCAACATCCATATTTCTTGAGAAGATGGGTAGGTCACCTTTGGCATCCTTCTTGCCAACTCTTTCAAGGGCTTCTATAAAGTATCTTTGGTTTGCAGGTAAGTTAACCACCTCCTACTCAGGAGTATCCTCTTCTTCCCCTTCTTCCTCTTGCTCTGAGGAAATCTTTTTTATCTTTTCCATCCATCCCTTCATCTTCTCAAATTCATCTAATGACCACTTATTGATTTTCTCATGTTCTTGCATCTTCTTTGCCAGTTCAACATTGGTGACCATGTTTAATGTTTCAACTTCTAACTCTAATCTAGACATAAAATCTAATTGCCTTAAGAGATTTCCCCAAGCTCTAATACAAAAAATAATACAGAGATAAATTCAACAAAAGCAATATCAAAAAGAACCAACACCAGCAAGAGATATGTAATAAAATTCTTCTTAATAATTTTACCAAATGAATTGAACCAATCATAATTCAGATAATTTAGTTTGATTAACACACACACACATTTGATCAAAAACTATAAAATTACAAAATAGTAAAGTGAGATAAAAGGAATTGAATGTAATTGGGTAGTGTGTACAATACTAATGCAATAATCATGTAAAATGAATGCAAAAGTACTATCCTATTGAAAAAGTATAATGGAAAGTACAATAATTTGATAGAAAATAAAATAGGAAAGAATTTTAATTTTAATTAAAATAATGTTTTATTTTATTTTTTATTTTTTAGACAAAATATAATTTTTTAAATTAGAAAACAAAATCACTATGCCTTTTGAAAATATTTCAGATATTAAAATATTATTGTTAGAAATAGAAAAAAATATAATATTAAGTAGATAGGATGTTAATTTAAGAAAATCTTCACTGAAGTCTTTTACGTAAAACAAAAATATTACTCTTAAAAATAAACTCTAATTTACCATACTCATGGATTAATTTATCTATTGATTGAGTTTTATATATATATATATATATATATATATATATATATATATATATATATATATATATATATAAACTTTACAAATAGTAAAGTGAGATAAAAGGAATTGAATGTAATTGGGTGGTATGTACAATACTAATGCAATAATCTTCTAAAGTCAATGCAAAAGTACTATCCTATGAAAAGTACAATAATTTGATAGAAAATAAAATAGGAATGAATCTTAATTTTAATTAAAATAATGTTTTATTTTATATTTTAGACAAAATATAATTTTTCTAAAATTAGAAAACAAAATCACTACGCCTTTTGAAAATATTTTAGATATTAAAATATTATTGTTACAAATAGAAACAAATATATTGATAAGAGGCTGAAGCCGAGATTAATTATTATGTTTATTATTATTATTTGTTAAGCATGAGTAGATTTGAACCCAAGACCTCTTCAATAAGAGGCTCACAATTTACCATTTGTGTTGTAGGCTCTTGCCTGTTATATCAAACTCAATCTTATTAAAACATTTTGCTATCAAATTGATTTTAATTTGCCCACTCTGAGTAAAATTGAGATATAAATCTGAAAACAAAAAGATTTGAGACCTGTAAAGCTCGCTCTAAGTAATTTGATGGAATGATTTTCTAAATATAGAATTTGGCAAAGAACAAATGAATGATTGTCAAGAGCAGATGTGAGATGTTTCATCGCTGATGGTGGTCGTAGCTTACCGTTCTTCGATTGGACTATGAGGTGAGCCGCTTAGAGTTTCTTTTGTACCTGAGCGATCATTCGTCACAAGAAGCTGCATTAAAATTTTGGCTAGAAAGATGGCATCGCCAGATGGGAGGACTAATGATGGTGGAGGATAGATGGATGTCCCTGTGTATGCAGATTTGTCAGGTGATATCACTCCACCTCTTTCCGTTAGCTTAGGTTTTCAATTTGCATTTTTGACAAGCTCTACACTTAATAACTCGATGTCTACCATACCCACTTCAGTGGCAACAAATACTAGCTCTCAACCCATTTCTCATGACTCTTCTCCTCCTGTTAACCCTACTACCTTCAAACCGAAAATGTTTCTGGAGGCAATGGCTCAGTCTACTGGAATTGTCGACGCTAAAGCTAGGTTTGTTGTCACCAGTCTTGATCAAAATGAGGCCACCCCAACTGGTAAGACTCCTTTGGCATCCTCGGTACCATTTTCTTTAAACCCTAATTCGGAGATGATCATCGAGATTGTTAAAGAAAAGAATAGGCTTAAAGATACTGTTATTTTCTTTGCTGCTATTGAGATAAATAAATGTCCTCCTCATAAGTTTTTGGATGATTGGTTCCACAATTTTTGGAACATTAAGCCAGGTTTTCACATTTCATTTTGCAGACAAATTCAAAAGGGTTTATTTGTTATATTTTTTGCTAATCATGAAGCTTAGAAAGAGGTATTAAAAAAACAATACTGGTCAGTTGGGTTGACTTCTTTTCATGCATTAGCTTGGACCCCTGAAGCCGCCCATGAAGAAGTTTTAGCTTTGTCTGATCCTAGATGGATTCTGGTGAAAAATGTTCCTCCCTTTCTCTGGCATTTTTTGCCCCAATTATTAGAGCCCTTGGGGAAAACTATAAGAATGGATGACATGGTTAGGCTTGTCCCTCATATGGATGCTAGGGTTCCCATCTCGCTCCTCCCTGGTAAAGAAATTCCTCCAGAGATTACTATGAATGTGCTAAATGAATGCTTTTTTTGCCCTATCAAAATCCTAGGAGGTTTAAATGATTGCTTTTTGTGTAGGAAGGAGGGTCACCTCAGAAAGGATTGTCCAATTATTAAGAAACTCTCAGCTAAACCTATCAATAACCCTAATCCGCTAGTAAACTCTTCAGTTGTTTCTTCTTCTATTGAGAAATCTTCAAAAAAAGTCTCTAAACCTCCAATTGTTATCTAGAGTACACCTCCAACTAATCTTCTACTTGTTCTGCCACCCCCATCACCTTCGAGTCCTAAATTAGATGATGGTTTTACCTTAGTTAGGAACAAGAAATGCAAAGGGAATAATGTTAGCAAACCAAAGCTAAATAACCCCATTTTTATCCCTGTCCCTCCTCCTTCCGCTATCTCTTTGTAGAACATTGACATGACTTTTGTTTCATCCCCTATTGATAACTCTATTAAGCCTACTTCAAATTCTTGAAAATTGCCGCCAAAGGTGTTTAAAGAAATAAAGGATGATTATTTGTTCGAAGTTATTCCTACTATTGGTTCAACTTTGAATATGAATATGGATTCTTCAAATTTTGATATGGATCCTAAACCTATGGACCCTACCTCTAAAAGGCGTGGGAGGCCTCCTAGATCCAAGAATAAGCCTATGGTTAAAAATGTTGGTGACAACTCTAGCATTGTTTCTATAGATGATGCGTGTCTTACTCCTATTTTTGGTGCTCAATGAATTGTTTATCTTGTAATATTAGGGGACTTGAGTCTCCTAATAGAAATTTTTTGGTTAAGCATTTGTTAGATTCCTTTAATTTGGTTGATATTTTCATGATGCAAGCAATCAAATCCGTCAATTTCACTCTTGAAACCAATCTTAATTATATTTGGGCTGATGCTATCAAATTTTATTCTAATCATAGTAGAGGTAAAGGAGGCATTGTTGTCCTAGTAAATCTTAAATGGGGTTCTTTCATTACTAATAATTGTGTTTCCCCCTGTCAAAGGGCCGTTTGGTTTATTATAAGTATTAATAATAGAACAATGGGATTATGTTCTATATATGCTCCTAATGATGCCAAGGGTAGAATCTCCCTCTACAATTGGCTTGTCACCCTTCCTGATATTCCCTAGTTATTTGGAGGGGATTTTAACATGGTTGAATCCCAAATTGATAAAGTTGGAGGCAATCCTTTCATATGGAAAGATTGTGAGAATCTTCACTGGTCTAAATTTATTTATTCTACAAATTTATTTGACCCTCTGACCAATAACAAGGATAGTAATCTTGGATTATGGCACAGTTGGTGCAATTTTTAGTAGGTTAATGCTAGGATATATTCTAGACTTGATGATTTTTATGGGAATAAATACTATTTCTCTTTCATTTCTAATCACATTGGTAATGTTGTTTTGGTTACTGCTATCACGCTACCTGATCATCACCCGATTTTCACACATGTTAGTTTACACTCTCTTCCCATAAGACAGAAGTCCACCTGTAATAAGTTTATTTTAAATGCTAAACTTCTTTAGGATGAGGATGTTCTTTGTGCTATTCAAATTATCAAGAATATTAATTATTTTAATCTTAAGGACTCCTCCATGACTGATAGATGGAAGGCTAACCTTCTATCTTGGAAATGTTTTCTTCAGACTATAGGGCAAAAGTTTGCCAAAGATTATAGATTCATTGAAAAGAAGCTCTTCTCTAATATTCAGAATGTTAAGAAAGAGGTTTAGTCTTATTCCTCTAGCCTGGAACTTATGAATAAGGTCCTTATTTCCAAAGATGCTTTGAGTAGACACCAACAAGTCAAAATCCAAGGAGCCATAATTTGGTCTGGAGCCATAATTTGGTCTTGAGCCAATTGGCTTCAGCATGGGGATAGAGGATCTAAATTATTTTTTAACCTTCTCAAGCACAAGCATATTAAAGATTCTATCGACAAGCTTGTTATTAATAATTAGGAAATTTCAAACCCTGTTAGTATCACTTTGGCTTTTGCTAACTATTATAGTAATCTATTTTCTTCTGAAGATACTAGGGAAGTTGAAGATGTTAGAAGAAAATGTAGGGTTCTTATTCCTAAAAAATTGGTCTTGGTTGATATTTCATCCCTTTCTAAACCTATCTCCATTGATGAGATTATTAGTTCTCTAAAGTCGCTTAAGGACTATAAGGCCCCTAGGCCTGATGGTTTTTCTGTTGAATTCTACAAAGCAAATATTAGTTGGATCAGTAAAGACTTGCTGGATATTTATAATGAGGCCATAAATGTTGGTTCCCTTGGTTCTAAGATTAATAGGGGAATTATTAAGCTCCTCCCCAAGGATGGGGATTAAACTCTTATCAGAAACTGGAGACCTATTACTCTCCTTAATGTGTCTTATAAAATTTTGGCAAAATTTTTAGCCCTTACATTGTTCCACATTCTCCCTAAGTTTGTTAGCTCTACTCAAACTGGCTTCATTAAAGGCATATATATTTTAGAGAACCTTATCACAGCTTGGGAAGCCATGGACTGGGCTAAATTTTCTCATCAAAACTCTACTATGTTGCTCCTTGACTTCAAGAAAGCCTATGATAGGGTTGAGTGGAATTTTATAATTATGATGCTTCAATCATTTGGATTCCCTTCTTACTTTTACAATGATGTTCAAATCCTCCTTAGAGATGCTTTTGCTCAAGTGGAGATTAATGGTTTTCTTTCTAAGCCTTTCCCCCTCGGGCGATCTATCAGGCAATGTTGCCCGTTAGCTCCTTTTTTTGTCATTTCTGCTGAAGCTTTGTACTATATCCTTAGGTATAACACTCTGTCCTTGGAAGTTAGAGGTCTTTACCTCCCTAACAATGAAGAGCTTTTAAATAGCCAATTTTTTGATGATATTGAGGTCTTCTTTGAGCTCACTGATAAAATTTTTTTAAATCTGCAATCTAATTTGAATATGTTTTGCACAATCTCTAGTGCTCGCATCTCTCAGGTGAAATCTATTTGTCTAGGGTGGGATGAGTAGCCTCTTGATTGGTTTTCTCAAAATAATTATCAATGGGGAGGTCCTAATAGAATTTTTAAATATCTTGGTATACCCTACTCAGTTGATCCTTCTCTTAAGGATATCTGGGATTGGGTTAAGGCTATGATAATGAATAAGCTCAATAAATGGCACAATAGGTCTTTGTCTCTTGTTAGGAGAGTTCAAGTTTGTCAAAAAAATTTGACCTCTTATAATATCTATTATGCTTCTACTTGGATGTTTAGTAATTATCAAATTCTTGAAATTGAAAAGGCTCTTAGTCTTTTTCTCTGGTTAAATGGAAAAGGTAACAAAAAATTTCACAGTGTTAAATGGGAATGGTGTCATATAGATAAGACCCTGGGAGGGCTAGGGCTAAAAGATCTTAAACTACAAGGAATTGCTCTTGTTGCCAAATGGATCTTTCACTCTCTGAAGGGTGATAGTCCTTAGAAAGTTCTTGTTAAACATAACATTGAGAGAGGTTTTCCTAAGAAAGCTCATTCTTGGAAGAATCTCCCTTTTTGTGACTTGATTGTTAGTAATTTCCTAGTTGTTGTTCAAGGTTCTACCATATTTAAATCCATTTGGCATGCTTGGCAGCATGTTCAATTGTTTATTACCAATAAGGAATTCTTTAATGATAATTACCTTCATGGTGAAAGGTCCATTTGGTGGAACTTGAGCATAAATGATAAACCCCTCGCCCTCTACCAGTGTTGCTCTACTAAGTTCTAGGCTAAGATTGGTATCACTCAATTTGCAGATATTTTTGAGCATGACACTCTTATTCCTTGGGATATCTCTGCCATCTTCCATGTGGATTCACATAGATACCTTAAATGAAAATGGCTAAATGGTATCATCTTAGACAAGCTAAAAGCCAAGAATATCTATAGAGTTATTGATCACAATGTTGGTATTCTTTATCATCTTAAAATTTTTTGGTACTATTCTTTTGATGTTAAAACTTGGAATAAGCTTCTGGATAAAATTTGGAAAATCCCCGTGGAACCTAAAATATAATGTTTCAAGTGGTTGGTTTTACTTGATAGACTGCCGATTAAAAGAGACATTCAGTCTTCTGATATTTGTAATATTTGCAAGATGCCTGATTTTGGTAGACATTTATTTGATTGTCTTTTAGCTAAAGAGTTATGGAGACTTTTTTATATTTTTACTAGATATATTAAAGGTATTAGTAAGGATGCTATTTTTTTCTGGAATATTCTATCTTCTAACATTCTTTGGTAGATCTGGAAGTGCAGGAATAAAGAAAAATATCAAGGTAAGCCAAGGGTTCTTATTGAGTGTTATTGTAAACTCACATATTTTAAAATCTTCTTGCAGATTCAAACTACCATGATGACTAAGAAGGAGAAGCTCAGGAGGTTTCTCAAAGATGGTCAAGCCAAGTTCTTTTTCTATGAGCTCAAGTATGGTTATCAATGGCATAGGACTTTGGATGATCTGTGGATGTTTGAGAACACTTGTTGGAGACTGAACTAGGTGATAAGAAGGAACCAAAATTCCAAGAAGCAGGAGATCTTTATGCTGGCCCGAATCCAGGAAAGAAAGGACATTGTTTGGATGGAAGGCCCACTCGGTTGGACTACGTGGGTGGATACCTACCTTGATATTCTACATTAGTACCTCTGTTGTTTAGTTCTTTGTTGTTCATGTTTTTGTATATTTGTACAATTGCTACTATTATTTTCATGTGAGGCAATGCCTCTATTCTGATACTTGGTGAACATTGTTGTTTTTCTTTTTGTACTCTCTATAGCTAATAGAAAAAAACATTTTGGTATATTTTTTTTAAATTTCCTTTTTTTATATATTTAAATAATTATTTTTGAAACTTTAATCAAATATTCAAAATTCATAAAATGTAAATTCTAATTCACCACACACATGATTTTTTTGAGTTTTTATGTAAGAATTTGAAGCCATGATTCATTATTATGTGATGTGATTATTATTATTATTAATTAAGCTTGTGTAGAGTTGAACCCAAGACCTCTCAGTTAAGAGGTCCACAATTTACAGTTGTGTTGTAGGCTCTTGACTATACACATGAATTTATTTATCTCTTGATTGAGTTTGATTATATATATATATATAACTCTTATTAAAATATTTTGGTATAAATATATTTTTAATTTTGATTATATATTTAAAGATTTTTTTTTGAAAAATTGATCAAATATTCAAAATTCATAAAATATATTAAAGATGGTTTTTCCTTTCAATAAAATGTTGGATATTGCAAAGTGTCAAGTTAAAATGAATTCAAGTTCCACACATCTAATGCCCTAGCATGAGAATGAATATGAATGTCATGTAAACAAAGGAAGATTAACCATTCCTGTAGAATATCTATAGGAAAATCACTTTCTAAAGATAAAACATGTGCTCACAACCTCAAATCCCTTCAAAATCTTGGAAGAAAATGAGTTGGGATATCAGATCCTACTTCAAAATTTCAAGAAAGTTGATCAAGGAGAAACCAAGATCCATAAGAATACTAAAGCGAGTAATAATACTCAACATCCTCAAAATATTCGCCATGCTATTCCAATACAAACGAGTATCAACATGACTAACAAGTGCCACATAGTGGCTTAGTACTTGCCTTTAGTTTTTATAAAAATCTAATTTTAATTTAATAAATTTATTATCATATATTTAAAAAAATTTATAAATATAATTATTGATATAGTATAAATAAATTATAATAATTAAATAGTAATATTTTGATAATACTAATATTAAATAATATTTCTTAAATAATTATATAATATAAATAATATTTCTTTTAGTATTTTTGAAGGACAATAATTATAAATTATAAGAAAATATAATATCCAAATATGAGAATATAATTGAATGTATTTACATTCAAAAAATATTAAACATTAATAATCACATTAGCTTAATAACAAACTAGTCTTAAAAAGTATTAGTTTTAAAATCTATCATATCAGGCCAATATAAGAGGTAAATGAGTTCACCCGATCAAATTGGAGTAAACTATTCTCTAAAAATTGTAAAGTTAAAAATCTCGCATCTATAATATGCAATTGTAATAGTTTCATAAGGAAATTTAAAAATATAATTTTGAACATGTAGAAAAAAAAAATTAATCACTGGTTAAAGTATAAATTCCAAAAACTATCACAATAGTACTTAGCCTACTGAAAAATACTAATAATGTAAGGAGGCTATTAAATCATAACTATTAAAATGGTACACAGATTATTTCAATCTCCCTAAATACACTCTATGGCCTATGGAAACAAACCCTAGTGACAAAACAAATGAAGGTTGCAATTTCCAACTTCTGCAAAGAATACAAGTCAGAGGGAAAGCATTAAAAAACCCCACCCCATATTATAGAGAAGCCTCAATAATACAAATACAAGTAGAGTACCAAAAGTTTTGATAGGCGAAAATATAATCCCATCAAGAACAAGGAAAAACACCATTGGCAAACCCTTAAGCAAAAATGGAGCCTTGACCATCATTATTAGCAATGTCATCTCTAATAAAATCTCGAAACTATGTGAAATTATGTTGGTTAATAGTTTGTCCCTCTTGCTAACTTGGCTTTACATTGACTCTAAATGCCCATAATGTGAGGAAACAAAAGGATGTTACCAAAAAATGGGTTAGTGTATGTATTATATCACTGCCCTCTAAATTATAAGGTATAGCTCCCTTATATTCAATATATTCAATGAATTGTGTTTTGTAATAGATCATTGGGATGCGAGGTATGCTCTTGACCTGAGAGTAGAAGAGGATAAACTAGGATGCTTATAACTAAAAACACCCTAGGTAGAAATAGATATTGGAAACCTATAACACCCAGTGGAATGGATATCACAAGTTACCTTAAAGCCCTTTCAATACTACCCCTACTCAAATCTAAATGAAAATTAGTCCTACTGAAATGCAATCTATGGAGAGAGCAGAGATGCACATGAAAGATGAAATGGAATCCACTTTAACAAATAACCATTTACCAAAATAGAATTTGACAGGGAAATAATAGCTTCAAATGCATTGGTCTCACAATCCCATAGAAACTATTCTAAGATGCAAGGTTAGCTTAGCTGAAGGAGAAATTGAAAGAAACCTAGGACTGCTAGTCCTAAATGGAATCAAAGCATCGTATTACCTAACTACAAACATCATATAAATCCTTCATTCCATCTAAATCTTCCATTCTCACTCAACATCTAGAAATGTAGGGGAAAAGTTGGATAGAATTGTTGATCTCTTCTATTAATTTCAAAAATTATATATAGGCCCCCTCTTAGGGTTCATGGCTACTTACAAATTCATAAGTTACACTAACAAAAAACTTGAATCGCTTATAAATCCAATAGTCATTGATTAGAATTCAATACATTAGAGAAAGAAACAAAAACTGATAGGAAACTCTTAGAATGATTCATATTATTTTATGATCTATTGGCACCAAATTCATATAATTTGAATCTCAATAGTCACCATAGGTTTGAATCTCTACTATTGATCTACTATCAATGATCATGATTAAAACCTAGCCATCTTTTATTTTTCTCCCTTGTTACTTCTTCCCAACATTAACCTCAGGTTACCCTCAATTTCCTATGACCTTACAATATTGGGTGTGCGTGACTTTTCTCAATTGACTCTGGGTTAAATTTACCCACTCGCGACCATGCAATGGTTCAAAATTGAAAATCTTGGGTTACTTTCTATAGTTTCACCATGCTAAATCTAGGTTTTGTCTAACCACTTGCAGCCATGTGGTCATTAGTTTTTACTTGTTCGCCATGTTAACCAAAGGTTGACTTAAATTAGCTGTGACTTTGTGAACACAAGTTTTTCACTCTGTCATGACACTAACCTTAGATCATCTTTAACCTCTTGTGCCCCTGCAAACAATGTTTTTCACTAAATTTTCCATGTTAACTCATGATTTATCCTTAACCCTGGTGACCATGAGACAATTATTAATCTACTAAGATCTGACTGTGATTAGAAAATCTTGATTTTCTAGTCTACTCTACAGTATGGGTCGACTTGTTCCACATGTCCAACCATCACTTTCTTGCTTTGGTTATTTCCTGCACATCTTTAAAAAGTGAGAAAGTGAGGGACGTTGATTGGATTTTGATCAATGGATGAAAATAGTTTCTTAATAACTTGACTCTATTTTATATAAACCCAATCAAATGAAGACACTTAGCTTTTCTAACAACCATATCAGCTATAAAAGGAAATGGCCCATAGGGACACATGTTGTTCTATCATAATGTCACTATGATTAACAATCAAGCAACTTTGGAAAGAGACATAGTGATAATCATAGATCTTTTAAGATCCGATGGCTAAGGAGATGCATTATTGAATACTTATATTTCCATCATAAAAAACCATCCATCGATCTAATCTTCATTTGACGATTTGGTTTTAGTCTCTAAACCATTTAACTTGTCAATTTTGCAATTTATATGTGTGGATTAAATATTAAGCATTGATTTCATGTCAAAAAGAGTCATACCACCTCTGGCTTGGTTTTCTTACCATCTATTCATCTTTTAATGCTCACTTTGTATCAAATTCAATTATCCTTGTTTCTAGCTTGTTCTCACAATCTACATGTCATCTTTAAGTCTTAGTCTTCAATGTTCTCTGTCATCTTTTGCTC
Organism: Cupressus sempervirens; assembly: GCA_028749045.1. Lineage (NCBI taxonomy): Eukaryota > Viridiplantae > Streptophyta > Pinopsida > Cupressales > Cupressaceae > Cupressus > Cupressus sempervirens. Next base: position 148,345,193 of record CM053793.1, read on the forward strand.
TGAATATGAGTAAGATCTTCCCTTTGAATGCATCTTTTCTTCACCATGAAATCTTGATTAAAGTATTAGGGTTTTAGAAAAAGCTTCCTTCTCATCTAGGAAATGCATAGACTTGTCCTCACTTTTCCTAATCACCTAATATGAAAAAATGCATACATTTGTTTTGAATGCCCACCTAGGTGCACACAAAGGAATAGATAAGAAGAGAAGTTCCTTAAGGGAAATCTAGACATAGAAGTGACATCATATTGACTCAACCCTAACCATAGAAGCTCAAAAAATATAAGGGACTGAAATCATGGCAACAAATTTAGGTAATCATTATAGCTGAGCCCTAATTCCAACTTCTTAGACCAACAAGGAAAACCATAATATAATTATAATAAACAACCTCCATAGTAAAAACCATTAGATAGAATACAAAAATATGGGAGTTTTTGCTTATTGAAATGGGCCTAAAGCCAAAAGTGTAAAGTTAATTGACAGATTAATAGTTTTCTTTGGTGAACATGTAAGTATTCTTTCCCTCTCAAATCATTTGATTTACATACACCACAAGAGCATAGGAATTAAAAATAGTCTACTTTCTATCTCTTTATGTTTTTTCAAGGGATATAAGATACATTTTTTTAAATTGATGTTGAATTATTAAAAAAAAATAATTAAAATATTATAAATGCCTACCTAGGTAGAACCCAAAGATATCTTAGTAGAGGTTATCAACTTTCACACTCTTCAAATAATCGGCTACTCATTATGAGATTTCTTAGGTATAGATGCTAATTACAAGCTCTCAAATGGGGTTAGAAGTATAATCAATCTAAATCTAATCTATAGGACACCAATCCAATTAAAATAATAACTAATAGATTAATATAAAACCTAAAATACTCAAAATTTGAAAAAAGAAAAGATGAATCATTACTTTGGAACATCATAGAAGATTAGAGATAGAAAAATTCACAAAATTAATAGTGACACCTTAAATAATAGTCACATGCCTAATCTAGTAGAGAAGGAAGTATATTATGAAACAAGAGAGAAACTATAAGAAAATGAAAAATAATTGATTAGGATCAAAGAAATGGAAACTAAAACATATGGAATCCATAAATGTTTGTAGTGTAGAGGCAAAAATCCATACAATGGAGAAATTAAGGCATACTTTAAAAATATATAAGTACATGATCCATGAGAAACTCCTACTATAAAGTGATTTAGAGGATCAAATGATACTTTGGGAAGAAGCCCACAAAGATCACCAAAAATTAGAAATAATAGAAAGTGACACAAAAATTCTAAATAGTTCAGAAATAGAAGGGGCAACTCAAGAAAGACAAATAGAAGATAGTAAGGGAAATGATACAACAAAAAATATGAATACAACAACAAATAACAATGAAACTCAATATTTGGATAAAGAAAGAAAGGATTTCAAAAAATATGACAGTTTCATGTAAATTTTTAGTTAATATCCTAATAGAATATAGTGACACTAACAACAAATAGCTAGAGAACATAGGAAAACAAAAAGATGAAATAGGGAGAACTATATCTGATGATGATAACAACAACAACATGGGAAGATAGAAACCTACTAATAGAATTAGAAAGGACAGACATCAAGACCACAAAAAATATTTTATGGCAACCCCAAATTGTGAAATAGGTTAGATAGAACAAAAGGATAGTATAGATAAGACTTTGTAGAAGAGAAATAGCACTAACAAAGAGGAAACAAGTGAAATTCCTCCATAAATATCAAAACAATGGGAGAACATAATAATTATGAAAAGAGGAAAAAAGAGAAAAAGTTACAAATTTTAGAAAACACCATTGGATGAGAAAGAGCCCTTTGCCTCTCCTCTTTCACTTCAAGAAAATGAAGAAAAGGGACTAGTAGAAAAGCCCAATAATATCCTCATACCTATAGAAGTTGAATCACTAATGATAAAATTGAATGAAGGTAGTCAAGAAGACTCTGATCATTATATGATATCTAGTAGTGAAAAGATGGATAGGGAGGATACAATAGAACAATGGGAAGAATATGGGAGACATGATATACAAGAAAAAAACAAGGAAAGAAGATCAAATAAATCTCCAAATAGAAATTGGAAGTAAAGATATAGATATAAGTGAACAACTATTAAATGATCTAAGAGAAGATGGAGAGTAGGTTCTAGATAAAGAGATAATAGTAAGCCTACAAAATGAGAAAGGGAATTTAGATAAATTAGAGATATGCTCTAATATGGATGGCATACCTACATAAGGATGTGGAAAAAAATGTAAAAAGAGAGGAATAAAATCACTTACAAAACTCAGATCAACAACATGCAACTAAGGTAACCAAAACTAGATCAAAGATATTTTAAAGCCAGGGAAGGGGAAGTTCCATCCCAAAGAGAAATGGAAATAACCATGTGGAATGTTAGGGGACTAAATGCCCCTAACAAGAGGTACTTGTTAAAGTGAAATTTATCATTATTTAAGTAAGAGGCTATATTAATTCAAGAAACTAAATTAAATAAACAAGAGGGTGAGAAAATAAACAATAAACTTGGTCTATGGAAAATAGATCTAATAGAATCAAAAAGATCCTTAGGAGGCATAGGTATAATATGAAACCCTAGAAAAATTAGCTACAACAAAATAATGTCATCAAACAATTGGATGGGAGGGAAAATTAAGAGCTACAAAAAAGTTATTCAATTTATCCTTATTAATGTATGTGGACCAATTCCAATAGCTAACAAGAAGAATTTATGGAAAGAGATTAGTACGTATATGGAAAAAATTCAAATGGCTAATTACTATGTAGGTGGAGACTTCAATGCCCTTCTAAATTTGGAAAAAAACTTTGGTGGATTACAAGCAGTAACACAAACTATGATGGATTTTAGAGAATGGTTCAATACAAAAAAATTAATTGACATCTCACTTTCTAATGGTGTATACACATGGAATAACAAAAGAGAAGGCTTCTACTATATAGTAAAGATATTGGACAAGTTTATATTTAAAGGAGGTTTGAGAAACTTGTTGCCCCACTTCTCATCATGCACCAATTTTGAAAAGTGGAAGTTAGCTTGTATTGTGTTTAGTCTGGTCGAGTTGGTCCTTTCTTGCTCAAGTGATAAGTATCTCCATCAGGTTTTCATCTTTTCCCCTCTCCTGCATTGTATGGTTGGGTGGGTTTCCTTTGTCATCATGAGTCTTTTTGGGTAGTTTAGGACCTTTCTCGATGGAGATTCTTGAATTATGTTACTTCAGATGAACTTACTTGTAGCTCATTTTGTTCTGAACATATAGAAAGTTGAACTGGCAAAAAATCTAGTTTCATCTTCTCCTTGGTGGGTTTTCACACTCCGAAGGTGAAACTCCACCAAGATTCACAAATGTGGTTTGTGAGCCTAAATGAAGAGAGGCGAATTATGTTATGACTAGATCATTCAAGTGTTGCCATGTTTTCACTACAGGAATCATTCAAAAATCACTAAGATGATAAAAAAAAGCATTGGCGGAAAACTCAAAAATAGCTTATCCTCCGTGGGTTTCGAATCAGGAAGTTAGTTTTTTGAAAAGGCATTTGTGGAAAGGTAAAGTGGGTCAGTGGGTCCAATCTTTCACTTGTGAAGCCAGTTCTATATTTTTTGGAGGCTTAAAGTAAAGTGATTAGGGTAGAGAAGCTAAAATGAGGGCACAAGTGGAAAAGTCTAAATCCCCTTCTCCTTTGCGGGCTTTCTACCCTCGACAGCAATTTTCCACATATAATGAAAAAAATCATTCCTACAAAGCATAGTAATTGTGTAAAAATATCATGGGATGTTTTGGGAAAGATAATTGAAGCAAATTAGTGAGGTTTGTGAAGGTATTTGAAAAAGAATCTAGTCAGGCATATTTCTTCCTAAGGAGTACTCTGTTTCTATTTCTTCAAAACAAGATAAAAATGGGGAAGTAAGTCTGTAATTAAAGAAAGTTACTATTGTGCCAACGGGAACAGTGAAAAGATAGGGAAAAATCTGTTAGAACCCTCATATTTACTAATTCAATGGATTTATCCTTCAATTTTCTCATGTGGCGTGGATCATGAAAATCAATGCATAGATCAAGGGTTCTTATATAAAGATAAGTGTAATAGATTTTCAAATCATTGCTTTCTCTTTTGAATTGTTATGTTGAATAGTGCTTCTAAAAAAATTCAAAGTTACAAGGTTCACTCATGGCACTATTTGCAATTATTAGATTTTAATTGACCTCTTATATCAAATAAAATGGCAACAAAATTCACCAATTTTGATGGACTGGGTGGAATCAAGTCTATATGGTAGACTATCACAGACACTTCACTTCACTTCTTCAATATGCAAGATTTCCAAAGGAGACTAAGGATGGAGCTAGTTCACCCCATAACAAAGAAACTTTGAGGAAGTGGATTAGTAGTTGCATCCAAATTTCTAGTAGTTGTACAAGCTCCAGAGTTGATTATTGAATGCATCAATCATTACAATCTAGATACAAAGCAAATCTTACTACCAGATGAAACAGTTCTAATCCCAATTGATAGGTAAGTGGTGGTGAACTGCCTACAAATTCTAGAACAAGAAGAGTTCTCTGAAATAACAATTGGAGGATCTATGTCTGAATTCTCTCTGAAGAAGATGGTGTGGGAAAAGGAGATCATGAGCTTGTGGTTCCAAAAGCCAAGGGGAGCTAAGAGTAAGGTCCCTAAAACCCTTTCAGCACTGATCTCAAGCTTGAGATTGTGGACATTCTGGTCCTCTTAAATTGACTTAAAGGTGAGGTAGAAGCCCTTAATTTTGTAGAACAATACTTTTTTTGGTGCAAATTATTTGCTCGAATACACAATATATTGACTAGGCGTACGAGGTAAGTGAACATCTATCTAGGGCTCTTAGTGTGGCTAAGTTCTACAATTCATTTTATATGTCTTCTTTCTTGATATATATTTTGGCTTCCCTACAATTGTGGTCGAGACTCCCCAGATTAGAGGATTTTCTTGATGATGTAAAGAGCTATGAATTTTATCCATGCCTACAATTGCAAAATAGTTATGTGGAGTATATCTGAGTAAATGATGCATTCACAATGAGAATATGCAAGGAACTCCAAGGATGTCCAGAGTGGAGATTCAGTCCAGAAGCAATAACAATCATCAGTCAATTTGGCAGCTATTTCATTCAATTCTCATCTTTTTTCTTATCTACATCTTGCCGTATTTGATGGATTTCCCTTGAAGCTGCCTAGATATCTAAATGACATGATTGCGCTCATTGAGATTGTGAGGCAAGTGCTTTAGGTGAATGTGTTGAGTGCCAGTTTGAAGAAGAAGGGGTACGAATTCTTGATGAAAGTTGGGGCCTATAGTTGTGAGACTTGGTCAGATGCTAAAAACATGCTGAAGACATTTGAGAACAAGTAAAAGTTAGAGGAGTATGAAGTGGTGAGGCCTATGTTTGACCCAAATGGGTATGCTAGAGATGTGCTTCAAATTGGAAGCGTAATCAAGCATGTTAATACTGTGGAGGATTATTAGGTGGATTGTAAAGATGAGTTGGAAAGCCAAGATCAGGCTTTTGCTAGATTGATAGTGGATAAAATAAAGACATATGGCATTAACTTAGATGTGGAAGGGCTAGAAGATGATGGAAAAAATATGTATAGTAATACATATTTGACCAAATTGAGAAATACTCCAATTAGTTCTGAGCCATATGTTGATATGGAAGAAGACCTTGATGTTATGATGGCCTAGATCATCAAGAGAACTGGAAAATGGGTCAAGCGGACAGCAAAAAAGGGTCAAAGTAAGAGGAAGACTACTCAAGCTTCTCTAGCCATTGCTACTCCCACATCTTCTCAGAGTGCTAGATCAAGTGTTACAACTACATCTTCTCAAGGACCTACTCAATCTGCAAGAGGAGGTGACCAACCCCTAAAGAAAAACATTTCAATAGCTCCAACTTGCCAAGGTGGTCCTCTACTAGTTATTGGAGCCCAAGCTGGAACCAAAGAAAGGAGGACTAAAGAGCTGAAAGATGGTGTTACTACTCCAATCTCACCTCCTCACATTACTACTCCAGTCTCACCTCCTCACGTTACTACTCTAGTCTCACCTCCTCATGTTACTCCAACTCCATCTCCTCATCATAGCCTAGTCCATCTAAAAGCACTCCTCTTTTGAAGCTAACTGGTTCCCCCATTCAGATAGTAGAGATTGGGGATGAAAAGAGTAGTAGCAGTGAGTCCATTGAATCTGATGAAGCTGGGAGGAAAATTCAACAGGAAAAGAAAGCCCTGAGTTCATCTAGGTTTCTTTTTAAAGATCCAAAGAATCCTTTTTTTGCAGCTACAATGGCAGTGACTCTAGTGAAGAGGAAAATATTTAGTATAGAATCACTTGGGGCTGCTTCTAAAGTGATTAGTATAGAGTCTTGGCTAGAAGACACCCTAGAAAGGAAGAGAAAGAGGAAAGATAAGAGCATCCTTGCAAAAGATATTGTGTCTTAAGCAATTCACTTCGGGTCTACAATAGTGAAAACTAAGAAGCAGAACACTTTATCAATACTTGGGAAAGATCTAGAAATAAGACACTTAACAATGGAGATAGAAAATCCAAAAAAAGTAGGGAGAATTGAAGACATGACACCTGAAGATTTCACTCTGCATTCAATTGATCTTGGAGAGGCTAGACATGATACAAAGGTGGGCCTACGGAGATCAAGTAATGAGGTGATAGAAGAACAATTAGAGAGCTTGAAATCATCGAAGATCAAGATGAAGGCTATGATCGAAGAATTGAAAAGATTTATCAGGTAGTTAGTTGTTCCATTGGCAACCATTACTGGTGTGCTTGCTACTGAGAACCTCACAGCAGAAGAAGTGCAAGGTTTCATCTCACAGCTTCAAAAAGATAGGCATTATGACTAGATCAAGAAAGAATGGATTGAAAAACTCAATGCAGATGGAACTGCTCTGATCAATCAAATTGGAAATGTTATCCTTCAATTGGAAACTGAGAAGGATAATATCATATCTAATCACAACACTTTGGCCATAGAGAAGGCAAGATGTGATGAATGCATTGCCCTCTTGAAATGATCATCCAAATGAAGGAAAAAGAGGTGGTTAAAGAAAAGATTTTGAAGAAAGGGATCGAGCCTCTATTCGAATGGCTCCAAAGCATGCAATTTAAGCTAGAGATGATTCAAGAAGCTAAAGAGGGACTCAAATAAATAGGGGAAAAGGTGAGGAAGACCCAAGATAGAGCATTCAAACTCATGTGAGGATTACACATTGACCCACAAACCTGTGGGCAAGGGAAAGCTCTTATTGGGGTAGAAGTACTGAAGAACAACTTCTCCACATACTTGTTTAATCTATCTGGAATGACTTCAAGCAGTCAAAATAGAGTATTAGAGTTGTAGATGCTTGGTGGATGTGTGCACATGGCTGCTCAAGAATTGACAAGTCAGCTTGATGCAGTAAAAGAGTTGGCTTGAGAGCATTCGAAGTGGCTCTTAAGATTCACTAATGTATATGTGCCTAGTCATGAAGAAATTATTCCAATTATAGTTGTTGCTAAGACATATAGAGTGAAAACTGAAAAGGGAAAAAAAGCCCAAGTGATTCAGTTGACACTCCCTTTTTGTTTTCTATTGTAAAGTTTACAAATTTTGTAAATTTTGTAATACGAAAAATTGGCATCTTGCCATTTTTCATCCTCAGAAGATGAACTAATTAAAATTCCTATTGTAATGGTCATCTCTCAAACTCTATATGTGTGAAGTTGAATAATTAATGAAAAGGTAAGAAAATTTTTGGGGTAGGATACTTGATGTTGCAGAGTCAATTGAAGAGTATTTTATGTCAATATTTTTTTGTTCCGGTAAGTTGATAGTTGTTAATTAGCTAATTCTTTCTTTTAAACTAAATTACAGTAGGATGGAAAGGATGTTTCATTCCTTTGTTTTGAGGTTGTGAATAAACCCAGTAGGATGTGCTATGGAATACTTAGAGAAAGACTCATTAGAAATTTTTTAATTTCATTTATACCTCTATTAATAGTTGCTATAGATTAGTTAAGCGTTGAGTGTATGAATTCATAGGATGTGTGAGTTCTACCATTTGGTTCATAGACTAGAAAGTTCCCCTTGCCTAGATTAAGTTCTATTTAGGCTTAATTCGGTTTTCCTTTTCTACTCTCGGGTTAAGAGCATACCCTATGTTAGTTTTAGGATCAAACATAATTCATTGTAAATCATTCTATAAGGCAGTTATACTTACCAATTCAAAGAAAAGTGAACAATTAGAGAATGGCTTTTCAACTATTGTAACCATATATTGTTCACAATTTGGGCACTAAGAGTCATATTCCTAAGAAATAAGAAAGAAAAAATCTATTTACCAACAAAACTTCAATTATGTGGTACATTCATCAATCCTACCTAATGCAGGCTCAAACTGTATTCCAATTAGATTGGATATAGAGGAACCAACCAAACCAACAATAAGTCCTTTTAGAAGCAAGAAAATATGGTTTCTTGATGACAAGTTTCTGGGAAACATCAAACAATGGTGGACAAAGAATGATTTTGAAGGATCAAAGATATTCTCTTTTGTATCCAAACTCAAATACCTAAATTAAAACATACTAAGATGGAATAAAAACCACTTAAACAATATCTTTAAGGGAAAAAAGGATATCAACAAACTAAAAAACCTTAACGAAGAACTAATAAAATAAGGTATGGACGATAAAAAAAAAAGGAACTCATTGCAAAAAAATATATATATTAGCAAAGTAGGAAATATTCTCGAAGCACAAATCTAGGGAAACCTAGCTATCAGAAGGAAATTGAAACACTAAATACATCCACAACAACTCTATCAATAATAGAAATATTAATGGAATAGACAAAATTAAAAATAGTTTAGGAGTTATGGTGGAAGATCCAAACCAAATATATAAAGTATTTTTAAATTACTTCCAAAATATACTCAACAACTATGATAGTTCCAACCTAACTTCTCAAAACATAATGAGAAATACTATACCTAAGGTAATAACAAAAGAGGATAACAAAATCCTAAAAAAAGCCTTCTCGCTAGAAGAAATCAAAATAGTATTGTTTAATCTCAACCTCAACATATCCCTAGGACCAAATAGATACCAAGATTTCTTCTTCCAAAAATTTTGGGATATAATAGGGAAAGATCTATGGGAGGTCTTTGAAGCAACTACGAATATAGGTTCATTACTATTTGAAATTAACAAGATTTTTATAGCATTAATTGTAGAATCCCATTATAAAAAATATTGACAAAAAAATGGGTAATTCGAAAGGAAAATGGTTAACAAAAGTTAGGAGAGAAATGAACATTAAATGGGTTCTATATGCCATACCAACATATCAAATGTCATGGTTATCGCTACCAAGTGGAGCTAAAATGAAAATCAATAGCAAACATAGGAACTTTTTTTTTGGAGTGGAATCAATGAAAAGAAAAGATTAGAAATGCTTAAATGGGAAAAAATTGCAAACCCAAAGATAAAGGAGGAATAGGAATCAGACACCTAAGTTGGAAAAATGAAGCATTGGGGGCAAGATTAGTATGCATAATGAATCATGAACATAATAATAAATGGGCCAAAATATTATAGCAAAAATACTTAAACTGTGAAGACCCCTTGATGCAAAAATACACCATAGGGCTCCAAAACATTGAATTTTATGATGCAATGTAGGCCTCTAATAAGAAAGAATTTAACATGGGATATAGGAAAAGGTGAGGAAGTTTTTTTTAGGAGGACTCATGGGATGGTATGCCCTCCATAGAAAACTACAATCTCCCTATTAGCATTAAAGATACTCCTACCACTTTGTGGGGGAAAACAATCAGCAACTACAAACACATAGTAGTTGACAATCATGGAGAAAAATGGGAATGGAAATCCCTCCAAGAAAAAAATCTAACTGAAGGAAAAAAAAAACATTATGCAACCAATTAATAAGCTAAAGATAGTGTAACCATAAGGAAATAAAGGGTAGATTGATTTGGGTTGCTTCTCAAAATGGTAAATACAGTATAGAAAAGGATTATGAATAAATAAAAAATTCTCAAAGATAGGAATAGGTAGAAATACCCTCTAATTTTCCTTGGGACCAAGCCTTTGTATCTAAGGAAGGCATATTCTTATTGGATTCCATGCTAAAAAGGACTCTAACAATATACAAATTCATAAAAATAGGTTTTGAGGGACCCTGCCCTCTTTACAAAAATGACTCAAAGATAATCGAACACTTATTATACTGATGTCCCTTTGCCAAAACATGTTGGCAATGGTTATGCTAGAAACTCAATTGACTTTCTGCCTTTCTAGAAAATTTATGGGACCACTATAATTGTTGGCCCAAATATGGATACTCCAATATATACAATAACTTCTAGAAAATCTCTCCATCTATCCTTCTTTAGGAAAATTGGAAGGAAAGGAAGGGGAGAATCTTTTTAAACAAAGAAATGAAAATATCTTCCCTCACTACTACAAAAACAACAATATATAATTAAATAAACTACTAAGAGTTGTAGATATATGACCAATTTTGATAATGTGACCATTGGTAATTTATTATCAGTCATTATTCTAGGAACCAAATTTATGACTAACCTATTTTATTCATTAATTTGTTCATTGATTCGATAATTGATTTGGTAATTTTGATAGTATATTTTGTAGAATGTTTGGTAGTTGATTCGGTAGTATATTGGATACTATATTCAATAGTTTATTCGGTAGTATATTGGGTAGTAAATTTGGAAGTATATTTGATAGCTTATTTGGTAATTTATTTGGTGGTGTATTTGGTATTTTATTTGGTATTTGATTCGGTAGTTGAGGGTAATATATTTAGTAGTATATTCGATAGATTATTTGGTAGTATATTTGGAAATTTATTTAATCACTAGTCTAATCATATTAAGGCATGATGAAATCGAACCATCATCCTCCTACTTGTAAAGTAGGTGTTCTTCCATTGAACTAGTGCCCTTTAAAGAATAGTGATGTAATTAAATGCATAATATAAAGATCAAGAGAAATTCCATGATTTTCCTCTCTTTATCATGTGCATGTGTATTCCCAATATTTTTTAATATATTATCTTTGGAATATTTAACATTAGTCTTATCTTCTACAATAATAGAAACAATTACCAATGGTTTAATGTTTAGTAGAATGCAAAACTGTGAATCAAGATAGGGCCTGAGATCATTTATGGGATTTTGTTCCTACACATGGAAACAAAACTAAATTATTCTCTAAATTTTTTTGGAATTGATATGAACTTTCTTGGTCTAAATTAAAATATATAAATTGGTCTCTCTTGAAATAGATAAAGACTTTAGGAGTATACTTTTATATACTTTGAAGAAGATAAAGACATGCAATCTATAGACCTAAAATAGTCTCTTTCCAACTTGCACCATTTATAGCTTGAAGAGATTTTGAGATTTTGTCAGTTTTAAAAATAAAATCATCTAATTTAATGCTGATCAATTTATAGAGAAATATTAAAAAGGGAATAATTACAAAAAGTGCAATACATTTCTCATTTCACTTATCTATAGGCAATAAGTTCATATTTGCAAGACATAATAAAAACACAAAAGAAAAACACTAGTAAATAAGTTGAACTACATACTTGAGAGAAAAACATATTTAAAAAGTTGATATTGAAAATCAAACCAAATTAGAACATATCAAAAACTAGTGTTGTTATAATAAGAAAATACTTAATCATATATTGTAGAATCCCTTGGGCAAGGTAAACCAATTCAAGAAACCAAATTTTGTGCAAGGAGATTATTACACAACATAAAAGTGATCTAATAATTTTCTCTTCTATTCACAAAGTCAATAATATAATATAGACAAGAGAAAATAATATAATGCAATATTTTTAACATATTTCATGTACCATAGCATCTAGAACTCCAATCATTTAACATAGTTTCAAGTGAACTCAATTTGTTTTTGGGAGCTTGTTTACTATTCACTCAAAGCATAGATATTATTTGTATAACATTGTAATTTTTCATAGCCAAAAGACAAGGCTAATAAAGGGCATCTAGTGTTCATCAATTAGTTAGATATTTTCAAACTAATTTAAATGGGGTCCAATGAGTGCTAAGTGTTCCATTTATTCTCATGAGAGATAGATTCATGTGTGAATCACTACTCATGATATATGGGTCAATGATTTTGTCTCAAAAACTACACAGTTAAATCCTAATAGAAATATCACAATTTGACTTGTTGTGGAAAATATATCCTACTTATCAACCTATAGGTACTTAAGATTCACATTTGTTTTCACCTCGCCTAGCAGATCACATAAGGGATGAATGTATTCAATGGGACTCCTTATAACCCTATGAGCTAATTAATGGTTATAATATCTTAGATCAACCATCTTTATGAGTAGGAAATGGAGACCCTGAGTGATCATGGCTTTGATCTTTTGCGTGTACACACCTTTCCCCACCTACAAAATATCATTAAAAAGAAGTTAAGAGAATATGTCATGCATTACTCATACATAAATTTCAAAAATAAATCATGATCAATAAGGTCATCAATAATATTTGATTACCCTAATAATCATTATGATTATTACTAGAATAAGAGGTGACTCATCTACCTTTTACAAGTGATAAGTGTATCGTGAACACACCATAAATGCTTTCCTAGCAAGCACTATGAATATTTTTAGTGACAATCCAAAATAGTTGAACATATTGTAGGGAAATTCCCTATTATTTGTTTGAAGGACCAAACATATTCATGGTTTAGCAATGGAATTTAGTTATACTTGTCAAAGGAGAAGATCTCAAATCCACAATGTGGTGGGAACCAAAGAAAAATAATGGCATAGATGAAGTCTAAAAATGGTTTACAAAAGCCCTCAAGATTGATGTCAAATGGGTGACTACATTTTTTTTTATCTACCCTTGTTACTAGGTCTAAACAGTGTCATAGACCACTAAGATCTCAATGATGATGTGCTTATGGAGGTTGGTAGTTCAAATTCCACTAAGGTAGTTTCCCCAAAAATGTTATTTTTTGTTCTAACATAGCTGGAGCAAATTCTAGAGCTAGAATTGCTAGCAATTTTGCACCTCAGTGGGAAGTCTTCCAAGGACAATGTAGTGCCAAAAATTCCCTCTCACAAAGATAAAATTAATGAACAAAACTAAAGA